>CM072099.1:1200000-1785000 GCA_036850905.1 Luffa acutangula | reverse complement strand
ATAAACATGATGTCACATGTACTTATATGTGTATTGAATTTCAAAAAATGGTGGTTGAAAATGAAAATGGAATACATAAATATAAAGTTAAAATACAATTTTGATCCTACTACATTGGAACTTGTTCAATTTTAGCCCCTCTACCTTCAAATGTCCAAATTTAGTGCAACAAATCTTAAAATTAGTCCTTATAATTTGTTGGTTTGAAGTTAATTTTTATTGAATTTAGTAAAATTAAAAAAAAAAATCATTTAAAAACCCACACAATGTGAATATCTTTCCAAAATTTATATAGCTAAAGCTAATAGAGATTTATTTATTTGTTTTTTTTTTTTAAATGGTAAGTTAATTATAAGTTAACACATTATGGACTAATTTTATGATTTATTGATAGTATTTGACTAAATTCGAACATTTGAAAGTATAATGACTAAAAAAGAACCCGTAAAAAAAAAGTATATGCGCTAAAATAGTATTTTAGTCAAAATTTAACTAGTGCTATTAAAAATGAATTTTCATATTTTGAGATAAAAAGAAATAAAATATCATAAACTAATATTATTACTATTTCTTTTTTGAATTTTAACATTTTTTAATCTGCAATTTGGTTGGAAAAGTAAAAATCTATGGTGTATATATAGGTAAATTACAATATATTTCCATGAGTAGAAGACATTCCTGATGAAACTAAAAATTAAACAAATGTGAAATTTAATGCACAATAAACAATATCATATAACGCACAATAAACAATATCATATAACTATGAAAATATAGAGAGACTCGTTGTTCCAATAAGATGTATGATGGACTCTTGGTTAGAAAAATCCTCAAATACGCGAGAAACAAAAAAAAAAATATCAATAATTATTAAACACAATTTCTATTTCAATACCTTACTCGTAATAAATTTATCATCAAATTAGATATTAGTTTAACATATATCATTTTCTAGAATGAATGTTCTTTGGCTAGCTATCATAGAACCTTTGCTTAGCTTATTATACCAATACAGAATGACTTTCACCTAACTTTATAGAGCAATCATCATGATTTGCACTAAAAAAAAATTACACATTAATTAACAAATTAAATATCCTAAGCTACAGCACGTTGTATTTTTCTAATATCTATAATTCGAACATCTCAATCCATCTCACCGACCATTGCCTGATATGTGATAAAACGGGTCCAACTATTGCATTTTTCTTTTCTTTTCTTTTCTTTTCTTTTGATCAAAGTTGAGTTAAATTATAAATATATATTTGTCACACACTCACACTGCACTTTTAAAACCTGTGTGAACTTATTTTTGATCTTTCTAAAAAGCTACAATTTCATTATTGCATTTCAATTTATTAGTCTTGATAATTTATATAGTTAATGAGAGCTAAAATTTTGTTGAAGTGCACCACATCTAGTAAACCCATTAATTTTCTTTATCTTATTAAAGTCCAATAAAATCGATATCGATTTTCAAATATTATGTTTAATATAATTATTTTGATAGGAAAATGAAAAAGAAAAAGGCGTATTATAAATTTATGATTGACTTTGTGAGGTGGATATATTTGGAATGAGGATGAATCTAAAATATTAAATGTGTGAAAGAAAGATTATCTGATAAAATACAAGTTGTGAGACTTGATAATATTGGATATTTGGGCATGAGATTTCCTTGAGAAATCTTATTTCTTCCATTAAGGAATCTCATCCCTATTTTCAACATAGACTCACACATCAAAAATCATTCTCAATAAATATATTCTAATAATATAAATGAAAGAAAATCATTTTTATTCTAGTTAAATTACAAGTTTAATCATATTCAGCTTTCAAATTTGTGTCCAAAAGATTATTCAACTTTAGAAAATGTCTAAGAGGTTTCTAAAATATTCGATATTTTAAAAAACTAACTGATTTTATTAGATATAAAATTAAATTTTATGTCTAATTACAACCCTAAACTTTCAAATTTTGAATATAGGAAAAATTATTGAATAGGTCAATGACCTGCTAAACACAAAAATGGAAATTCGATGACCTATTTGAATACGAAATTGAAAGTTGATGACCTATATTGGACATCTTATAAAGTTTAGGGACCTATTGAACTCAAAATTTAAAATTCATTGACTTATTAGACATTTCTTAATATTCAAAGAAGAAATAGATACAAACCTGAAAGTTCACGGATTAATCTTGTAATTTAACCTTTTTGTTTCTATTTTCTTCATTCACATTCATGATTAGCAAAAGCACCCTTGATATATACCACTTATTAACATGCATAGATTACCAAATTACATTGGTCGAAGAGTTAGAAATTAAATCTATTAGTACTTTTGTAAGGAACTACCAGACACCCACATAATATTGTCCACTTTGGGCATAACCCTCATGGCTTTGCTTTTGGATCTACCCAAAAGGCCTCATACCAATGGAGATACTTGTCCTCCCTTATCTAGCCGATGTGGGACTTTGGACGCACTCCCAACAATCCTCCCCTTTGCTCTTATCTAGGACGACTCCTCTTCTCCGGAGTATACCCGCCCACCCAGAGCTCAACCATGGACCTCCACCATGACTATTAAGGCTCACAACTTCTTTGTTCGGCACCCGAGGATTCCACCCAACACGGCTACTCCCGGGGCATGACTCTGATACCACTTGTAAGGGACTACCGGACAACCACATATCTCCACAATGGTATGATATTGTCCACTTTGGGCATACACCCTCATGGCTTTGCTTTTGGATCACCCCAAAAGGCCTCATACCAATGGAGATACTAGTCCTCCCTTATATACCCATGATCATCCCCTTATCTAGCCGATGTGGGACTTTGGTTGCACTCTCTAATTCCCAACAATCCTCCCCTCGAACAAAGTACCACGAACGAGCCTCCCCTCAAATAGTCATCTATCCGTCAAACACTCCTTACCAAGGCTTCACCAAGGAGTTTGCTCTTATGACTTATCTAGGCCAAACGCCTACCCAATAGAGCCTAATTACGGATCTCCACCAAGACTATGTTTTTCAAGGCTCACAAATCCTTTGTTCGGCACCTGAGGAATTTACGAAATGGCTACGTCAGGGGTATGGCTCTGATACCAATGGAGATACTTGTCCTCCCTTATCTAGCCGATGTGGGACTTTGGACGCACTCCCAACAACTTTCTTTTTGTTTTGACAACATGTGAGGTGGAGGTAGACTCGAATCACAAACATCTTATTAGTACAAATTTTGAGTTCAACGACATTTAGGTGGAGGGATTTGAAACTATGACCTCTTTGTCGATGATGTTATATGCCAATTACTACTGAACTCGAGTCACTTTGGCATACAAGAGTGGAGTCCTTTTAACATTAATAACGGAATAAAAGTGTCAAAATCTGATTTCAACATCAAGAGAAAGGGGATTAAAAATTCACCATGAAAATGGTTGATGAAAAGAAGGGAGAGAAGGGAATTATTAAACAAGAGGATGAAATTAAAGGAATGAGAGAAAAAGAAATGAAGGATGAGAAGGGAAGCCCCACAAGAAATGAACAATCTTATCTTGAAGGAGAGTGCGTGGGTGGCAAATAATACAAGTTTTGAAGTGTATAAAAAGAAAAAAACAGTGAGAATGAAAGTGATGTTCCCACTTTGGGCATTTTAATTTGAAGACTCTATTGATTTATTATATCTAAGTTGTCATATGCTATGCCATAGGGACACCAATCTGCCCAACCCTTCTCTCTATCTTACCTTTCATCCTATGGCTAGGGGATATTTTTCATCAATGCATTGCCAAACAATACAAATACAAATAATACACTTTTTAAAAGTTAGATTCGCAGTTTGATTGAACATTTCTTTTTCTTTTGACAATATGTTGGGTTAGAGATTCGAATTTCTGACCTCTTAGCCGATGCTACATGCTTTATATGCATATCTAATTATGTTTAGGTTGCCAAAGCGAGCTTAGCTCAACAGTAATTGACATGTACCCTCGACTATAAGGGTCAGAGGTTCGAATCTACCTACCCCTAAATGTTGAAAAAAATTATGCTTAAGTTGGCAGTTTGAGGTAACAATGAACTTTGAAGACTTAAATGTAGGTGATATTTTTCTTTGTTTTAAATTTCATTTTAGTTTGTCCTATTTTTAAGGTTTTTTTACATTTTGGTAGACATTGAAATTTATATTTTAGTTACTACACAACCAAAAAAAAAAAAGTTTCTTTCCTACGATATTGTATTCAATAAATCTCTTGAAATATTTGTAATAGTTTTGTGTTAAAGTGTTTTGATTGGGTATATAATTTGTGTTAGGATTTTGCAAATACGAGTAAAAATAGTTACTTTTTAAGAGTATAAAGACTAAAATGGATATATATTTTAAAAGTACATGACAAAAAATGACAAAAGTTGAAAATACAAAGACCAACCAAATTTGAAAATAATATAGGAACTTTTTAGGATACAAAGAATGATCTTCCCCTCCTTAATTATGATGGGTTAGTGATAAATTTTTAATTCCATTTGGTCTCTAACTTGTATGTTTGTTTCATTTTAGTCCCTCGAGATGTCCACTTTACTCTTTGAACCTTTTTTATTTATTTCTTGAACTTAAAAAAAGTCTTTTTGGTTCATAAACGTTCAAAAATGTCTATTTTGTCACCTAATATTCACTTACTCAAAACTTGTCTTCAATAACATGTATGGTTTAAGGACATGCTAACATTAATGTATTAATAATGTTAAAAAGAAAAATAAAATGATCAAAATAGTTGTTTTTCAAAGTTTAGAAACTATTATATAGACATTTAAAAGTCCAGGGACAAAAATAGAACAAATTTGATATAGTAATCGGAAATTGGGGATTTTGACCAATTAAAGTCTCACATTAGATAGATAAGGGGATGATTCATTGATATATAAGAGAGGACAAGTATTTTGATCAGTATGAAATTTATTGAGATGAACCAAAAGTAAAGACATAAAGATTCATCTCCACAACTTTAATCCACAAAAGTTCAATTTTCTAAGCTGATAGACACTCCCTAACATCAAAGAAGCGATCCTTTTGTCTCGAAATCGTCCTTGTTAAACAAAAAGTGTTTAATATTTGAGGAAGAGAATGAGGAGTACAAATTACTATACCAATGAATATGGTAAAAAAGAAAGAGTTAGAAAAGATTCACGAGATGGAATGAAATTGCCAATGTGAAGCAATGGGTTGCATTGGAGACATGTCTCTGAAGGGATGTTGTGTTTGAGCCAATTTCAAGATGTGTCATCAAAGGACTAGTCATCCAGACAAGTGTACGATCATTAATTCAATTTGGTTTGGTAATTTTGTGATTTTAAATTTGCATTTGATTCATCACCTAAGCTTCCAATGTCCTTATGATAAAAGGACGAAATACACCAACCAAAAGCACATAAGGACACCCATCACCCATCAACTTGCCCTGCATTTTCCCCTTGTCTCCACCCCAACCCTTCCCCTACCTATTTTCCCATCACACACACTTCTACTACTTATTTCCTTTCAACTTCTAATAATTTTCCCTTCACTATACGGCATACTTTTTCCATTTTGAATTTTGTCGATTCCCTAGAATGCCCTCGTCGTAGGGTGAAATTTTCGCACGGTGACATTGAGATAAGACGAGCATGCTTTGTCATAGGAAGATAGGTTTGGAACACACCAAACCTAGTAATGATAGTTGAGCTGGTGTTATCTCAGGAGTGATAGTGATACTACCTATATACCTAGATAGACATATTGGTGACCTTCGTTGAAATAGTGGCTTGACTAGGTGCTTATAGAGTGGATCCATCATGACTTATAAAAGATCTGAAATCTACTTTTAGAGATAAATCATTTCAATCAATTAACGAATTAATGACATGTTTCTTTAAACATTACACCGTTGTTTCAAATCAGTCCGTTTGACTCTATTAATATTTGGTTGTTAAGTAACTCATGGAATTTCTTTTTGTTAGTTTATGTGAAGTGAAAATTCGAATCTTTTTAGTATGATTTTGATTTCAACAATATATGAGAGTGAAAGTTCAAACCTATGACCTAATTCGATAACTCATTATCTAATTGAGTTATACTCCCCTTATAAGCACAAAGGCTTAACTAACACTTGTTTCACATTATTCGGTCTTCTTCATTTCTGTTTTGGTATCTTCATTTTGTGGAAATTGGATAGTACAAACAAATATGGAACATGTCACCAAGGCAATATCACAATAAAATATTTAACAAGCAGCCTAAAATAAAAATATATATCCAAATTTGAAAAGGAGCTAAGAGGGGTGAGAAAGACAAACTACTGATTAATAAATTGAATGATATTCATATTGGAATTTCTTTTATTAATTTAAGTATTTAATTGGAATAAGAAAACCAATTAAAATCATCTTTGGTAAGAGGTTAAATTATGCTATAGTCCCTTGATTCCAAAAATTAAATAAAAAATAAAAATAAAACAAGTAATTGACATGGCGTTATTGGGGGCTGGATTGGAACTGTCCTCCATTGCACAAACATTCTTGTCAATAAAGGGGAACCCGTTTTTCCGGGGTAAAATGTTTCCCGCACTTTTTTTAATTTTTTTATTTATATTTATTTTCTTTCTTAAATATCAAATATTACATTTAAATTAAGAAAAACAAAATAAATAACATCACGATTAAATTTACATCATATATATGCAGACAAAGCGATGCAAGCCTCCAAGCCCCAACACTTCAAGTCTTCAACCAAACCACTTTTTCTACACATCAAACCGGCGTTAAAGATTCCGTCCACTTCTCCGATCTCTTCTCCGGCGACTTTTGAATCTCTCTAATCGGAACGATGGCAATAGAATGAGGAGCCAGAAGCGGGGCGATCATGTCCGTATCGATTTCCAACTGCTTCTCTGATTTACTCTGCCAGGAGGATTCCTCCGGCGTCTTGTCCGGCGAGTCGCCGGGATGTTCTTCCGACCTCGATTCTCCGGCCTGCATCGAGGAATCTATCGCCGTCTTCATCAAGGACGAGCGTCACTTCGTCCCCGATTACGACTGTTTGTCGCGCTTCCAATCTCCGTCGCTCGACGCGGCCGCTAGATTAGACTCTGTTGCATGGATTCTTAAGGTACGAATTTCTCCTGTGCTTCTCCGATTCGTTTCATAATCGGTCAGAATTTTTTCATTAATTACCAAAATGCCACTCCTCACGTGATTGAATGTTGCGGTTATATTACCAGAATCCGTCGGCGATCACTGATACTCAATCAGATCCGAGTCGATCGACTGGAATCCGTATCGGTGGCCGTCGGCGAATCCGTTTGATATATGACGATTATGTAGAAGTAGAACAGTGAACTTTAATATTTATCTCCGCCTCCGTCGCCAACGGTGGTTACATATTTTCCGATTATCTCTTGCAGGTTCAAGCCTACTACGGTTTTCAGCCGTTGACGGCGTATCTCTCCGTCAACTACTTGGATCGATTCCTTTGTTCACGCCGTTTGCCGGTGAGATTCTTTAGAGATAAAAATCATTTGCGTGAATTATTTTGAAGATTCAAGATGATGGTCGTGAGATTGTAGTGATCATTACTTTTTTTTTGTTTTCTTTTAGTGGCAGTAATTATATTTGACTTTTTCAAACCATGAAAATGACTAGACTATAGCGATACTGAGCATATAACGTAGGTATTTAATATCTATTTCTCTGTATCAGATTAAGACTGCATTAATTAATTTTCAAAATAAAATATCTACAACGAGTCATTCACGTGACAAAACTGTAAGTTCTCGTATTTCAATGCATCTTTTTGGACTCACTAATTAACTTTGGACACCGTAGTTTGTACGCTATGGAAAGACATATTATAAGTTTTAACTTTTTGGTAATTAGGGAAATATTAATCAAATAATAATAAGTAAATTATGGGTAAGTTTTATCATGCACTTCACTTTGTTATGGGGTTGCTAAAGTCTTGGAAGTACGATTTTATATTCATTATGCCTTTTATAAACTTTTGTTTCTCCTGTCGCGGCACATGCAATGTGCGTGCACAGTGCCGGCAAAGGAACGGATAGGATGGAGATGGACTAATTTTGATATGACAAAATCACCAATGAACTCTTACCTAAAATGCCGGTGGCATTTATTGTTTGCTCATCTCTTCTTAATGACGATGTTGATTTATTGGGATGTATGAAATGATTAGCGCCTGAATGGTAAATAGAATTATTAGCGCCAATGGTTGGTTGATTTTTCTTTTTTGTATTGTTTTCAGCAAACAAATGGGTGGCCTTTGCAACTCCTCTCTGTTGCTTGCCTCTCACTGGCTGCTAAAATGGAGGAACCTCTTGTTCCCGCTTTACTGGATCTTCAGGTTGATTTGATTGGACGTTGAACTTTCCTTCTCTTAATGGAAAATGGTGGCGTTTCTTTTGTCTTCTTATTTGGTGTGTTATAATGGATATTTTCTTTTTCAGGTTGAGGGGGCTAAATATATATTTGAACCCAGAACAATATGCAGGATGGAACTGTTGGTGCTGAGAGTATTGGATTGGCGGCTGCGTTCTGTAACGCCGTTCAATTTCATCGCATTCTTTGCTTGCAAGCTCGATCCATCGGGAGATTTCATCGGGTTTCTTATCTCAAGAGCAACAGAAATTATACTATCAAATATCCGAGGTAAAAAAAAAGAAAGCTAAACTGGGCTCTTTTTAGACATAGATGATGAATATGGGACTTGAAAGTGAAATCAAAGTTATATTTATATGGTCCACAGAGGTAATCTTTCTGGAGTACTGGCCATCGTGTATTGCGGCGGCCGCCTTGCTTTGTGCAGCAAATGAAGTCCCGAATTTGTCTGTTGTCAATCCAGAACATGCTGAATCATGGTGCAGTGGTCTAAGGAAAGTAAGCACCAGATTGTGATTACGTCGGGCATGTGTGTTTTATAATAATAATAATAAAAAAAAAATATTCACAAGGATGCCAATTTCGAAAGAATGTTTATATTTGCAGGAAAATATCATCGGCTGCTACCGGTTAATGCAAGAGATTGTGCTTGATAGTAGCCAGAGCAAGTCCCCAAAAATCTTACCTCAGTTTAGAGTGACAGTCCGCACTAGAATGAGATCCAGCGACTTATCCTCCTCCTACTCCTCCTCCTCCTCTTCCTCATCTTCGTCATCACCAAACAAAAGGAGAAAATTAAACCAGAGCCACTGGGTAGATGATGACAAAGGTAACACCGAAGAATGAGGAATCAAAAGAAAAAAAAAGGTGGCCCAACTTTGTCTAAAACAAAAAAAAAGTGTAGAATCCTCGATATTTTTTGGGAGGGTTTAGATGTTAAGTTAACATAACTAGAATGGTGAGTGTTAATTATAGTATATAGTGTAAAAAAATCTCAGAGTTCGGGGTGAGCTGGGAGATTTGAATAATTTATTTATTTTTCTATCTTGTTGGTGGGCAATTGCCATTCATTTAATGGCATTGCAGATTCCCAAGGGGGAAAGGGGATGGGTTTTGTTTGATTTTGAGGGAAATGGAGAAGGTTGAATAAGTGGAGTCCATGGAGTGTGAAAGAGAAAAGTTTAGGAGGGAGTGGGAGAAACTTGGATTTCAAATTCTCTGCATTGAGCAGTGGAGTGGGACCTGTTTTGTTTTGAGAAATCATCAAGTGGGCGGTGGCATATGGTTTCAAGTTCCAAGTTTGAAGTCAGAGGTGGTAGCATATTTCATCAAAAGTTTCCCATCTCCAACAACTATTTTTTGCTCCCCAATGGATGGGCAGTAAATAAATTGACAGGTGGCTCCAATTTAAGACTTCGAGTGGCTTCTGTATGCACACGCTTTTTGGTGCGTGGCATGCTCTTCCTTGTGTGTGTGTGTCTACTGTACGAGTGCCCGCCCCTTCGGCTGGAAGTGCCTCTTTTTTTGCAATGGCCTTGAGCCAATCGGCCTGGCCCTTCTGAGTTCTATGACCATGGTGGTCATACATTTTCATTTATTTATTTTTCACAGCCTGAGTTAGATGAAGGGAAAAAATCCCAATCCCAATTATACGAAAAAGGTCTTTGGGGCCTTTGAATGCTTAGCTTGTTGTATTGGTTTCAATCAATGTGATTAATTTTCACTCATTTCTCTCTCTCTCTCACTCTGTCCATCGCATGTGATTGACAATCAATACTTTGTTGCTTTGTGAATTGGATTTTCCTCTCAGTATCATAGTTTATGTATTATTATTATATGAGAATGGGCTCTCACTCAACCAGCTGGCTGGCCCCTCCGATCAGCTAACCCCCGGTGACCTCCGCCGTGGCTGTTTTCAATTTAAATCAATGCTTTTTGTCATTGGGAAGTTTTAGTAGTACAAGAAAACAGGGTGGGGGAGGCCAAAAAACACGAATGAAATTGTCATTTAGCCCTGGATACCCGACATTTGATGCATTATTTTTCCATAAACTATGGCCCTTTTATATATATACACATCCATTGCTGAAATGTAGCCATGCGTTTAAGGCATCTGCTACCTACAGTTTCTTATCATCGACTCCACCACCAAAATAAGGGCACTGCTCTCTTCCCTTCTTGGACCACCCTTTTCTTTAAATCGTATTTTGAAAAAACATAGTGACAATTATTACTGGACAATTTTCTGCTGGATGGGTACTTTTAGATTGCAAGATATTCCATTCATTAGCCATCCTCTAGGACCATCATGTTGGCTATGCATTTGAATAGTTTATTTCATTCTTAAATAAATGGAGACTTCGCCTTTTGGAGTAGCTTTTCTTTTCTATGATGGGTTTGATTCGTGTATAAACTTGGCCATCTCTACAACTACTTGGCCAATTTTGTCAAAATAATATTTATTAGTTGGTTTCTTGCAAGTTGATTGACATTTTAATTAATTCCAAAGACTTTTGTCGCATCATTTCATATTAAATTGTATGTTGTCTAATTACTTGTAGGAAAAAAAAAAAAAAAAAATAGGAAAACCATGCTTCCTCTGTACGTTTAAGAACAGAGTGTATTTAAATAGCACATAAGTTGAAAACATGGAATGATTTAGTTTATCACAGCTGTTGAATAATTAATGTATTTTGTCTCTTACTATATTTTAAAAACTTTATCTTATGTGCTTTTGTTTTGAAAGATACTCTATAATATTAAAATATCGTGTTTAAATGTACATAATACCTCCAAACACACTCACCATTAATTAATTTCGTTATTCCTCTCTCTACCAAATATAGATGACATCTTAGAAAAAAACAGAGTTACAAGACGATAAGAAAATAACACACAACACTTTTTAATTTGGTTTTCTTGATATATAATTCTAAATTATCTTAATTAATGTGCAAACTTTAGAGCACGTCACAATCTAATGCACATTGATTAATTGAAAAATATCGATACAAAATTTCTAAATATTGTGGATCCCCATAAACAAATGTATAGAATCCAACCGCTTGAAAAGAAAACCAGTGGCCAAAATTTGATATCATCCGATGGTTGCTAATGAATTAGCCATTTGAGAACGACTTCACAAATCAATTAAATGAAATATTAGAAGATGGGTTCCACTAGAATTTGGACTATCCCCAACACCTATCAGAGAAAAAGGAAGCCATTAAATTTATAGGTGGACCTAAGATCAGAAGCTAATGATCATAAATTAGTATTATCCAGCCGAAGCCAACCCCAAAGTCTTTGTAAAAAGGTACGTACATTACACTATTTAAAAGCTCATTGGGTTTTCATTGGAGAAAAAGAAAAGTAAGAAAAAAGTTAAATTACAAGGTTTTGAACTTTCATATATTTGATCTCTTAATTTTAAAACGTGTCTAATAGGTCTTCCAGCTTCTAATTTTATGTCTGTCTCTAAACTTCAAAAAGTATATAATAGACCTTTAAACTTTCACTTTTTTGTCCACTAAGGTTCTTCAACTTACACTTTTGTGTCTAATGAGTTCTTAACCTATTCAACATTTTGTAAAATTCACAGGCTTACTAGACATAAATTTGAAAGTGTAGGATTCCATTAAGCATAAAATTCAATTTCATATCTAATAGATTGGTTAAATTTTAAAAATCTCAAATATGTCAAATACGTATTAGATGCAAAATCAAAAGTTTAAGAACCTATTTAACATTTTTAAAGTTCAGAGTTCTATTAGACTAGTTCAAAGACCTATTAGATAATTTAGGAACCACATACAAACTTGAAAGTTCAACACTAATCCGGAAATTTAACCGAATTAAGAAAAGGGAAGTGGGATATGAGAAAGATGAATAATGAAAAACCCATATTGAAATGTATAGAAAAATGAGTTTGGTTTGTGCTTTTGATTGGTCCAAGTGGGCAGAATCCAGCGAATATTTGCAATAAGGCCAAGGCAGCTGCTGCATAAAGAGAGATGGTCACAAGATGTTTGATAAAATGCCTGAATGAGTCACATGAGAAATAGGAGCCAACGCAACGCCCTTTCAAGCTTATTTTTGAGACCGCCAATCGTGGGGGGTTTGATGGTGACTTGATATGATATGAATGGGTAAACAAAAGTGAAACCTATACATATGAGTTTTGGATTTTATCACTCCCCATTTGGTTCCCACCATCATATGATCTCATCATTAATCCCAAGTAGTAATATAGTATCTCATCAAAGTTTGGTATATCAATTAATATAATATATTTGTATTGATCATTTTAGTGGCAGCTGGAGTTATGATTGGCCCATTATACATATATCTTAGAGTAAAGTTCTTGAGCAACACAACCAATCAAATCCTCCCATGTGTATCCAACTTGGCACAAAAAGAAAAGGTGTCCCAAATGTCATTAAAAAATTTTCTACTATCAACTCAATAAGAGATTGAAATATCCATTTAAACAGTGTAGAAGAATGCCTGATTCAAAGATCAGAACAAATGAATGAGAGAGCAATGCTTTCAAACCTAAGGGATGTTGGGTTGGGATTACTTGTCTACTGAACTATTTACAAAGTTGTCGTTTGAAATTTGTGTATTGAATAATGTTCTAGATTGAATATTAGTGGTAAAATTATAGTGAAGGAGTTGAAATAGAAAGAAAAATTGCTGATTACAAACGACGAGTTGACGTAATCTCGAATTATGATAGTGGAAATAATTAATGAGGAAGAAAATGGATGAAGGGTCCTGATGTTGAGGTCCCAACAAAATCCCTTTATTTATTTTCTTTTATATTTTTGCTTCTTTTTGTTAAATGGTAACAGTGGCTTTAGGCAGGCCAACTGGGTATGCAAAGCATGTGTGTTTTATCTCAATACAAAATGGACTTTAAAGAGAGGAATCCTAAGTTGTTAAAGAAAATTCAAATAGAATAAAATAAAATAAAAAGCCAAAATTTCTTTTGCACTCTGATCCATTGAAAGGTATTGTTTTGTTATATATTTATATATGTATGTGTATATTCTCTCCTTTTTGTGTGGGCTTAAAATTTCCAGCTTTGAGTGGGGGTGGCAAATGTTTAGTCCTTCTTCTTTTCAGTTGCCTTTAAAACAAACAAGGAATGTGGGTTTTGCAGCAAAAAAGCTTATAGGCCCCTTTTTTAAGTGAATGGTTGAAAAGCTAAAATGATTCTGAAAATTCCTCAGATATGCCTTGAGATTTTTTTATTTTTTATTTTTTAAAAATAAAATAAAATAAAATGTAATTATATTTATATTTGCTGAATGCAAGACAGCACTACTATCAAGGCCATGGGGCACCCCTTTGTCACTCCCACCATTAACATCAATATCTCCTGTGTAAAAGAAGAAAGAAACAAAAGCAAAAGCAACTCATGAAAAAGATTTTTTCATGTTCACTTACAAAAAGAGAATGTCACAATTATTTATTTTTGTTCTCTTTTTTCTCCCCTAAACAATAATATAATATCTCTCATCTTCTCATCAGTTATATATCCTTTATATGTGAAATTCAGCGACCTGAACCTACTGAGACATATATCATCCACCTAAGTTGAACTTTAGAAATGAAATTTAGATGTTGACATCCAAAATCTAGAAAATCTTAAGAAAAACAACAAAGATTTATAATAATAATTTGGATTTACATACTTTGGATGCCAATGAAGGTGACACCAAAAGGAAAAAAAAAAGGCAAAAGAAAAGAAAGTGAGCATAGTGGGCTTTAATTTTTTCGAGGGAGCGTCTGTGGGTATCATTTAGTTTTTTTCTTTTTTCTTTTTTCTTTATTGTGTTACCTTTTTTTTTTTTTTTTTGTGATATATAAAATGGTGTAATGTCAGCATGTGTATGGACCTGACCCTCCATTCTCCAAGGCTTAGAGTGGACACAAAAAGGGTCTTCTTTATAATCATCACTATTTATTTATATCTTCCTTACTTTCATCATCATCATCTATTTCTCTTGTTTTCCTCCTCTAATTTTCTTTTTTTCTTTTTTCCATAATAATATATATTTTTTTTCTTTTTAAAAATTTCCAAAATAAAATATTTCTCCACCTAATTGAATTGATCTCTTCATTAATTATGGAAGACACTAAATGGGCTAAATTTGAACCATCTGCCTATAAAAAAGTGGACTTGGGTAATTTAGTGGGCCTTTTGGGCTTGGACTAGTTCCTGACTTGAGTAGAAGGCCCAAAAGTGGATGGGCTTTGGCCCAAGATAAAGCCACGGACCCTCTTATGGGCTTTTTGAATCTGACGCCATACGAAATTAGGGCTTAGCTTAGAGTGCGGGAGATAACCCGAACTATCCAATGGCGCTCTACGGTTGCTCTTTGGTCTCGGCCATGGCCGTTTCTCCCGCCAAGATCACTTGCTTTAACGGTCTTCTTCATCGAACATCTTCCTTTTTCCCTTGTCTCGTTAAGCCCTTCGTTAATTATACTTTAACTTCTTCCTTCAGTTACAGAGCCACTCCGATCCCGGCCAAGTATGTCTACCCGGATCCGATACCGGAATTTGCAGAAGTTGTAAGTTTTCTGCGACGTAGCGTCTTTGTCTGCTCGAATTGATTCCGGTTTTGCGTTGATTTTTACATTTGGTCATTTTTCGCAGGAAACCCAGAAGTTTAAGGAACAGTTATCGAAGAAGCTAGCGAAGGATCGCGACACATTTGGGGACGACCTGGATTCGGTTGTGGAGCTTTGCTCGAAGGTAATCGTTTTTATTCACTTGCGTGGCTGTTAGATTAAAATCTGTACTTTTTTTTTTGTTGGGTAATTAGAATTTTGAATTCCCTTGTCAATTCGGTTGAAGAATATGTCTGAGTGGCTACCTGTTTGAGAGAATGTGTGAATGAGGCGATTGATTGTTTACAGAGTTGGTTTAGTTCAGTCGTGCTTTTGCCTTCAAGTGTTTCCATGGCTTGAGATGTATTTCCCAACGGTTCAATAATTGAGCCCTAAAGAAACATCGGACCTGCCTATATAGCTACAGGACGATTACTATTTCCAAGACAGCTTCCATTAATTGCGCAGAAATTTTCTGAATGTTTGACTAGTGTTGCCATTATTGATATGCTTCTTGCATTTTGATTTTTCAAATCAAAACTGAATGAATATTCCAATTTGAATTCACTTGTCCGAATTTATGTGATAGTCTTAATATGAATGTACTTGCAAGTTTTGAGCAGATATTTGGTGAATATTTGCATGTGGAGTACGGAGGTCCTGGGACATTATTGGTGGAGCCTTTCACCAATATGTTTATTGCTCTCAACGAGAGAAAATTACCTGGCGCGCCTTTGGCCGCAAGAACTTCGCTCCTATGGGCTCAAAACAATCTAGATCACGATTGGAACATTTGGAACTCTAAAGGAGGGCTTAAATGATTTGCTTCTTGTAGTTACATTTGTGAAGATCCTTGTATTTGTATCTAGATTTTCTGTTCTTTTTGTAGTTGAAGATGATGGAGGAAAAAGTGTATGTATCATCACAAAGATACTCCAACACAGTGTCAATTTCATTGATATCTTTGTTGCTATACAAATGGCTTATTTCTTGCAATACATGAATCATTCTGGGGCTGTGGTCTTACACTGAATTGGAAATTTGGATGCTCATTTTCAAGCTCTCTCTGAATCTTCTAACTTTCCACAATTGAGAAGTTTCTCTGCCATTGCAACGAGCATTTTAAATCAAACTCCACTATTCTGCCGTATGAACACTCTTGCTTGTTGTGATTAAAAAAAAGGTTTGAAACGTAATCAGCTGGCAGCTTCAGAGATGCTCTGCAATGATGGTCTCCAAGCCTTTGACCTTGCCGCAGTGGCGTTTGTTGCTGGTGTTCTGATTCGATGTCTTTCATGTTTGACTACCTGCAATGTTTTTTGAAGAGAGATTATTGGTATGATTTTATCTTGAAAAATTACTTCAAGTTGGAAATGACCCCAATCACAATCATATTTGACTTTTTTCATTTTCTCTTGCAGTTATCGATTATGATTCAAAAGGAAACGAATTGAGTTACCTGCTGGTTCTTTTCAGACTCTTCTACTTCACCGCCGGCAGCCCGCTTATCCGGCGCCGTCTGTGGCTTCTCCTCCGACTCCGGCAGTGGCTTCTTAGATTTTGCATACTTTTTAGCCCGCAACACCTTCATAACCTCTGCAGGTTCCAAAAAAACGTCAAAAGGGCTGAACTTACTGAACAGAAGGAAGTGAAAGAACTTCCAAAAAATCGAATCAGCACCATACCCTGAGTGGTGACAAGCCGATAGGCATGGCCAAGAGCAAGAGTGTCGTTTGGCCGGAGAAGCTTGACACGAGTAAAACGCACGGTTTTGGGCTCCCGATTGTCTTCCTCAGATTGAGGCAAGGGAATTATAAGAGAAACATAGTGACCAGGATTGGTCCTCATGACTTCACTGGCCACCACCGGCCAATACAGCCTCTCAATCCGGCCACTTGGGTGCTGTATAACCAGCGCCGCCGCATCAACCGCCTGGCAATTCCCCATCTGAATTCTGCAACTGGTAGATTGAAAGAAGAAGAGGAAGAGGAAGAAGAAGATGATGAAGATGATGGATAAGAGGGAGAGTGAAGGAAAGAGGTCTCTTTCTATTCAGCTTCTTTGTTCGCCAAATGGGTCTACTTAGAAGTGCAGGCCGTCCATTCATATATCTCACACTTCCCAACTAACTTAATGCAACGTGGGTCAAATTTATATCGAAAATTGACAATGTAACGTACGGAGATTAGAGTATTCAAGTTTTCAATTTTTTTTTTTTTACTTTTTAATATGTTGGATTGATAAAAATTTAAACTTTGCGTTTGTGGGTTTATTATTTTTAATTAAACGACAAGTCGGCAAACCCACAGTGGAACCGGCTCGATGGCAAGTTCCACGTGGAGAGATGCCAGAAATCGTTATCTTTGGACGGTCTTGCTCAGCGGTGTCGACGGAGGTCAATGTTTTTGGGCTCATTAAAATAATTTAAACAAAAACAAAAACAAATTTAAATACTTGTAAAAAACAATTAAAGAAATATGAAACTGTTGAAGACGGCAAAGCGTGCGGGTACATAAGATTCTTCAAAAATGGACAAAACACACAGCACCATCTTATCCGCCTGCCTAAGTCTGGAAAATTTTCTTTACACTGTTTCAAACAATTCGGGAAAATTTTCTGTTTGGATGACGAGAAAATGCTGTAGAAACAGTGATGAACCAAAAAGAAAAGTTTTTGTATATGCAGATTCGATCGACAACCATGGAATTCAAAATTAGTTTATTAATAAAGCAAACCCACTTGGGTTATTGTTATTATTATAATTTGAAACATAATAAGCACATAAATCTTTGGAGGAAATATTAATTTTGTTGACAACGAGGAAGAAAAAAAGGAAAAGTGGGTGTCGTTTTTATCAACAATTAATGCCAAATATTTTGTTTTGAATGCTGAGGCTTTTCCGTTTCTTTATGGTATTTATTGAGGAAAGGGATGTGGAACAAATCACTAGAGAACTCTCTTTTCGATATATATTTTTTAAAAACTAATCACTAACTTTAATTACTAATTAAGTTATTAACTGTGGGCAAAATAGAAAAGGTCATTCACTTACGATGTTTAATTAGAGAAAATGACAAGTTGAATACAACTTAGAAAGACACACACGTAAAGTAATTGGTACTTGGTTGGTGTTCCTTTGTCTAGATTAAAGAGTCTATATTATTGGAAAATATAGTTTTGATAATCAAAGAATCTTTACATGACCATCTAGTAGTGGAAGTGTTTGGTTTCAATCATGGAGTCTTAAAAAAAAAAAAAAAAAATTAAGATGAAAGATATTAAATTTCCTCTTTTGTTTAGTTGGTGGAAATTTGAGTCTTCTAACCTTATGAGAAGGAAGTGATGCTTTTGCACGTTGACCAAATTTGTTTAATTACAATATTTGAATATTTAGTTTTTAGATGTTTTGTTTCCTGAATTGAACTTTGGGGAAGGATTTGTAGCTCAAAGCTTTAGTTCAATCTTGTGATGAGCTAAACTATGCTCAAATTAGTATTTAGCTTTAAATTTAAATAGACTATACTCTAGTTAGGTTAAAATGGACCAAACCTAAGTTAAATTATGCTCATATCAATATTTAGTTTTTAAATTTAAATATAGACCACATAGTTAAGTTAGAATGTGTCAACTCAGACATAGTTCAATTGATTAAGGCATGTACCTTCAATCAAGAGGCTAAATGGCCGAATCTCTCCCTCTCCTACTCATTTATGAATTCAAACAAAAAAAAAAAGGTTGAAATGTAAATTTCTTAAAGCTAGTTAAAACTACTCGAAAATTATTTCACAAAATACTTCTTTGAGATTCATGTATTTGTAGTGATTCATATGTGTATATAAAGTCCAATAAAGTTCTCTCTCTCTTTACAGAAACAATAAAATCTGACTTACTTTTGTTCTAGTACAACCCTAGATCAAATAATAATAATAATAATAACTCATAGACTAAAATACATGTTACACAACTTAAAATTTATATTTTTTAAAAAAAAAATAATACCTCTTTATTGAGCCACAAGGGCAACAGAAAAAACGGTCACTACAGACCAATACATGAATCCCCAATTAGGAACAATAAGGTTGACATCAGAACTCTTCTCACATCTTGCGAATTTAGCTATGGCATCTGCTATAGAATTGCCACTTCTAGAAATATGAACAAAAACAATATCGGAAAAACGCCAGAGCTCTCCATTTAATCTCCAAATTTATACTTAATTATAACTTTTTAATTTTTATTATTATTATTATTATTTACATTTCAAGTACAAATCATGCAACTCCTAAACTTGGTAAACTGAAGGCTATTAAAACTAGGAGTCAAAAGAAACCCAATTAAAGACACATGATTTTTGTCTCGAATATCGAGCAAAACAACTCAATAAACTATGAAGAAAGAGGAGGAAATCTTTGACTCTTGTAAAATCTGGGTTTCTCATGAATCTCTTTCTCAAATTCCCAGAGTTTGAAAAAGAAGAAAGAAAACAAACAAAAAAAAAAAAAAAAAAAAAAAAAAAAAAAAAAAAGGCATTGCCCAAGTTTTAAACATCTGTCTGATTAATGTGAGTCGATGTGGAGGCATGTGATGTGTTGGAAATCCTTCTTCCTCATATTAAATAAAGAATAGACCATTTCTTGTCCCAATGTTGACTCATTATATAATATATATATATATATATATATATATATATCTCTTTTTCACTCAACTGCATATACAAAATTAATTAATGCCTAATTATTGCTCCCATGTACTGCATTTTAATTTCGATAGAAGCTAAAGAGATTTAATTTGAATCTAAATATGTATATAATTTGAATTCAAAGCCAAGAATAATAATAATAACAATAATGTTGATATATATGTGTTAATGAGCCAAGTTGTAGGCTCAGCCTCTCACCAGAATTTGGTCATATTTTGTGTCTTTTTCTAAGCTTTTAGACATTCTAATCGCCAATTAAAGCCATACCCACCAAACAAATCCGTGTCTTTCAGGGCCCATCCCTTTTGTGGGGTTCTTCTCCTTTTGCTTTACTATGAACCTCCTCCCCAAAAGGACATCCTTATTAATTTATATCATAAAGTTGCTTTCTCTACATCCTTCAAATACATCAAAACGCGTCACTCGAACAAAAAAAAAAGACTTTTGTCAATTCGAACATATATAACTCAATTGGTTAAGACATATACTTTCGACTGGGAGATTGGATATGTTCGAATCCTCGACCCAAAAAAATGAAGGAATACATCAACTATATTTATTCTATAACTCAAATAAAGGAGGAATATAAATATATATATATGCATATGTGTATGTGTATAATGGTGGCTTTTAGATAATGCAGCATCTTTTTTGGCCTCCAGCTGCTAAGAAAAGACCTTAACCTTAAAAGAGAATCCTTCTTTTAGAAACCTAATGGCAAGAGGGGATTTTCCCCACTCTCAATATTGGAGCCATTATAAACTTGTGTTAGGCATTTCATAGTTCTTTAATGAACTTCTTTTCAAATTATATGTAATGTTTAATTTGTTGCTATGATTTCCCATATCCATCTTTCTTAACAAATGATTGCGTCAAACCTTGAGTTATAGGCTCGAGAAAGTGCCATTTGTGATCATGTTCTAAGCCACCAAATTAAAATAAAGTTTTAAGCTGTGGACTCTCTAACTTTTGATGCTAAATACTAACTAATTCATCACTATTTAATTCTGCAAAAGATTAGGGGTTTTGTGTAGAAGAATGAAAATTCAGAAGATTGGATTTATCTTACCAAACTTCTTGAACCTTTTGACTCTAGCTACTATGATTTAATATGGTATTAAAGTAATAAAAATAATATCATTGCTCAAAAGTTCAAATGCTTGCAATATTATCTAGGTAAATAAGAAATTTGTTTGTTAAAGGCTCTGTTTTGATAACTAGTTGGCCCGAAAATCTTGCTTGTTTTATGTTCTTAATAGGTTCTTATTATCAAGTTTTGTGTTTAAGAAGTCTTTTATGTCATTCTTTAACACTTTTAGTTTAATATTATTATGTAGCACGCCAACGATATTATTTTAGAAATATATGCCTACAAATCAACTTGTCATATGAGTCTTAAATAATATACTGTCAACATTTAATATAAATATGATAAATGAATTAATGACAAAAACTTATTGGACACGAACATGAAAGTTTAGGACCAAGGTTATAATCTAACCTATCGTCCATTAGATTTGCACTGACATGATCTTTCCATATCAATGTTCTCTTTCTTCTTTTATGATTAAAATTAAGGCACTTGGGGAGTATAGGAGCATCCTTGAGATTCCTCCCTTTGAGATTGTCAACTTCAATTAGTAGTTTCAATTAATCATACAGGAATATTTTTCCACTACTATTATTCTCACATAACACTAACACTTTGACCAGATCATGGAGTTTAAGTTAAGTGAGTTGATGATGATCCAATTCAGAGCCTCACACATTCTTATCCATTGAAACCCTCAAACAGGAAAAGAGAATATAAAAAGATGTTTCACAATCCTCAAGGCCTTTCAATATCATGGTGATTGAAAAAGTTGGGAACTTTTTACACATATAGTTTAAAACTTTGATTTTTTTTGACACCCTTTTCTGTGGCATCATTGGTCATTTGCTTTTCACTGATCTTGTCTTTAGAAGACAAGGTTAAGTTGATGTTAAGTCACCAAAGTTCATGCATCTCACAAAAAAAGAACACCTTTTTTTTCTTTTTTCTTTTTTCACATCAGAAGTTATGGTAAAATTCTTGCCTTAACATTGGTTTATAGCAAAGGGAAATGAAAGAGAAAGAGAGCAAATGATGGATGAATTATTAAGGTTGGGCAAAGAACATCGCCTCCACGATTTTTTGAGCAATCAGAGAGTGACAATACAATTAGAAATGGTCACCTTGTCACCCAACTAAGCCATGGATTTGATCACATCACATAAGCTTTTGCCTCTGATTTTGGGGACATTTGGAAGGAACATGTTAGGCTAATCACATGTCTTTAACTGACACTTTTTGGTTTCAGATTAGAGGTTTAATTTAGTGGTAATCTCTTTGTTTTTTAGCTCTTTTTTCTTTTTTAATACCCTTTTTCCAGTAGAAAACAAGCTTCATTATGGGACCCAACCTTCCAAGACAATGCCCTGCCATAGCCACAAGGGCCTTGAGATTGAGAGGTTTCAATACATCCAAGGCTTGAAAATGGACCCACTTTTTGTGCCTCTGTTTCCTACTAGGTTCCTTATTAGTTACCTGCTACCCCACCACTTGTGAAAGTTACCACCTGGCTTACTGACATAGAGAAAGCAAATTCTTTTAAAATAATTGTACAGCCAGATCTCTTTAAAATACTGAGGTCCAATCTATTTTGAAACTGGTCTTTCTTTCAAGTCTACTCAATTTGAGTTCTGCACAAATTTGATTGGACACATCTAACAAATGGAAGAAAGGGCTCACTCAATAAGTCCATCTAATGTTTTAGTGATGTCCCACATTGGTAACTTTGCAGAAAGGCCCTTGGAAGTAATTGGGCATTGGGTTTCTGTCCATTTGCATATTGTGGCAAATCAGACTAGCTACTGCATCTTTGGAGGAGGGATTTGTGTTTAAGTCCAAAAATGTTAAAAAGAAAGCTGTGGTTGGCACAATACTAATTAATGTGTTGAAGCACAAGATATATGCTTTGAAATGTAACAGAAGTGCTTTTGCTAATGGCTGGCTTGGTTGATTGTTTATGTCAAAGAAAGATGTATCTGTTATTCTTTTAACATTTGTCAGTCCCATATCAATGCACATCTAACAAATGGAAGAAAGGGCTCACTCAATAAGTCCATCTAATGTTTAAGTGATGTCCCATTTTGATAATTTTGCAGAAAGGCCCTTGAAAGTAATTGGGCATTGGGTTTCTGTCCATTTGCATATTGGGGCAAATCAGCCTAGCAACTGCATCCTTGGAGATATTTGTGTTTGTTTTTTAAGTCCAAAATTTTACAAAGAAGCTGTGGCTGGCATTGGCACAATAATAATTAATGTGTTGAAGCATAAGATATATGCTTTGAAATGTAACAGAAGTGCTTTTGCTGATGGCTGGTTTGGTTGATTGTTTATGTCAAAGAAAGATGCATCTGTGTTGTGCTTCCAACATTTGTCAGTCTCATATCAGTGCACATCATTAACAAAATGATTTGGTTCAATGTATTCCTCTTTGGGTTTAGGCTTAGTTTAACCAAAGTGATTCCTTTTAAGTGTAAATAATTTGCACCACTCATCTCATGCTCTAAAATATATGTCTCAAGTCATTTGAATTAGTATAATTGGCTCAAGGCACCATAAACTGTACTGTATGAGTCCATTTGTGGGCTTTGCAAATATTTTTGACCTATAACCCATAAGAGTTTGCTAAAGTTAAATATTATACTATGGTGGTGTATAGCACACAAATCTTAATTTGTGTGTAGTGTTAGTGTTAGGTTGGAAAGTTCTAGATTTATATGTTATATGCTTAGATTTGGGTAGGAGAATGAATTATAGAAGTTTGTGATTTATTAAAAATGAGTAAGTAGATTAGAAACCATGCTTATAAAATTAGTGACATTAATAAACTTGTAACTTAGAATAAGTATATCGATATATCCAAAAGCAGATCTAGCTTCCTAACTCGAGTCTATACAAACTCAATCTGTGAACTAAACACTCCCTTGATTTTTATACAAAGATTGTAGCATCTATGAAGAAGAAGGAAGAGGGAAGAGAGAAGAGTAAGTTCCTTCTTTTTTCTCATTTCTCACCTCTCTTTTATCATGGGAAAAAATTGTAGAAAGCTTAACATGATTCAATTCTTTGCAAAATTAGATCAAAGGATTAAAAAAAATTACTATTTTCTAAAACAAACTTACATTGGCTTTAGCTAAAAAATATTGGTAAGGCTCACAAATGGACTTTCATATATATTATACTTTTTCTCAGAAAAAAAAAAAATAGAATCAAACTGCAGGTACTACAAGGCATACACTATCACATTGCTATGTTGTCCATGCTGTAATTAGAGTTCAAAAGGACTGGTGTTGTCAATCTCACAGTGAATATAGGCATAGCCTTCAGCTTGATGTCATGACTGCAGAACCATTTAATCAGCAGTGAAGTCAAACAGATGGGAAAAACTTGTTGAGATTGAAAGGAAGGGAATAGAATTCTTCGCTCCTTGTATCGGTCTTGAACGAGCGGAATCTATCCCACCAATGCATTCCTCTGTCCTTTTTTGTTGCATTGTCCTTGCTGTGTAGCGTGACATCGAGGAATAGAGCCAGAAATCCAGCAACAAACGGCTCGGATGCGAAAGGCACATTGATCATGTCATTGAACTGAAACAAGGAGTTCAAAACTGACTGTGAGGTCTTTTTGCTTATAACTAAATGAATGATTATCAAATGGTTTTGATGCTGCTATAAAAGTGGTAGGACTGAGTCATACCCATCTTGCTCTTGTGTGGACCGGACCATAGCCATTAACAGCGGTGTACTCGTTGAAGTACTGAGGAATTGACAGACCCATGAAGATAGAGAAGCCTAATATGAATTTGATCCTAAAACTGTTGAGATTGCAAAACTGAAGGAAGCTAAGGCCTGCTGAACCTGCTCTTGCACCATAGATATAAACCAGATCAAGTTAACCATTCTGATGTGAATACAGTAGAGAATTTTGAACTTCAAAAAACATACCAACATAGGCAAAGAAAAAGCAGTATAGAGCTGCAATTATTGGTGCAGGGATTGAAGCGAAGATAGCTCCAAATTTTCCTGATTCGCATCGACATCCATGCTGTTAATACATATTATAGAACTGAAATGATGATAAGGATGAATGGACAATGGACTTCTCTTACCAAGTATGGAAAAGAATATCATAAACCCAGCAGATATTTGGACCACTCTTCGGCTACCAACGCGTGTTAGTGCTAACAATCCGGCATTTTCACTGTAAGGATAAATTAATAGATGGCTTTGTCATGTTGGAAAAGAAAGACAGAGGGATTAATGAATAAAATCTCTTAGTTTTAGTTGTTGCAGAGATCTTACATAGATACCGACGATCCGTTTCCTGTGCCAAATATACCAGAAAACAAGATGCCCACTCCCTAAGATCATCAGGAGAAAGAACAACAATAAGCAAATTTATCAAAGACTTGCATAATATGATCGTTTTGCACATTTTCTCCTGTATCCTATGACTGTATGTACCTGCCAACCGACACCGCGACTAAGAACAGATGGTGGGAGCGGAGTTGCACTTGCATATCTAGATACAGCAAAGAAGGCACCAGTGGACTGTCAAACCAGAAAACATTGTGCCAAAGTAAGCAATTATGTTAAAGTTGCAAAGAAATATATGTTCATAAGCTCTCAAAGGAATGGAGCAAACCTCTACGAGCGCAACAAATGAAGCAGCCATCATTGCAAAAGCTTCTCCGGCGTCGAATGTGGGTGCGCCCCATTGAAAGGGATACGGGATACTAATCCTATAAACAGTTTGAGAATCAGTCGAGCAATGCATTCATGCATACAGACATTTAATCTGCATTCCCAATCCACTGTAAAGCACTTTCAAATGAAAATAGGAAGTGACATGAATAGGAGAGTTGATTGTAGTCTTACCATGGAGAACCGCCTATAATTCCTGCACGATCAGTACGACAGCTTAGTTGAGTCTTTAGACCCACATTCTTATATGCACCGCCAACAGTGAGTAGATGAGCATATATCCAAACAATCACAACTGAAAATATAACAGCAAAACGATCGAACACGTGTCTTTCACCATGTATCACATGAGGTATATACTGCAAAACAATTTAGACTGTATGTTTAATAAGATCCAAATTTTATCTTGGGTGTGATAAAAAACAAGATTGCTCAAAGATCCTTTAGTAAAAATTGATGGTTGAAAGATTTGATGATACCTGTGAAAATACTACTAGCAGGATGAGCTGTGGAAGCCCAATCTCCACACATTTTGATAGCTACAAAAGAAACAAGAGCACGATGTAAGAAAGAGACTATAAAGAGAAATTAAGAGAATATAAAACATTTCCTCAGTTTCCTTCAAACTGTTACAAAATACATACCACTGGAAAACCCAATTCATATAACCCAAATCCTGACAAGGCTACCAAAGGAACAGTAGAGAGTGGACTCAAGAACCTGGACAAGTACAAAAGAGTATGATTTTGAATTAGATGAATCGAAGAAAATTACGCTTGTAAAAGACTTTCAAAACCAAGTCTTCATTGGATTCAGAGCTCTTGGTCAAAAATCCACAGAAACTAACTACATGAGGATTTGCACCAAAAAAACTTGATAGAAGTAGAACAAGCTCAAAAGAAACCTTGCAACATTTCGCCAAAGGCCGCTAAAACCAACAACAATCTGAAGAGTTGAGGCAACAATAAGGGCACCCTGAATTCCACGCATAATTCTCTCGAATTTCTGATTATGGATCAGATGAGTTGGTGTCAGCTTAATTTCAATGAGAACATGAGAGTAAGATTTTAGCATATGGTTTCAACCAAATGAAGTTACCTCCTGTGGATTTACAATGTCACTATATCGACCAGCCAAAATAATTGAAATTGTTGTTGGCACGTAGGAATAAGATGCTCCAATAACTGCAGGTAAACGAGTACCAAAAAACGTCTGCAAAAACGTGTTCAGACCAGCAACAAACAGTAGTGTCTGGATCATCTTTGCTTTCTCCTCCTGAAATGAAATTTGGTATCATAGAATTGAGATCCACAAATAAAATTCATCAAGAAACAAGAAAAACTTCAAATATCCATTACAATTATAAGCTTACATTTCCTCCTCCCATTTGGGGAACTAGAGAGCTGGGAATTAGCACTGTTGTTCCCAGCATAACCAAGTAGTGTTGGAAACCAAGTAGAATTGCTTCGGCTGCATTTCAAATTTCAAACAATAACATTCAGCAGCCAAAATATCAAGTTTATTTTGCATTTTATTTTAGTTTACAATCACTCTGAAGTTCATAAGGTATAATTTAACGTTTCCTCTAGTATATGCAATCAAAAAGAGGGATAAAAACATATAAACATGAATATAAAAACATTAGAGTTGAAACTTGAAGTGAGTTTTGAAGATCAAGACCTCATTAAAAAGCCAAACATTCTTCCTAAGAGTAAGCTATACATTTATGAAAACTTGAGGAACTTACGCCATGGAGGAGGGCTGGTAATGCAATAAGAAACATTGGGTAGCTGATCTTTTACTGGATGAGGCTGCAGCTCCTCCTGTTTTGGCGGTGGTGCAGATGTTCCACCTCCTGCCATGCTTTTTCTTTCTTCTCCTTCCCCTCTTCCAAATAATCCTCTACTTTTTATGCTAAGTATGGTCTTCTAATGTTATGGAGACACTCAAACTTTGTTAATTCTCAAAACCCAAGAAGCACAAATATAAGGCAAAAACCAAGAAGTCAAAGTCCCAAGCGAAAGTTATGCCTTTATCCTACACGTAAACCAAGAAATGGAACAACAAAATCAAACAGAGGCCAAAGTTTCAGAAGGAAAGCATTGGAGTGAAAGAACTTGGAAGAAACTTGGGAGTGTGAAAATGGGAAAATTAGATTTTACAGCTCAAGACCCACTTGGGTTTGGAGGACATGGAAACATAAAGGTGAATTAGAGATGTGAAAAGAAGCAAAAAGAGTGATACCTCTCTTGGAGCAAGAAAGAAACCATCACACCTCTCTGTAACCTAAAGCCAAAAAAGCATCTCCTAGTTCGTTATTTTATTGTCAGTCTTCTTACTTTACTTCAATCACGTAAAGATAAAGTTTTGTATTAAAAGCTTTCTCCACCATCTCCTCTGCGAATCTCTGCAATTAGTTTAAGCAATTCCCTCTACTTGCAGAAGAAAAACAACTTATTCCATTCTTCTCCAAGCTGAAGCCCCACCGCTCCCATTTCATTGGCTAACTCGTTGACGTAAAAACACAAACAATTGGTTACTGTATAACAGTTTAAACTGGACTTGGAACAATAACACAACTTCAGACTTCAGACTTCAGACCATTCAGGTCTGATCTTTGCTTGTTTATCATACAAAAGAAAAGCAACCCCATTAAAGTATCAACGTCTGATGCTTAAAGTCTCACAGAAGATAAGCAACATGCATTTTGAAAACAGAGACCCTTGAGATTTTTTTCCCTTCTTCCCAAGTGTTGTCAACTGTAGACAGGTCCTTTTGCCAGGAGACTTGCTTCAGAGAATTGTTTCAGCGACTGAAATGGCAGCAGATCAGCGAGGATTCTGGTTTGCATTCACCAATTACAGTAACTCATCATTATGACACAAATTCAAACCCACACGTAAAGTTGGCAGAAGCACACCCACCAAGAAGCAGGTCCTCTGAAAACTTGCAGATGAGCTTCGTTCAGGTGAAGTTGATTGGTTTTGTTACTCTAAAATTGCGCAAGTGAAATGAGATGCATCCCAATTTAGGTTGGTTTATTATTGTTTTGAAAGTAGTCTGTTCGGTTCTGTACAGAATAATCAACAGGACTGAGACAGTATTTTGACATAAAATTATGCTAATGACTCAAAAGGATCAGTATCGAATTCCTTATTTTGGGTCAGTGATGTCTACTTTTGTAGCTAGTTCAACTTAAAGAATACGATTCCATTAGAGAATGCCACCCGTCCATCAATGGAAAATCAATTTTAATAATAACTCAAAGTGCCTACAAATTTCCCCACATCAATAGTAACTAGTAAGCATGTTCCATGAAGAGTTTCTTTTTTTCTTTCTTCTTTTTACATAATAACAACAAATTAACAGTTGGAGCCATTTTGAAAGCAAGCATTTTACCATTTTCACTCAAAAAACAGAACCCCATGATTATTTGTACTTAAAAAGAAGTCTTCTCATTGAATGTCTTCGACTTTGACCGTCCTTGAGAGGAGAAAGTGCAGATAAAAGGTTATCATTTTATTCCCTGAACCAAACGGGCCAAATACATTTCTTTCCAAATGTCACAGCTTAAAGATTAAGAATTAGTCTACCAATTTCAAAAGAGGAATAAAGAAACAACCGATAAGGGGGCCATTAGGAAAAGCAATGGGACAGCATAACAAAGGTGAAAAGAAAGGGTATGAAAAAGAAAATTCAGCGTTCTTTTGGCGCCATACCAAGTACCCTGTTCAAGCTTCCATTTGCCTCTGCGGCTTTCTTCTATAGAAAATACCCACATGATCTACAGAATGTGTTTTCACAGAACTTTCTTAACTCTAACTAACGAGAACGAAAGACGAGCAGATGATGAATATAGGGCCGATGTTTGGCCCCAAACAATGTCAATGTTCGGCAATTAGACGCCCAGAGTGTCAACTATTTCAATATCCATCCCTATTTATAATGCTTGATGCATAACAGAGAAAAGTTGGAAGGTAAAACAGGAGAAACCTATTCTTGCAATTTTCCAAATGCATCAGGGTTAGTTTCTCCACATTATGATTGAATAAAAGGTGGGCAGTTATTACATCGAGTTTGCTCATTTCAAATTTGATACATTGCATCAGAGCAAATCTTGGAAAACTTTAAATATGGACCCCCAAAAAGCTTTGCCAGGGTGTGTCCAGTGCAGTCCATAAACAGGAGAAAATCAACAACCAGAAGTCCAACAAACGTAAAAACTTTGGCAACAGATTAGGTACCACTTAAACACTAAATCCCTTCGTGATTGCTGACACTGAGATGCCTCTAAAAGAGATTATACCTTCCCCCCAATTAGCAAAAGGCTCGGTACAGGCCATCGCCTGTCACCCAGTAAAGAAGGATAAGGATGAATAACCATCACTGACCAACGCCACGAACTTGCAACCGCTTCCTCTCCAGTTCAAGCTTTAAGAAAAAAAAAATGGATAGGTAAAGAGGTTTGTGCAAGGCATTGCAAAGAAAGAAGTGAAAAGCTAGTTATATCCATTGTTAAGTTTTTCAGTATGAATCAAACAGCATTACCAAAAGATTCTTACCACTTTCTTTACCCGCTCATTAGCAGCAGGGGTGCCTCCAGTAACAGATTCTGGTAGATAGGGATTGCTAACACGTACTTCATTCATTACAACTATGACAGTCTTGTCCCAGCGAACAGGAAGCCTAGGATTGCATCAATCACCTTAGTCAGAATATCAAAACAATAATGCAGAGACTACAAAGTAGGAAAATTATACAGCTGAAGCAGCAAGAGAAAATGATCCATGCAATAAAAAGTTCGAGAAGATAAACGCCTATGGTGATGATTTTGTATCTCATTTCTGTTGCATCTGTTATTCTGTATGTCCATGCCTCATAAAATCAGATCATCAGATGAGCATACTTGGGTTTACAACTCCACTAGGTGCCCAAACCATTCTCCAATTTTCAGACTCCATAACAGAAGCCAAAAAGATAGATGCAATTGGTTTAGCAACGTTAACAGTAAAATTCATCATTCTAACCAAGTCACTGACATCATTTACATAAGAATGAACAATATTCTCTTGAAGAAAAACTTCTTGATTACTACTTCTCAGGCTCAAAAGTATGTAAAGCATATACGTTACCAAAACCAGTCAGTACTGAAAAAAATAAGTTCTTAAGATTATTAAGTAAACTTAAACTAACACGTCCTGGTTCTACAAAAAACCAAATAAAGAATGGAGCTGACATAAGTTCCAACTTCATATCGAGGAACTTGCACCACAGCAATAAAAACTATGACTTCTGCATTGGGAACAGCAAAAATAAATAAGTTCCATAACTGTTGGAAAGCAATTATATGTAAAACTAATTGAGTGGTGCTACTAAACAATTTTCGTGACTTTCAAAAGTTCGTAAAAAGATCAACATCATAGAAACCAAAAGATGCAAGTACCATACATGGTTTAAGGGAAAGGTAAAGTCTGAATGTGATATCATCCAAAGACTTGTTAAACTTATAAAATGATTTCTAAGATTGCCAACAATCTTGGCTGATAGCACAAGAATTAGAACTATGGTACAGTAGCTCAAGGTCTTAATTATAGTAAAGCCAAATCATTAAGTTTAAATTACCCAATTTTTTCCATTATCTCAGCATCATTAAGGTAAATGTTCAGAGAAAAAAAAAATACTATGCTGAACAAACTGGACAACAATGTTCATATCCCATTGCACCTAAGAGGATGAATTATTGCATCTCGTCCGTTGCCAACACTATAGGAAACATATGGCACAACACAATAACATATCATGGAGTTTAGTAGATAAGTAACTAATCAAAACCATTAAACCGTGTGTTGTGAATGTTGAAAATCAAGCAGACCTAGACCATTACATGGACTTCCTAGTTATCATAAAGACCTCTTCAATTTCCAAAAATGTCACAGATTCATGAAGGTGATATGGCTTTTGTACTCCCCTCAAATCCAAAATATTGGTCTATGGTTCAATTTCCTCATCCCGGTAAATTAAACTATCTTCCAATGTAGCAAAGCTTCTAAAGAATTTCTAGAGAATAACTTGCGTAAGAGGGAGAATGCACTGTAATGATCCGTAAACAAGTTCACCAACCCAGCACACATAAAAAGGCATATAGATGATAAAGACACAAGCATTCATGGCTTCTCTTAATACGAAATCAATATATAGAAATGATCAGGATTAGTGGAACAATTGCATAAGCAAAGAAAACTGATAAAATTGCCACATATTACCAAAAATGCGTGGGCATGGACTAAAAATAGTATGAATGAAATCTTCGTAAATGTTTTAAGTACAATCGAAATAGACTTTCCAAATATTCCAACGAACGAAATAAAACTAAACTTACGTTTTAGATAAGGCGTCAAAAATACTTTGGGCCTCGCTGGTCACACCCACTCCTATCCTCTCCGCCTCCGCCTCTGCCTGCCTGCAAAATTCAGAACGACCCAATGACCAAAAGAGAATGAAAACACATAATTGAATCAGAAACTGCAAAAATCTCAACTAAGCAACGAAAACCCACAAGAATTTTCAATGGGTTGTTGACGTACCTAATGGCCAGTTCCTCTCGAGCACGGAGAGTGTTGAGATCGAGGTAACACTTTTTGAGATCAAGAGGATCTTCGCCATGTCCCAAGAACGAAAACTCCTTAATATAATTGGCCTTCAGCAGCCTTATGTTCCTACGAGGGCCTGGCTTCGAACCCTCCTGTGGCAACCGCAAAATAAAGAGAAGACAGAAAAAGAAGTCAAGGAATTCAAGAAGCAGAGACAGTGATAATGATTAAACGAAGTTAGAAAGCCAGAAAGGATATGAAGGACGAGGATGTTGGAGGGGCGGTCAAAGGTAATGACTTGTCCTTGAAATTCATCGCCTAAGGTCGTCTTAATGGAGAAGAAGGACCCAACAGTGAAGTCATCGCCATTGCCGCTACCGTCCAGTGCCATTTTCGCCTTCTTCCTCGCTGTAAAAGTTGGAACCTTCGCTTCCTCCTCCTGAAGGAGTTGGGTAACGACTCTAATTTTCTAATCCCCATATAAATTAGGGCTTTTCTTCACCATTGCCTTCTAATTTAAAAAATATTAACATAAATAACCCTAACTTTCCCAATTATTAATCACATGTATATATATGGAAAGGCCTCCTTACTAAAAAGAACTTTAATTTTCCACGTGATTTTACCCCTTTTTTTAATTTTTGCATTACATCGTTGATTAAATAGTTGAATTATAATATAATTACAATTAACCATTTTATTTATTTCAAAAAAAAAAATGGAAGGAGTATCACATTAGTACTGGAAATTTTTATCTACGCTGAATTTTATATTTTTAGAGATAAAAAGAAGAGAAAATTCATCTAATATATATATATATATATATATATTCGCAAAGTAATCAAATAAATGCTTGAAATTAATATCTTAGATCTTTTCCAAGTTTGGGTAATAGGACATAATTTGTCCCAATCTAAATAAATTTTTTCCATTTATAATTTTAATTGAATGTTTAGAAATTAAATTATATAACTTCAACAAGACATATAACATTGATGTCGTTTTCTTTTCTTGGTCCAACAACATTTGAAAGTGAAAATTTGAACGATTGATCTCCTGATCAATAATGCATGCTGATTATCACTGAACTATGTTCATTTTGACAATTTTTGTTTAACTCAAAAAATAAATTATATACTATAATTTTTGTGACAATACTCAAAAGCTTCGAAAGACTTAGGGACTTGCTATATATGTAGGGTAGTCTTAGTGATTGTTTATTGGGCCAGTGAATTCTGGGCTCGTACAATTGGGCTGCTTTCTTAAGCCCAGGTAGTTCAAAAACTCAAGAGTTTGGGCCTCTTGTGTCATAGCATAGTCAAGGGAGGGCCCGGTTGTGGAATGTTCCTGAGTTTGAAGTGATCCGTTGCTTTCGGGACAAGTATAGAACGTGATGTGTGGCAATGATAGTGCCATAATAATCTTTTTCATTAAATTATTGATCTATAAACTTTCTCTTCTATCCTTTCAAAAAAGAAAAAAAAAAAAAAAAAAAAAACTCTCTCTTCTACCACTTCTTTCTCTTTTCCTTTAATTGATGTGGTTGGATATTCAAACATTAACCTTTTAGTTGGGATTATAATATCTTAACCAAGCCAATAAGAACATAGCTCAATCGACATAAAGTATGTGATCAAGAGGTCATGAGTTCGAATTCACCATCTCCAAATGTTGTTGAACTCAAAAAAAAAAAAAAAATCCCAATTAGAATTACAATCAAATTGATTGTTTTAAAACTTTCAAGATTTAATTAACATGTACCCTTGACCAGGAGGTTAATGTTTGAATCTTCTACCTTCAAATGTAGTAGAACTGAAAAAAAAGTTATTTATTTCAGATCTAACAAGTCACTGTTAACAACATCAACCGTTTGACATGAGTTTTTTTTAGTGCATCAACATTTGGGGGTGGAGGGATTCAAACCTCTGACCTCATGATCGATGATAAATGTTAATTACCGCTGAGCTACGCTCGTTTTGACCTTAGCATAAGCTAATTTCAAACAGACTCATGTAAATATCAACCAATGGAATTTACAACAAAAACATATTATAAAAAAATTCAGCTATTAGAATTTTTCAAGTATAGCAACCAAGCAAATACAAATTTGAAACTTTTGAGACTAAATAAACATAAATGGAAAGGTTTGAAAATGTAAAACTGATAAGTTAGCTTAGATTTGAAACTATGTTGCATACATTTTGAATTAGTGCCGACCAACCACAAAACATCGGCCGCATTCATTGAACTATAAAGAAAAATAAATCCAAAAATTGAAGTAGATATGTTAGAAACTACATAATATTTAATTATTCATACATGTCATTTTCGTCACGATCAATCAAACAAGCTATGCCAGTTCTAGAGTGACAACAAACCAAATAAATCTATATTACTATATTATATATCCATCCCTCCTCCCACTCCCACTACATTTATGCTATCAAATAAATTTTGAATTATAAAACTCCACATCTTTAGCCACATGTGAATTCTGACACTACCATTTCAACAAATACAAATACAAAAAAAAAAAAAAAAAACCAGCCAGCCATGTGACTCTAGGACAAGCACTTTCCAAAAACAAAGTACACGACATTCTAATAACACCCTCACATCAACATCTTCGAAATCTTAAATCACTAAATTTCCATTTTCAACATTATGTTCAAGTAATAAAATTAATTAATTTCTGTAAATGTTGAATTTTGGTCATTAATGCATCTTAAAATAAAAACCTCTCATGTGCGTATATAATATGGTTAAGTCCTGCAACCAAATAGTTGATTATTGTGCTGTTTGAGACTGACAAAATTAAACAAACGTTTTAAAATATTGAGACCCTAATAATAATTGAACTTAATGCATTGTATTTAAAATTTCAAATCAATTACTGTAGTTGAAAAGTAATTCATAGTTATCCATTAGACTTAATTAAATTGAGTGTGATTTCCACTTGTGTTTCCTTTTCATAAGCAATTTATTTTAGGTTTCTTTTTTTGTATTTTAATCATCGGAAAGCAAACATGTTTGACTTTTATATAGTAATAAAAAGTCATTGGTTAGGTGAGGCAGGGCTACAACTACAACTAAAATATTATTATTATTATTATCTCAATTTTTGGATTCATCAGGTTGACCCAACATCGGTTTCGGGTCGGATTCGTTTACTCCATAAACAAGATATTACGTCCATTATTATTATTTGTTGATGGTCAAATTTGGCCAAGCACTCACCTTGACTTCCACGTGACACCTGTGAATTTGTTTGAAGGGGGAAGACGTGGCCTGCAAAACAAGGAACCCTGCATATCGGTGTGATGCTTGCCACACTGTCTCCGATGCTTAAGTCAGTAAGGAGATAGATGAAAAGCAATTCGAGAACAAGAGTAAGAGGAGAGAGTTTAGAAGTAGAGGATCCATTCTTCAATGACCAATAAAGATTTATATACTTGTTCATGCCTTAAGGTTTCTAGGCGCTTGGAGACCAATTTGGGCTAAACCAAGGTTGAACCGGAGTGGCCAAGAACATCAGAGACCAAGTAGAGGGGGAGAGACTCAACCCACACGAGTGCCCCGAGTGGTCGACCTTAGCCATGTCGAGGTCGAGCATGGACAACGAGGGCTTGGGCCGAGCTTGGCCCAACTCCTTTGCTTTGCCTCTCCTTTGGGATCCACCTCTAGATCGTGTCTTAGATGCTACGCTATCTTGCTTAGTCCTCGAATTTCAGAATGGTCAAAATTATCCATAACGCATCAATTACTTGTCAATCAAATTAATTTAAAATGTGCTGGAAAAGAAAGAGAGAGGAAGGCAAGTTGGCTTAGCGTTGTATCTATCTGGTCAACAATTCAATGATAGGAGACTAGGAGTAATGCAAAAAAGACTCCACTGTCCCTCATAAAATGTACTGTCCCAAAGAACTAACGAAGGGCTGTTTCGGGTTTTCACCTGACTTAAAACGTGGAGAGGAATATGATTAACTCCACCGGTGGAAAAAAAAGTGGACAATCACAATGCTCGTACAAACCCAAACCAAAAAGGAAATTATAAAATAAAAGCATATATAGAGAGAAATAAAATAAAGTAATAAAGTAATAAAGAAATAAAGAAATAAACCTCTCAAGCCTCTCGTTTCTCTTTCCAACTTTTTAATTAAAAAAAAAAAAAGCATTCGTCCTCCAATGAGAAGGCACCACGTGTTAGCAGGTTTTGGGCCACAAACCAAAACCCACGGGTAAATGAGGTCCTTGTCTGCAAATTTGGCCCATTACCCATCCTCCAGAGCTCTCACTGCCGCCTCTAGTCTCCGGCCAAATCAAAAAGTCGAGAAGAAAAAAAAGAAAAAGAAAAAGAAAAAGAAAAAGAAAAAGACGAGAGCTTTTCGTCTTTGTCTCTGCGTTGAAGTTGCAGAGATCAAAAGAAAGAGAGGTTTTCAGAAATGGGTTTCATTACAAATCTCTGGAAGGAGCAGCGGCATTCGCAGTTCATCAAAAAGCTCATACCTTGGACCATTTACGCCCTTCTTCCAATAGCCCTCTTCCGATTATACTTTCATCCAATCCATCTTCCAGATTCTTCCATTCATCAAATACCCCAAATCATCGTTTCATCATCTTCTTCTTCTTCTTTGTCGCCTCCTCATTTTTCACCTTCCTCTGTTCATGAAGGTACAAGAACAAGAACGACTCAAGATTGCTTCTTTATCAGTCTTTTATTTCAGGTTTTTTGTTTGGTAAGATGGGTTTTCTTCGTGTGTCCGTGTGTGCGTTCTTCATTTACTAACAAACAATCTGCAAATTTATTTCCTTTCCACAGACGAAGTAAATGCGATTAATGAAACTCCATGTGACTACACCGACGGCCACTGGGTCCCCGACAAGTTGGGACCTTTATACAATGGCTCAACCTGCGGTACAATCAAAGCTGCCCAAAATTGCATCGCTCATGGCCGCTCTGACTTGGGCTATCTCTACTGGCGATGGAAGCCCCACAAATGCAATCTCTCAAGGTTCGACCCCAGCAAATTTCTTAACTTAATGACTAACAAACACATCGCCTTCATCGGCGATTCAATGGCGAGGAACCAATTGGAATCCCTCCTCTGCATTCTATCCTCTGTTTCAACTCCAGAACTCGTTTACAGAGACGGCGAGGACAACAAATTCCGGCGATGGAACTTCCCGTCTCATAACCTCACCGTTTCCGTTTACTGGTCGCCGTTTCTCGTCGACGGAATTGAAAAGTCAAACGCCGGCCCGAATCACAACAAACTGTTCCTGCATCGCGTCAACGAGAAATGGGCTGCGGATTTGGATGATTTCAACGTGGTGGTGTTCTCAATCGGGCATTGGTATTTACATCCGGCAGTGTATTTCGAAGGGGAAAATTCTGTAATGGGCTGCCATTATTGCCCTGGTTTGAACCACACCGAGATTGGATTCTACGACGCCTTGAGAAAGGCGCTGAGGACGACGTTTCAGGCTGTGATCGACAGAAGGGGTCCGACGAGCAGCAACGAAATGGACATATTCTTGGCGACATTTTCGCCGTCGCACTTCGAAGGGGAGTGGGACAAGGCTGGGGCTTGTCCGAAAACGAAGCCCTATGAGGAAAAGGAGAAGAAATTGGAGGGAATGGATGGGGAAATCAGGGGCATTGAAGTGGAGGAAGTGGAAGAGGCAAAAGCCAGAGCGAAACAGAGTGGAGGGCTGAGAATTGAGGCTTTGGATGTGACGAAGATTTCGCTGCTGCGGCCTGATGGGCACCCTGGCCCTTACATGCACCCGTTTCCTTATGCCAATGGCGTCGGGGAGCGAGTTCAGAATGATTGTGTTCATTGGTGCTTGCCTGGGCCTGTGGACACTTGGAATGAGATACTTTTGCAGATTATGAACAATTGGGAGGAGCAGTCTTCTAGAGGGAGTGGATTGTGAGATTGCATTCATGTTAAATTCTATCAAATCGTTACATTTATTAGTTTTCGTATAATATCGATACCTGTCTGATCGATTGATAGGTCGAAAGTTTGAATCCTCACTCTTACTATTGACACAAATAAAAATCAATCAAATTTGTTACTATTTGTTTTTGATCGAAATGTTTCCTTTTAGAGAATTTGATTCATCCTTATCTTTTTGTTATTCAAGGGAAAAAGCTAGAGGAGTGGGATTGTTTGTTTGTTGTTGGTGTTTGAGATTCTACATGTGTGGAGGATAGGGAGATCTTTTATGGTGAAAGACAGCTTCACTTTGTACTATTTGAGATGTACAAGAGTGAGTCAATTAGGGATACTATTGATGGTTTTGTATTTTTTTCACAGTTTTTTTTTGGGGGGAAAAAAAATTCCCATTTAATGGTTGATTTGTTTCTATTATTCTTGGGTTGTTATTTATTTTAAGCAAATTATTTCTAAGAGGAAGTTAGAAATAATTCCTTTCCCCTTTAGCTTGTGTTAAATCTTACCTTATATGAGTGAATTTGTTTGTTTAAATGAACATCCTCTTTCAGAGGAAATTACAAGGAATACTTTTCTATAATTTAATATTAGGTTAAATTATTGGCCAAAAACAAATTATTAGGTTAAATTACAAATTTAATCTAAGAACTTTGAGGTTTGTTCTAAAAGGTCTCTAAAATCTATAAAGTGTATAATAGGTCATGAACTTTTGATTTTGTGTCTAATAAATCTTTGAACTTTGGAGATTTTTTTTTTTTTTTTTTTTTTTTTTTTTTTGAAAATTGAACTTTGGAGATTTTATCTTATAGGTTCTCAACATATTCAATTTTTTTTTAAATAAAATTAATTGGTCTATTAGATTAAAAAATGAAATTTATGTCTAATAGGATTTTAAACTTTGAATTTTGTGACCATAGTGAATATTGACATGAACCTCAACCAAGATAGAAGTTTGAATCCTCCTTGTCCCAAATGTTGTTAAACTTAAGAAGAAGAAAAAACTTGAATTTTGTTTCTAGTAAATTAAAAATTTTTAGTAAATATTTAAAGTTCAGTGGTTTATTAGACACGAAATTGAAAATTCGAAGACCTATTATAGTTTAACTTTTTACTCTAACAAAAAAAGGGTCACGTAATTGAGGATAATGTATATTTTTTTAAGAGGATAATGCTTTAAAGTGTAGAAAAGCAGCCTATAAATTAATTTTTTTTGTACACCATAAATTCAAACCTCCCCACCTTACTTTCTACATTTTTTTTTCTATATATAAATAAAACAAAAAATGTGTACAACTTTTATTTAATAAGAAATTGATTAACAACTTTTTGTGTCTATATGTGTATATGTATGCTAGCTCATTTTTTAGTTTACAAAAGTAAAAAAAAAAAGTGTCACTTAATCGTTTATCATACATTTCTTTAATGATTTACTTGTAGAAATTTAATGTTATTTTTTTAAAAAAACCTAGAAATTTAATGTTATTTAGTCATAGTAAGAAATGTATTTTTAAATATAGTGAAGATTTTAAAATTTTAAAAAATAGCATAACCAAAATCAAACTCAAATTTGAATGTAAACTAAAAGAAAATAAAAAAGTCACACCTATGCTATATTAAAAAAAAAAAAAGAATTTTTGACATTGTTTAGAAATAAGAATATATAAACTCTCAAAAGATAAATAATTTCTTAAATTTAAAAATAAATATACAATTATAATTCATTTTTGGTAATTCCTCTTACATAAACACATTGAATAACTTTGTTCAAAAAAAAAAAAAAAAAACACACACATTGAATAACTAATCGCAATTAATTTCGCTAATTCCAATTAAATATTAAATCAACACTAATTAATACAGAGAATCTTAATTCAAGTCCTTATCTGACAGCTATTTATTAATTTTACATATTCATCCATTAATATCACTTAACATAATAAAGATTGTTAATGAAAAAAAATTCATATTTCATTATCGTTCATCTCATCTATGTAACGGCGCCAATCTTCAATCCTCTCCTCCGTCATCATCTAAACGGGGTGTTCTTCATTGAGTGCTAGAAATACTTCCTTAATTGTAAAATTAAAGTCCAAAAATTTGAGAAGCCGAGCGGAAATTTCCTGAAATTAACCTGACTATATTTTGTTTTTATGGTCCATGATTTTAAAGTTTTTGACTTCATTGAATTAATCGATGAATCCATGTTTAATAATCAGTGATGACGATACAATCGGATCTTATCGATTCCCCTGCAGTTAGCGAGCTCTGCATTCTATGGCCACAGCCTTCTCCTTCTCGCTTCCTTTGGATCTACACCGCCATCGCCTCCTTCCCCGCCATTTCAGGCACCATCGAACTTTCCCCTCTGTGCCCATTTCTTCATACCCATTTCCCCTTTTCCTCAAACCTGATAGCCACACCTTCAAAACCTCGTTAGCTCCCCTTCATTCATCGCCCACCACATTGGACTCCTCGCTTCTCGAAGACCCACTTCGGACTGGTCGATTTCTGACCAACGACGAGTTCGAGAAGCTCAAGCGGCTTGGGGATTTCAGGTATTCTCAGGAATTGGAATCTGGGTCCATGTGGGTTCGGGTTATGAGGGATGATGAGCTTGATGCCACTGTTGGGTTGCTCGCTGAGTCTTTTGCAGAGTCCATGTTCTGGCCTTCTGGGTATATTTCTTTGTTGAGATTTTTGGTGAAGCAGTATTTGATTGAAAGAAGGGCTCTAATGCCACACACTGCCACACTTATTGGGTTTTATAAGGGCAAGGATGAGGATGAAGAGAAGGCTGAACTGTTGGCTGGCACAGTGGAGGTTTGCTTTGACAAGAGGGGTGCCAATGCATCGCCCCCTACACCCACACCTCCAAAGAATTCGCCTTATATATGCAACATGACAGTTAAAAAGGAGCTTCGGAGGTATGTTTACTTCACAATTAGGTTCTTGTTAAGGCTTGTCTTGCTATAATCCATACATTCTGGATTCTGGACTTGTCCTAAGATTGCATCAGGGGAAAAAGAAGTTTTATGATTAGGAAATCAAAACATAGCTCAACTGGTTATTAGATTATATCCTTGACCAAAGGTTTGGAGGTTCTAATCTCCACCTCCACATGTTCTTGAACTAAAAAACTTGAATGAAATTTCTGGCAATAGTATATAAGACTCATTTCTTAGGTACATGATTTAATCTAAGTGTTCGAAGTCGTGGAATTTTCAGGAGGGGTATTGGGTGGCATCTTTTGAAGGCTGGTGAGGAATTGATTTCTCAAATGAGTACCTCAAGGGAGGTGTACCTGCATTGTAGAATGATCGATAAAGCTCCTTTCAACATGTATACAAAAGCTGGCTACAGCGTTGTGCAGACAGATACCATATTAATCTTGTTGATGCTGCAGAGGCGCAAGCACTTGATGTGCAAGAAGCTTCCTGCCATGACCATGAGCAGCCCTTCTGAATCAGATGTGCCATTTTCTCCTGAAGAATGAATCTGTGAATGGTATAGAGAAATTGTCGCACATTCTGCTGAGGTAGATAATAACAACATCAACTTATTCCCATGCCACTTCTACTAATTTTTCCTATTTCCTCTTTAAAGCTAAGGATCGCATGGTTAATTACTCTGTACATATTTGTAGATTACAGACTATAACTTCGAAATCCTTCTCAAAATTAACCTCTTTCTTTATTATCTTTTGTTTAGAAAATATAGTTATGGATATTGCAATCTAATTTTTGCAATGATTATGTTTGGTAAGATTTTTATTTTATTGGATAACTGCTGATAAAAGTTAAAACTATTTAATGAGATATTGTAACTGCAAGTAGCTGTCAAGAAGGATTGCAAGCAGAATGAATAATTCTAGAAGTAAATGATTATTCTTGCATTTTTTAGGTGCAAGCACACTCCCTAAGTCTTAAGTTTCGTACTCTACCAGAGGTTTGAAACAAGCATAAGTCGTCTCCTCGAAGAGTTGGCCAATTTTTAAAATGTCAGTATAAGTTTCGTACTCTCCCTGAGGTTTGAGACAAGCATAAGTCTTCTCCTCAAAGAGTTGGCCAATTTTTAAAATGTGATAGTATAGACTGAGCACACATACACCTTCAATAGAAATATAGCAATAAGGAAAAGGGTATTCAAGTTAAGTCATAAGTATAGTAAATGACATGATTTAGCATGTGGATTACTATCTCTATTGTTATTGTTCGATAATACAGGTGTTTTTATCTTGTAGGATATCATATCATAGGTAAATATCTTGCTATACTTGAATTCATGGTCTATTTTACTTTACGATAACAGATAAGAATTTTAGCTGATTATCTTTCTTTTCTCAAGCACATAACAACAACCAAGGGAAAATACCCCTGGAAAAATCTTGCCCTTGTCAATCCTCAATCACAAGTGGCTTGCAATTGTGTTTGTTGCTGCCAACAGAAGGCCTCATTTGCTACTACTTGATACCGTTTCTCTTGTACTGTTATGCTTATTTCTTTAAATACTTGATTCAGTGTTGTTTTTTTTGCCGTATGTTGAACTATTAAGATGATTCTCTCTTTATTATTAATCTTTAGTAAGATTTATGGTCATGTTGCTAGGCTTATTCGTCTTCAAGCTTTCAGCTTTGAACGGGAAATGTATGTTCTGAGTCTGAGATAATATAAAGCAGTTCTGTGTCTGTAGTTCACCAAATGATTATGGTTTATACATTGCAAGAATGTGTTATGTTTGTAACTGATAATCAGATGGAATCATATGACAATGGGAAGGCTGGTATTTAATCTGCAATTATCTCAAGGATCATTTTAAGATCCTCAGAAGTAGGAGAGTGTATATGAGTTGATGAGCTGAAAACTTCCCCTGCAATAAGGTTGAAGCAGCTTGCTCCATTGATATCACGACTCACACGGGTGAGGATTTACAGAGGATGAAGAACACGAAACAACCACTGAAACTGCATGTGGCACTTCTTCTCTATTGTCATGAAGGTCCAAATGGGAGGTTTAAGGGACTTCCATACACTTAAGCTTATTGATCACTGTCAAGCATTTATCAAAGCAAAAAGAAAACCGAGTAAGTGATGATTTATATTTAGTCACGTGTGTTTCACCAATATTGTTATACATTCATTTTCTTTTAGTCTGATGAGTGTCTAGGCCAGTTTAAATGCACCTTGAGAATTATCGGTGTCGGTCGCTACCATGAGATTATATTTAATAAAGATAAGGCATGTTAAGTGGTTTCCTCATGAACACCTCCATTCTTTCCTGTTTCGTGGGTCAATTAGGAATTAAATATGCTGCAAAATGTGGAGGGGAAGTTTGTGGTTAGTAGCTGTCCGTCGGACTGGCCATTAAAGCGGCAGTTGAACTTCTCCTAACCAATTTAAAGCTCCCACCTTCACCATTGCTATATATTCAGGGCCGTCTCTGTACTTTCAACTCACTGATCTGCAACTATGGCTTCTGATGGAACGCTTAGCGTAGAGGTTGACGTGAAGTCCATCGCACGCAAGTTCTGGACTTGCATCAGGGACTCAACCACCATCTTCCCCAAGGCCTTCCCCCATGACTACAAAAGCATCGAAGTTCTTGAAGGAGATGGGAAAGCTGTCGCTTCCGTTCGCCTCATTACGTACTCCGAGGGTAAAACTCTAGACATAACTCTGGCTACTTTCTCATACATGACATCACTCATTTTGTTGTGAATTTCTGGATCAGGTTCTTCGCTCGTTAAAGAGTCGAAAGAGAGGATCGAGGCCGTGGACGAGGAAAAGATGACGGTGTCTTACAGCGTGATAGAAGGGGATCTTCTCAAGTACTACAAGAGTTTCAAGGGGCACATTGTTGTGAGTCCTAAAGAAGATGGAAGTGGAAGTTCAGTGAAATGGAGCTGTGAGTTTGAGAAGGCGAGTGAGGAGGTTCCTGATCCTCATGTCATTAAGGACTTTGTTGTGAAGAATTTCCTGGAAGTCGACGCCTATGTTCTGCTGCAGGCATAGACCGAAGGACACCTCATTTAAGGAGGGTGTCTCTTAGGGCTATGGAGAATAAATGCTGTGTCTTTGTATGCGTTTGTTGTGTTTAATGTTCTCTTGTTCTGCTTCTTGTCAGCTAAATGAATTAAAAAATTCCTTGTTCTTTCTAAGCTTGCATTATGCATGATGCATACACCATCTCTAGAATTACAAGTTTAGTTTTTGAAGTTTTAGGTTTGTGTCCAACAGGTCATTGAATCTTAAAAGGAGTTTAATAGATCTTTAAATTTCAAATTTTGTAATTTATAGGTTCCTAAACTTTTAAAAGTGTCTACATTCTTAGAATTGTAATTTTGTGTCCAATAAGTTTTTTGAGCTTTTATATCCAATAGGCGTGGAAACTCTAAAATATATCAAATAGGTCAATGATCTATTAGACTCAAATTTGAAATTTTTGAGACCAAAAATTGAAAATTTAGGAACCTTTTAGATTATATTTTATAGTTTAGAGATGTATTATACACAAATTGAAAATTCAAACAAGTTCAAGGACTAAACTTGTAGTCTAAAAGATAAGACGTCAATTATCATCGCAAAGGTATATGGTTCGATCTCCCACCCCTGCAATTTTTTAACTAAAAAAAAGTTTTTTTAAAAATATATATATATATAATTTTATTATCTATTTTTCAAAAATGTTTTTAAAATCCAAGTTAAAATTTGAAAACTAAGATTGTTAACAAGAACATAGCTTAACTGGCATAAAAATGTATTGATAACCACGAGGTCTGTGGTTTGAATCCTCTACCGTCATATTGTCAATTTTTTTTTTTTTTGAAAACTAAGGTTAAATCAGTTTTTCCTCGGTATTTCTAAAGTATTCTAAGTAAGGGAACGTTGTGGCAGCATTATTAATTATTACATTCCATTCAATAAATTTTTTATTGTTCTATAATTCTATTATTTTTCTCAACTATTATATTTTAACCTTCAGTAAGTGTATTAACATGAGAACACTTAATGCATGATAATCTTTTTATAGATTAAAGATTTAAATTGCTTCCCTAATAGTTGTAATACATGCTATGTTTATACTCTGTATAAAAGGACTAGGAGAATCTTCCACTTTCCATTTTGCTATTTTCTCTCTCTTGTATGATCTAAATTGTGATTTTTTTTTTTGTTTCATTTGATATTTTAAGTTTCTTAAATTAAATAAATAACTTAAAAAATAAAAAATTAAATAGTACTGTTTAGGGAAATTTTTATATTTTCATTTTGTACTTTCCTATTGTTCCTATACCTATCTTTTATTTTTGAAGAATAAATAATCATTCTTCTTTTATTTTATAAGTGATTTTAATAGACATAATTATTTATATTTAATTTTTCAATGGCTTTATTTTTAAAAGAAGTTGAAACTATTTACAATATTAGTTTTCAATAATTGTGGTGATCATGTGAATATATCTTTTTTTTCTAATTAATTTTTTTTTTAAATAATATAAAACTATTTACAGTGTTAGTTTTCAATAATTGTGGTGATCATGTGAATATATATATATTTTAATAATTTTTATTTTTAAAAACTGTTTTTATTTGGATAATTGTAATGGGTGGCAAAATTAGGGTAAATAATTGCAATTTTAGCAATTTTTTAAAATATTTGCAAATATGGCAAAATTTTTTAATTAATTTTTTATATCCCTATTTTACCCTTGCCCTTAATTGCGCGCGCATCTGATGGATTTTCCTCATCTATTTTTGTTTTGGTAGGTTTCTATCTGATAGAAAATTTTTCAACTTTCTATCTGATAGAAAATTTTTATATCACTGATAGAATCTATCAGTGATAGAGAAAGTTTTCTATTAGTGATAGAAAACTTCTATCACTGATAGAAAGTTTTTCTATCACTGATAGAATTAACTTTCTATCAGTGATAGAAGATGATAGAAAGCTTTTCTATCACTGATAGAATCTATCAGTGATAGAAAAACGTTCTATCACTGATAGAATTAACTTTCTATCACTGATAGAATCTATCGGAGATAGAAAAACGTTCTATCAGAGATAAAAAAACGTTCTATCACTGATAGAAATCTTCTATCATTGATAGAATTAACTTTCTATTAGTGATAGAAGTTTTGTATCACTGATAGAAAGTTTTTTTTATCACAGATAGCTATCTGTGATAGAAAAACTTTCTATCACTGATAGAAACTTTCTATCAGTGATAGAATTAACTTTCCTATCAGTGATAGAATTTTCTATAATTGATAGAAAAACTTTCTATCACTGATAGAATCTATCACATCAATGATAGAAATCTTTTATCACTGATAGAAAGTAGAAATCATAATTCTATCGAAGATTTCTATCAGTGATAAAAAAAATTCTATCACTGATAGATTCTATCAGTGATAGAAAACTTTTCTATCACTGATAGAAATCTTCTATCACTGATAGAAAGTTAATTCTATCAACTTTCTATCAGTGATAGAAGATTTCTATCAGTGATAGAAAGCTAATTCTATCACTAATAGAAACTTTTCTATCACTGATAGATTCTATCAGTGATAGAAAAAATTTCTATAAATGTTGTATTCTCATCTAAACCTTCCCTAACAAGATTTGATCGAAACACAAAAAAAAAAAAGGGCACGAAATTCTGGCCTGAAAAGTGTTGGGTTTTATGCCCTAAAACTTGTGGATAGTAAATGTAAACATTTGACCGAACATTAATAAAATAATATTTCCTGTATTATTATTGTTTGTATTGTATCTTGCCTAAATAACCCTAATCCAATAAACAGAACATCCTAGGTTGTTAGTATGAGACTTGAACTAGTATGTGGAGACATACGGGGATCGTTGTTCAAGTTACAACCTAAAGGGTCTATAGTATAGGGATAAGGTTGGGTACCTTATTCTGTTGACACTATGGATATGGCCCACTTTGTATTATGATACAAACGCATTGATCTAACGCGTTCGTGTAGAGGACATGCGAGTGGGGGTATCCTGTGCAATGAGTTTGCATAAGACCGGACCACGAAATAGTTAACCACTAGCTGTAACACCGTTGACTAGGTAGGTTTCTATTTCACTAGGATGACCTAGGCAACTTAGTCTCAATCCTGAGTGGATTATGGACTCCTGTTCATGAGGGATTGTCTTTTGATTTGTATGGGTGAGAGTGGCCCTCACGCCGACTCAATAAGCCTATCATTTTGGGGACAAGACCGAGTGAGGAGCTGGGAACATAATCACACAAGAAGGAATTCACTCCTTCCTGATATTAGGGTAAGTAGAGGTATGTTCTCTTAAGTAGTGTCTCCGGGACTTGAACAAAGGGCCCTGCCCTCTCTATGGCACGAGAGGGACTTCTGTTTGTTGGTTGGACCTCAAACAGGTTGTTCATTAGAGGAGCACTGGGACTTAAGGATGTAGAGGTAACCCAGGGGTAAAACGGTAATTTGACCTAGCTGGGGTACGAACACATGTGAAGGACTAACTTGCTGGTATTGGTCAATATCCGTGGACACAGAAATATATTTACAGTGAGAAGAGTACAACTGTGGTTCTATAGTGGAGTGAACCGCAGTTAACGAATATTGATTAACTTGGTTAATGAGTTTAGCCAATTAATCTCATATCGTTGGAGCTTCTGATCTGTAGGTCCATTAGGTCCCACCGGTAGCTCGTGTAAGGCATTGAGGTAAATTTACTAAGGAAAATTTATATGAATTTGATTCATATTAAAACTATAGGTTAAAAATTAATGTCCATTGGATGCACATTAATACTATAGTATATGTGAGAGAAAAATAATTGAATATGTGATATTCAATTTGATGATTAATTAATCATTTTAGTTTTATTTAATTTGATTTAATTAAAACTATAAGGTAAAGGAAGGAAATTCATTTAAATGATAATTTAAATGAATTAACTAATTAAATGAGATTTTAATTAGTTATGATCAATTTAATTATTATTATTTTTAATTAGTTTTAGTTTAAATTTAATTTTAAAATTAAATTTAAATGAAAGGAAAAATAATAATAAAACAAAAAGAGAATTAACTGATTTGATCAGTTTTACGGGTGCTTGATCGTGGGTGGTTACATGATTAAGTCTCCTTCTTTTACTCCAGTAGTTAAGAGAGTGAGAGATGGTATCTTCAGACTACGTGTTTTTCCTGATAACTCTCTCAAAGGATCTCAGTGTGTTTTCTCTCCCAGAAAAATTTTCTTCCAGAGAATTGTTTTTGCTCCCACAAGCAAGCCTCTTTTCAATCCTTAGAGAATACCGGTGTCATTCTCGTGGTGGTGTTCACAAAGATTCGCTAGAATAACTTCAAAAAGGTTGGTGATTTCGGTCAAGATCGTCAACGGAAGTAAGTATTCTTTATTTCTTTTGAATACCTTAAATTAATCTAGATTAGATCTAGGTTTTCTTATTAATAATTAGCATGTTTTATAGCCATGTGCAGCATGTTTTAATTAGATTATTGTTGCTGATTTTTGCCTTCGTATTAGTATTTGAATCACAAATTTAATTGGGCTTTGATCTCTGATTATAAGCCCAATTAAATTTATTCTGTAAATATGATGATATTATGCTGGATTCTCTTATTTCCACCATTGATCTTTTTGAATGGTGTTCTGGGCAAAAAGTTAATTGGAAAAAATCTGCTTTGTGTAGTATTAATGTTGATGATGGAAAGATACAAGCCACCTCTTCGCGGTTGAATTGAAAAGTGGAATCCCTTCCATTTTTATATCTTGGTCTTCCTTTAGGTGGTTATCCGAAAAAGATCTCCTTTTGGCAGCCGGTTGTTGATAAGATTCAAAAGAAGCTTGATAGATGGCGGCGCATTAATTTGTCTAGAGGAGGGAGATTGACTTTGTGTAATTCTGTTTTATCAAGTATTCCGTTGTATTACATGTCTTTATTTCTCATGCCTAAAATCACTAATAGAAACTTTTCTATCACTGATAGATTCTATCAGTGATAGAAAAAATTTCTATAAATGTTGTATTCTCATCTAAACCTTCCCTAACAAGATTTGATCGAAACACAAAAAAAAAAAAAAGGGCACGAAATTCTGGCCTGAAAAGGGTGGGCGGCGGCGGCAGCGTTGAAGATTCCGGCGGCGTTGGGCGGCGGCGGCATGAAAGATGGAATAGGGTGGGTGGCGTTGGGAGGGAAGATGGCGAGGTTGAGATCCTGATGATGGGGATGGTGGAGGATGTTAGGGTTTTGATGAGAGGCGGCGTTGATCTTCTTATTGTGATCGGACGGTGGTGGCGATGAAAGTGAAGAAGACCTTTTGTTCTTCCTTGAGCCACCGCCGACAGGAACATTCCTGAGAGAGCCACTTTCAGTCCAGTACCACCGACAAGCCTTGCAGAAGTACCTCGGCTGAGACAGACTGTAATTGTTGTAATAACAGAATTTCGTGTTCGTCGAGTTACACCTCGGACACTTCAAAGCTTGCTCCTTTTCAGGCCTTGCTTTCCTCTCCAACAAATTTATTCCGTTATTACCCTTTTCAGGCCATGCCGACGTTGTCAAGCTCCTTCTCAGCCGCAGGGCTAACATCGACGCCCGTGATCGTTGGGGGAGTACGGTATTGTTGGAGAAGAAGACCGATGGAGATGACCGGAAAAGTAGAGAAGAAATGGAAGCCAATAGAAAGAGCATTTTAGTAATTTTACCTTTTAGATGACAATATTTTGCCATTTTTGTAAATAATTTCAACGGCTGCTATTTTTGTAATTATTTTGGGCCGGTTTGCTACTTTTGCAATCAGCCCTTTTTATTTCTCAATTTTAAAAGGTTTCTTAAGGAGGAAAAAAAAAACGATTTTGAAAGTTTAAAACCTAAAATAAAAAGTCTCAAAAGTTTTGAATCCAAAATGGAAAGAACTTAATTCTAAGTTCAAGAATCAAAATATATATTTTTAGAATTTAAAGACCAAAATAGAAGAATCTCCAAACTTGATCAAAATAAAATATGTTCAAAACAAGTGATTCCTTGCGCAGTTGGTAAAGCTGATCTAAGCCCTAGTGGTATTGTTTTTTCCTTTTCTTTTTTTGGGCAATAAATAGTTTAATTAAAAGGCTACTGAGAAATGTTGCAGTTGTATAATATTTACAAGAGTTTGAATGATGTCTGTTTTAATGAATATTCTATAGATGTCACATTATTTAATTAAATAATACTTAAATCCTTATTCCTCCAAAATATCTATCTTATGATAAATTATTTTACTATAAGCCTGGCACAATGGGGTTGGTGGGTGAATACTGAATTAAGTGCTTCTAAAAGTGGTGTTTCCAACTTTTGAGAACCCCTATTTGATATTATTCCAACTTCAATCATTTTAAGTACATTAATTTTTGCCACCAATACCAAAAATCATTTTTAACTATAGATTAAAATATTTGTAGAAGAAGCTCATAATTGATGTTCTATTTTTTAAATAATATCATCAAATACATTTGGGTAACAACACTTTATCTTCAACCTTTCATGAAAATTAAAACACTCTCTTAATTAATTTTTATTCATTTTTCCTCACAGTAGTCTTTCTTTATATTCTTTCTTTTACGAGTCAAGACTTTTTTTTCTTCCTTCTTGGAATTATAGTATGTTAATTCTTAACTCTTCATTTCTTCTAAAAATAAATAAATAAATAAAACCCATATAAAACTTCTTTTTAAAAAAACATTAGAACTAAAGAAACAAAAATGAGACAAATTATTAGGTGCTTCCCATGCAATGCTCCGGATAATTTTACATATATTCGAATTTGTCTGCACCTTAGTAACCGTTTATACAAAATTGAGATACTTTTACCATTCATCCAATAATGTAAAACTAGTCGGAGCATCGTACCGGAATAGCACCTGATAATTTCTCGAAAAATGGTTTTACATTGGCCGGCTTCGAATATTTTCGGTTCAAAAAAATCTCTGAAAATAGCATCACCATCGTCACAAAGCCATTGAGATTGAAAGATGACAGAAAAACACGATCATAACATTACATTAACTCATAACAGACGAAGAAATCCCATTCAACAACACAATAATAATATATATACAATTTTCTCTCAACGCCAAGATTGAGATTCTAAGAAAGCGAAAGGCTACTCGTAATGATCAGAATTCATTCCAAATAACTTTGATCTGATCATCTTTTAATTCAGATATATTTTATTTTACACTTTTGATTCTTCATCCAGAAGTGGAACTTTGATCTGATCCTCACTGCTCTTGTTATTTTTCTCTTCTCCTTCTCCTTCTTCATTCATTTGCCCCCACATTACTGTATAATATCCCATTCCAGCTATAAATGCTGCCATTACACTGCCATGATCAACCAAAAAAAACAAAAAATCTATAAAATTATTCCTTAAACTCCCCAAAAAAAGGTTTCGATTAAAATAATAATCGTACCTTCCGTAGTGAAAAGTGTCTCCAAAGAAGGTGGCGCCAAAGAAAGTTGCAAAAAGAATCCCAAAAGGCTTGAACATGGGCACGTAATATGGCCCTTTCATTTGCATGCACCATATTTGCACTCGGTTCCGGATCAAACCGCTAAAAATTCCCTGCAAAATTCATCGTTTCGTTCATCAGGATCAACAGTCTGGTTTTTGTTAACGTAAGAACTTATCATTGTTTTCTTACAGTTGCAATAATGAGAAAGAGATCGAAGCTGGATTTGATTCTCCATGCACTTGGATCGTCAACTGCAAAGAAAGCCACAGTTGCAGAGAGAAATGTGCCGACGAAACTATAAAAGGAGGCAACTTTCATCACTTGTGAGTATTGTTTTATGATTCCCAACTGACCAAAATCAAGAAAACCAAAAAGGGTGTCAAGAAATGCAAAAATTTGGAAAAAAAAATTCATGGGTTGTTTTTGAAATAACTTATAAATTATTAATTAACCTGAATGATGTTCCATATTGAGACGCATAAAGAAGCAGCTGCTAATAAAAGGCCACCCAAAATCCAACGATCTGTGGTTGAAGTGAAGACGAAAAGCTTCTGTTTAAATTGTAAATGTAAAGAAGAAGAAGGATGTTGACGAACAACTGGGCCTAAGTAAAGCTCCTCGGATGTTGCCCCTATAACTGATATAACTGTGCCAACTACTTTGGTAATGAAGCTTGGGCTTTTCCAGTTAATTTTTGTCCTCCTAAAATAATTCAAATCTATAATTAATTAGAGGAAAATAATAATTTCCCACTTCCTAAAAGTAAAATATTGATTGAAGAAAAATAAAATGAAAACCTTAGAAGGATCGAAAGGATGAAGGAAATGGCTGGAAGCATAAGACCCATTGCGCATACAACTATTGGAGAGCTGTAGCTTAGGCCCAAAAATGCAAGGTTCTGAGATATACATATCCTACACAGAATAATAAAAATACAAACTTTATTTTCCTATTACACATCAGTAAAAAATATATTCATGTAATAATGTAACATGATAGTCAATATTATATTATCCAAGTAATTATTATTTCCTTCTCTATATAATTACATTTGATAAAGTTTATTGTCATGAACTCAAAAGTCAAGAAACATAACAAGGCCCAACTAGCTAAAACAATCATTCCATTCCACCAAATAGTATACAGATAATTTTTTTTTTACTTTTTTTTTTTTTTTAATTTCTCCCTCGTATATCCAACGTATATGAAATTGTCAGTTCTTGTTTGTACGAGATAAGATAGAGAGAGAGAGGATGAGAAGACGAACCCTGTGAGACCCAAGAGGAAGATTCGGAGGAGAAGAGGAAAGGAAAACAAAGATTGTTGATATTCCGTTCTGCAAATGGAAAAGAAAACAAAAGAAAAAAAGTTTGAAACTTTAAGAGTTGTTTGATTGATTTAAAATTAGAATAAGGAACAGGGAAATGGGAAAGGTATAGGAACCTGTCGTTGAAGTGAAAGATGAAGGAATAAGGAAGAAGAATGGTGGAAGCAACAGCGTTTGTGTACACAACAAAAACAAAAGTGCTCATTCCATAAGTAATGGCTGTTTTTGCCAAAATAGTTAATGCAATAGTGCAACCTTCCAAGCTCACCATCGCCAAAAATGGAATCACAACCCAAATAATTTGACCCTTAAATTCCATAGCTCTCTCTCTCTCTCTGTTTTTTCTTCTCTCTCACGAAAATTATGAACAAATTAGAAACTGGGTCTCTCTTATTTATGCTCCACAAATGGAGTTTTTCTCTTCATAAATGAGGGAGATTGAAAAGGTGTAACCTTTCAAGGCATCGTGCAGCTACTTGAGAAAGAGAAGCAGCGGCTCGAATTTTGGGTAATTATTTAAAAGGGGGTGACGTGAGAAAAAGCTGACTAGATATATGTCTAATTTAGTTTTATGGCAAAAAAATATATATATATATAATAAATGTTGTGTTGGTTTTTGTGTAGAACATTAGACGAGACGTCAAGGGGTCATTATAAGGTTTTTGTTAGGTTTCAAAGAAATTTAAATGTAAAAATAAAGGTGTGGAAAAAGACATATGAGCTGAGGCTGGAAATTCTGTAGCCTAATATTTGCGTGGCCGACGTTGAGAGAGTCCCCACTCCTAAACTTAAAAAAATATCTTCATTGGTCCATTGGAATCACGTCATCGATTGATATTAACGCCTTCCAATCCCTTTAAACATTTTGATTTGTTCCCACAGTTTAATTTGGATTACTCAAAACACCCACTAACTATAGTTTAATCATCAGAGTAAAGATACTTTCTTCTTTCTATTTATTACCTGCCACGTAAATATCCTTTTGAAAATGACCTTTAAGTATTCATAAAAACAGTAGGGTAGTTGTTAAAAGTATTAATATAATTAAATTTATCGTAATCCATCAACTTAAGTTTGAGGTAGAGATTGGCTGTAGAATGTTGATATAGATATTAAAGATAAATGGATCCATTTGAGCACCTTAGTTGGGAGGGAGGTCTTAGAACGAATTTGTGTGGAGAGACTTGGACTATATGGAATGATAGAAATAATGACCTTCATAATCAGCCCATTATCCATCGGTGGAAATCCAATGTGAATGGATCCATGATTATCTGTCGAATTTTAAAGAGGAAAATCAGCGTAGTGATCAGAAAGTTCAATCGGTTCAAGATGTAAACCAGTTGATTTCTCAAGGGGAGGAGTTGATAATGTATGTTGATTCTACTTGTGATGTGGAGGAGAATAGGTGTGTTGTGGTGTGTGGTGATTCGCAATCAGAGGGGTGAGCTGAAGTTAGTTTTGCAAAAAGGATCGTCTACATTTACAAACTCGTTGTGTGTTGAGGCTTTGGCGGTTTTGGAGGGGATCAAGTTAGCAAGTCAGAATGATGTCCAAAGATTGACAATTTTGTCAGATTCTCTTGCATTGATATCAATTCTGATGCAGACGAAGCGGTGTGCGGTGGACTGTGCCATTGTTGTTTGGAATATTAAAAGTATGAGAGCTTTGTTCCATCAAATTAATTTTTTTTCATGTTAAGCGTGAATTTAATTTATTAGCTCATGAATTGGCCCGAACGGGTTTGTATTCGACACCACATGTGTGGTATTCCAATTTTCCATATTGGATTGTAAGGCTAGCTCAACGTGAGCAACCATTCTTTGTATCTTCCAGGGGAGTTCTTTGATTTAATATGAATTCTCTATTTTTCAAAAAAAGTTTGAGTTGGTTTGGTGTTTTAACATTATATCAAAGTTGGGTGTTCTGTGTTTAAGCTTATGTGACGTCACTTTTTCACCATTTAATTGTACTATTTTTCATTGGTTAAGGTATGTATATACCTTAAGCTAAAAAGTCTAAAGTTTGAATTTGCACTCCTACAAAAAAAATTATCAATGTTGCTGCCATATTGTGGCTATTTCCTTCATCCCTCTATAAACCTTTAGACATGTATGGAAAAACAAAAATTAATTTTTAGTTTCTCTTCCCTGCATCTAATTGGATAAAACCTCGTCACATTATATCGCTCTACTTGAATAATTTCTCCACTTTTGTATACGATATTACATAACTCAACTAATTAAGGTATATGTCATCGATCAAGAATTAGAGGGTTTGAGTCTTCGAATTCAAAAATAAATTAAAAAAAAAAAAAAGAAGAAGAATTAGGATGACCGGAAAACATGTGAGTATTTAAGTTATAAAATATGGATTAGGTTTATTAAATAGCGTTGGATGGACTTGAACTGGTAAAAGGTCGGTGGGTTTTGTGTGGGTGATGATAGCAGCATCTGTCTATATCTATCCAAAGACTTAGAAATATCATATATTTTGTGGGTTTGTTTTATCTAAAATAAGCAAAGCGGCAGCTTCATAAGCGCATCTTTAGCCCTTTCCCATAATGCTGCAACTTACCTGATATGCGCAACCACTGATATATATATAATTCACTGCTCACTGCTGATACTGTTATTCTACCACACATAAACTCCACTATATCTATCTATCAAAGTGAGAATTATTCAGTAATAATTGACATATACCTTCCGTTAATGTTCTCATTTTCTCAAAAATGCTTTTATGTATCTTTCTCTCTAAAATTTAGAAACTACAGATTAGTTTTTAGGCTACCAGTGTGATCTTAATTTATTCCTATATATAAAAATTTCAAAGTTTCGAATTGAAATGTGTGACTAAAGTGAGCATAGTTTAACGATATGTATTTGACATGTACCATTAACTAAGAGGGTTTAGGGGTTTGAATTTCTCGTAAACTATAAAAAGAATTAAAGGAGTAAACATAAAACAAAAAACTTTATGACTTTTATTTTTTTAAAAATGTAAATATATATACATATTTCAAAATTTGAATGGTTTCAAGATTATCATTAGTGTCAACACTGCAAGATTTGAGAAAGGCATGGAGTGATATTCACGGTAGGTTTTAATATTTTTCCCCTCTAATAACTTCTTTTCTTTTTCTGTCTTTAATTCTTTTAATTCTTTTTTTCTTTTACAAAAAACATAATATATATGACAAACGTGACGAGTATATTAGAAGCTACAACTTTTAGAGGAAAAATAGATGTTTTAAAGTGTATTTGGTTAGTAAATCTAAAGAGAGCTAGGGATTAAAATAAAAAATAAAAATTAGAATGGTATATTTCATAATTTTCCATCCTTTTTAGATCTCAATTTTAAAAGTCGGTTGTTCAAACATGTTTGATTATATATTCTAATATATATATATATATACATACATAGTTACCAACTAATTATTTGGTTCAACTATTATTAATTAATTTATGAACATATTTTAGATTATAAAATTTTCATAATTATTATTTTACAATATTATCTAATTTATATTATATTATGTTATACACAATCGTTTTAACAAAAATGAAATGAATTTATGACTTGAAATAATATAGAAAATTTTAAATTAAAAATCTGACTACACTAAAAACATAAAAATATTGTGTTTTTTTTTTCAAGACGACAAGATCTGAAAATAGTTTTCAAAAAGACAACTTTGTCAAACCAATATTACTCATTGAATTTATTTGACTTTGGTAAATTTGAAAAACATAAAAGGAAATCTAAATTGGATGCCAATAGACCCTTAACTATTAAACTATACTCAATTATTGTTTGCCTTTTCCCTTACTAACTTAACTATATATACAATTTTTTCTTCTTAAAAAAAAAACTATATATACAATTTAAAAAAAAATAATCTTGAACTATATATCAAATAACAACTTAAACATAACTCAACAGTTAAAAACATCATTAAACTTTGCTATAATTAGATATAGGTTGGAATTTTCTTCTCCTAACAAAAATATAGTGTTAGATTCTTAAAAATATTCATTTTTTTTTTTTTTTATATATATATATTTGCCTTTAATGAAATTATTATAAGGGCTAAATTTGAAATAATAATAATAATAAAAACGAACAATGTACTAAAACTTTCAAAACTCAAAAGCTTTAACCTTAAATAAGAAATAAATAAATAGAGTGGCTATATATTTCCATCTAATTTAACCTTAAATTTGAAATTTTCCCTCTAACACATGAAGAGACCACATCTATGCAATAATCAACTATATACAACACACAAAAAAAAATATACAATGAAATTTTCCATCAACAAACACATCCTTAATTACAATCAACACCATCTATAAGTTAAACACACATTACATACATACATACATTTATATATAAAAATACATTTTGGACGAATATATACATACATATAGAAGATTAGAAAATTATTTATAAAGTATTGAAGATGTTTTCAATGCTTCCATCCTTGTCACGTTTTTTTTTTGTATTTGTGAGAGAAATGAAAAATGGATTATTATTTATTATAAAGAGATGAGTTAAAAGGCACTATGAAGTTGACCTTAACTGGCCGGCGGCCCCGCCATGGCGCCTGGCCGTGCACTTTGGCGTCACGAAATGGCCCCAAACTCATCTTCGTTGCCACTGCTCACTCACACCCAGCTCTTGGTCGTGCTTCCCATCTTTCTGACTTTATCCTTATCTACATTTTTTCTTTATTCTTTTAATTCAAACTATACTTTAATTATAATCATGTCAATGTTAGTATTTTAGCATTTTACTTAATACATTGCCTCAGGCAACTTCCTCTTAAGTATTTGAAGAAAAATATGAATATTAAAGCTTTTGAAAATGTATATAAATATTGGTCAAATGATTGACATTTTGAAATTTTAAGGATGCAGGCCCATGTCTATTTATTACTAATGTTCTTCATTTTAACTGTTTGGCTAAAGTGGGTAATTATATCTTTCTCCACTCACATCATTTGAAAATTCACTTCTTTCTTACACTTATTTTCAGGACCATATGATTGTTAATTGACATCATCATGTCAAACATATCAATCTTGTATGTTTGTTGGTTTTCAATAATTTTAACTTTTAATTCTCAAGAGAGAACATTTCTTGTTGGATTTAACTAATTACCAAAATTTGGTTTTTTTTTTTCCCTTCATTTTTTTAAGGTAGAGAATATTGGTCTTGTTGGGGCATGTTAGGAGACATGAGTAGCCCAGATCCTCCAATATTGTATTTTAAAATCTGGGCCAATGATCCCTTTATCCAATAAGCTTCTGTTCATGATCATAGACTACTTCATATGTTCTTTGCTTTTCTTTTCTTCTCTTTCACCCAGCCCTAAGGACTTGAGAATATATGCTTCAAACCAAATTGATTATATTATTCTTTTAAACCCTAGATTTGGATGCTTTTCTATGTGACTTTTTTTTTCTTCACAAAAGAAGGATACCTTATTGACCGTATGCGAGAAACATACAAGAACTAGAAGAACGTCTTCCAATTAAGAGCGATAACAGAAGCTTTCTAATTAGAGAAAGCATTCGAAGAGGATATCCTTCCTATATGACTTAGTCGAAAAAAAAAAAAAAAAAAGTCATTAAGGTGTTTGTTGATTTATTTTTCAAACCCTCAAAACATTCTTAGGATGAAATCATACTAAAGTTCCAAAATTGAAACCATGTTTTTAAAAAAAACAACGTCTTTAACATTGAGTATAGGTATAACATATATACAATAACAAATTACTTAATATGATTATAGTACATGTATAATACAATGTGTGTGTCTTGTATTTTTATAATCATTAGATGCATGGAAAAGATATATTTTTAACAGCATGTAACATCTATAAGTGTTAAGAATATGATAGTGTAAATAGTTAGTTTGAATAATTTTATTGAGACACAAAGGCAAATTAAAGAAAGATAGAAAGAGAAGGAAAATAAAGTAAGAATTTTTGAATGTGGGGGTAGATAGGAGGGGTCTCCCTTGAAGCCTTATGGTTTTTGTGTTAATGATTAATGTTTACTGTTTGATGTGGTGGGCTCTCCATCTGATAGTGGCCTAACACTGGATTCCAATTTGTAATGTTTCTCCTGTGGAGAAGACAGCAAAAAACATTCAGTATAATGCACATCCCCTGCACCCACAAAAAAAGCAAATAATAATTAAAAAAATATAATCAGATATATGGGCCTTGAAATTTATTGGGTAACCCAACTATACTAGAAGACAAAAGATCTTGGAGAGAAGAGTATTAAATAGACAAAGCTTCAACACATTCACTTGAAACCAGGGTTTCATTTTGCTAGTAATATAATATATATGGATTACTAGGGGGTAAATAGAGGAGAGATTTTAGTTTGGGGAGATCATGGGATTGAGAGAAATAAGCGTTTTGATGATGAGGGGTGTACACGGTTTGATGCGGTTTAGTTTTATCTTGAGATTCAAAAAGTTTTAGATTCCCACTTTAAATTGAAATGAAGGGAAGGAAACAAGGAGAGAGTTAAAGGACTTGTGGTTCTGATTTCGAATCGGATTGATCAGAAGGAAATGTGAAGCAAAGAGAATAGACTTGATAACATAACAATAAATATGATTGAATTAAAAAAAGAAAGTAAGTGTTGTAAGTAGTGGGGAGGAATAAGCACAAATTTGTTGAACAGTGGGAGGTGACAGATAAAACGTACCTATCTCTCGTTGTGTCCCACGAAACATAGTCAAGTTGTCCTGGAGCTACAGAGGCTAAAGATGCCAATTCCATCTCCGTATGTGCCTTATTATAATGGAGTCACTATCAAAACACTGTTGACTAAAGCACCCAACATCATCAAAAATGCCTTCCCTCACCTCCAACTACTCTCTACTCGTACCATACTCCTCTATCTTCACATCTTTAGTCTCATCTCATTATCAAGCCTCTAAAGTTTAAGCTTATTAAATTATTATGTTCGTATTCTCCAACAATTATGCAAACATAAATCAGTTCAACAGATAGACGTAAGTGACTAAATATATACAAGAACGAGTTTGGTTACTTGGGATATGTGTGTGAATAAAAACACGAGTCAACAAATTGGTCACGTGAAGCGATGGAGATTATAAATAGAATTGAGAAGGGAGAATCAATAAATATATATATTTATGTGTATACACAAATCTTCTCTACCCACCAAAGTCCTTTTTCCATGGTTTGTTTGTTTGTTTAGTTGATTAGGGATATTTTGTTAGAGAGAGAGAGAGAGAGAGGGAGAGAGGGACAGGAGAATGGAGTAACTGAGAAGTCATTTTCAGCCAAAAATGTGATGGCAGTGCCTTTTTAGGCATTTGATTTTTTTTTTTTTTTTATCTTACATTGAAATTAAAATCCCAATGGATCACAATCAGCTTTCTTTCTTTCTTTCTTTCTTTCTTTTGAAAGGCTGATAGTTTTGCATGGTAATAGTGAGGGCTAGCTAAGTTTGGTTCATGGTGTCCAGCTCCTTCAGTTACTGGACCCTTCCCACTTTGCACATGCATATATACATCACCATTCAATTCCTTCAAAAAAAAAATACTTGAATTTATTTAAAAGCAAACCAACAATTTCATACCACTTACTTTACAGTTTACACAAACATCAAAGCAATTTTCCCATTTATGTTTTCACACTCTATTATATTCTTCTTCTATTTGTTTAATACCCGGTAGCTACCATGTCTTCAAACCAATTTGTTTTTTCTTCCAATTCTAAATTAAGGGTCCTTTAAATTCTCTCCCAAAAAAAAAAAAAATAATAAAAAAAAAATTAAGGGTCCTTAATGGTAGCTATGGGGTCTTGTAGGACAAAGTGAGGCTAGCTCAGCGTTAATTGACATGTATCCTCGACCAAGAAGTCAAATGTTCGAATCCCCACCTCCAATTATTGTGTAAAAAACATTTATCGCTCTACCCTTTAACAAAGAATAATTAAATCTTCATTTAAACCATTTCATTTATTGAAGCAAAATTCCTTATGCAATAATTAATGGGAGCTTATCAACTTTTTTCATCCACCTTTTGCAGTTCTCTCTTTTGTATATCAATATATAGGTATCTCCCTATGTCAAAGGAAGATTTAAAAAAAAAATTCTAATTTTCTATCTTTATCTCTTTTAGTAGTCAAGATTTTAATAGAGTGTATACAGAAATTTCTATGCACCGCTAAATATTGCTCTTTGGATAATTATGTATATGTGTGGATAAGAAAGGGGCATAGTTTTAACATAATTGTACTGTTGAATGATCATTCTAAATATAGTTCATCTAATTAAGGCATATACTCTACTTGCGACCAAGAAGTTAAGAGGTTCAAATATTCCTTCATTTTCACATATTATTGGACTAAAAAATAAATAAATAAATAAATAAATAAATAAATAAATAAATAAATTGTACGTAAGTGTAGCTCCCCTCAAATAACTCTTAGTGATCACAAAATATCGTTACTACTTAATCTCCAGCTGGGGTTAAGTGGACAAATTATTAGGTACTCTTGATACAATGAAGCTCCCTCTTTAAAACCGTGAAATGTAAATCTTTAAATTTGCCTACTATTGATAACCGGTTGGATACAAAATCGAGATACTTTAACAATTTCTCTCTCTTACGTACCCAAAACTACCAATCTCATTGCACCCGGAGTACCAATAATAGTACAAATTATTAGGTACCTAATAATTTCTCGATTAAGTGACAGTAATAGGAAACAATAAAAATTTGAAGTTGGGTTGTGTTTTTTACTGAGAAGAACAAAACGTTATCTGCAGATTCTACACGGTCTTCCATCTGAATGGCCCCAACAAAATATGAGCTTCAATTCAATTCCCTCTTCTGCAACCTGCAATAACAAAAATTTACCAACCCTAAAAGTTGTAAAAAAGTCTGCACCTTTGACAGCTTGTATTGCTAAAAAAGACATCTTTTTTACCCTAAACTCGTAAAACCAAAACTACCCCACAATTATATACATCATCGTCTTTAGAGCAAGCAAATAATTCCTTTTCTTTTTTTTTTTTTTTTTTTTAAAGAAAAGAAATGGGGACAGAGGTATGGGAGATGAGCAGTTTTTTTCAGTACTTTAATGAAAGAGATAAGGATGGATTGATGGATGGATGGATGAGATGAGATTGATATTCAAAGTTTTTGATGATCAGATCAGTTACATTTATCTTTGACCCAATGGCTTTTTAATTTTTCTGTCGTGCTTTTTTCTTCTCCCATACCTAAAACTTCTCCGTTTCCATTCCACTCTCTCAGTTTATGTCTCTGTTTTTGTTCAAACCATGTACCTTATGTTACAAAACAACAACAAACTAATGTTTTTTTGTCCAACCACAAAAAAAAAAAATAATTTAAAAATCATCCCTCATCAACTTGTTATCCCTGTTCAATATTACTTTCTGCCTTCATCACTGACATTTATGTCTCCAATCAACTCTCTCTACCTTCATGCATTCATTTTATTACAATTTACAACCCTAATGGAGATAAAACTATCTAATTAATAATGCATTCATTGTTTTGACAATGTGTCCAACCTTTTCAACCCCATGGAACAATATTTGGCTGCATATCGGTATATAGGGAGATTCCTACATACTGGTATGTAACCAAGTATTTTCCTTCTCCGTGGGTCTTGTATTTTTGTTTTGAACAATACTTGGTTGTATATGATCGGTATGTAGAGGATCTCCCTATATACTCAATTAAAATTTTGACAACTAAGAAAACAAAAAGTAGAAAATGTCAGCATTTTAATGGTTGTATACATACCAAGTATGCAACCAAGTATTTTCCTTTTGTTTTTGGTATGTTGAAAGGAAAATCACGTTGAGATATATTGATCGTTGAACTCAACAGCTTAATTAAGCTAATAGGGTTACTGTCTATTTAATGTAATATATTAATATTGTTACACTACTTTTTACTTGTGGGTTTAAAAATTAGCATAATGTTGTTCAATGAGAAACCTATTGATATTAATCTAATTAAGTTGCTATAAATCTTTTGAAAAAGAGTTATTTATAGATAAAATACTTTTCTGTCATCCTCCTAACCCAACCTTAATCATCATCAAACCTAAAAGCTTCAACGGGTAGTAGGTTTGTAATGACAAAACAACAGATATTGTTGGAGTTGAAAGAAGATTTAGATCAAGTTGATTAGCCTAGTTGTTGTTAATTGTGAATTAAGGAAGAGGGCAGGTTAAAATGCAAAAAAGTTGGTCAAAGAGAAAGAGCATAACAGAGACTGTGCAAAAACTTTCTTGGACCTTTGGTGTCAGACTATTATATGAGTGCAATCATGGAAAGCTTCTTCCTTTTAGCTAACTCTTTTTTCACAAGGATACGCTCTGAGAGGGGGAGACATGTTATTTTACTCTCTTTCAGATTCTTCTTTTATCATTTAATGCAGACATTAATTAATTAAGATTTGTGGCATAAGATTATGGTTTAATTAATGAGTTTTTTGATATAACTCAAAGTGATCATCAAAAGAAACCAAGTTAATGCATTGTAAAGTTGGAAGACGAGTAGATTATATATAGTTTTTGACTCTGCAATAATCAATTCCTTTTATAATCCTAGAGCCTGTTTTTGTGTAATTCAAATTTGTCTAGGTAATGGTTTTTTTTAGTACATATTTGTTTCTGTTTTTTGTGTAATTCAATTTTTTTTTTTTTTTTTTTTTTTTTTTTTGGAAAAAGACACTTCATTATTAATGGCGTATGAGAAGAACATACATATGAAAGCATACGTCAATTTGCGCAATACTACGAGTATCATAATTACAAAAAGGACGAGATTTTGTTGGCCAATAAGAGGCCAAAACTAAAGTTTCCTCCCAAAATTGCACCTACGACTAATCTTTATATATTTGAAAACTTCATTGTTGCATTCCAACTAAATATTCCACAAATTTGAGAAATTTAAGACTAGAGGGCATTCCTAGCATTGGACAATCCTTCTTCAACAAAATCTTCAGTTATTTTCGAAAGGGGATGTTGCAAATTCGAGCGCTTTCGTAAATAAAGCCATAAACTTCTAGAGTAAGAATAGTGTAAGAATAAATGATCTATAGACTACTTATCGTTGTTCCTGCAAAGAACACACCAATTTGGATTGATCGATAAGGAGGAGTTGCAAATTTACACTTTGTCAAAGTATTTAAGCCCTTGAAGAGGATGGTCCACATAAAAAAATTGTATTTCTTTCGGAAGAGAGCAGACCAAAGTTTTTTTTCAAAAGAATTAATCCAAGATAATTGTTCCCTAAAAAAAAAAACGTTTTTTTTATAGTCATTTGGAGTGGGAGGATTGGAACCTCTGACCTTTTGATTGAGGATACATGTCAATTACTGTTGCTCACTTTGGGAAAAAAAAAAAAAGTTGTACTAAAATTACTTTGTTGAAGTATTTAAAGTTTTAGCTAGGGTTGCAAGAGAACATTCCATAAAACATTAATTACAAAATAAATTATTATGAACAAAGAAGGTTAGATAGTTTGTAAAGTTAGGTAACAAAGAATAAAATGATTGTCAAACAGACATGATTGTGATACAGATCTTAAATAATTATAAAAAGAAAATAATCAAATCATTTTTGTTTGTTTTAAACTTCAATGTTGAATTATTAAATTTTGTCTAATAAACAATAAGACACGTTTAGTTCACAAATTTGGAAAGCTTGAGCTTGTGTAGTGTAGGATTGAGATGCTTGGATAGCCCATATTTGAGATGCACGTATTTATGTGCTCATAAATCTATTGTTGTGATTGATAAAATACTTGTTGGTAATTATTATGCTTTTGTTAAATTAATACTAAATTGGTGTGATTTAACTCTAGTAAAACATATTATATCAATTATTTTGATATTGATGGTTTTTTTTTTTTTTTGAAATCTTAAAAAAAATTAGAAATTAAATATCAATATAAAATTAATGGATAGAATATATATATTTTTGCTCCTCTTTCTTTTATGGTGGTGAATTATTCCTTTTGGGCAAATTAAAAAAACAAAAAATCTAAAAACAAAATCAAAGTTATTTTTTTTTTGAAGATTTAACTTGGTTTTTGAAAACATACCCAAAAAGTAGATAACAGATGGTTATCGGATGAGACCTAAAGTTTTGAGCATTATATTCAAATTTCTTTTAAATAATACTTACTTACTGATTGGTAAGCCACTGACCACTCTTAAAATTTAAAATCTAGGTTAAAATATCATTTTGATTATTATTATTATTATTTTTAATAATTTTGATCCCTTCAACACTTAGTTTCATTCTATTTTAGTCTATGTATTTTCAAATGTCCAAATTTAGTCCATCTTTATACTTTTAATAAAAACTCAAATTTGGTCCCTATTGATAGTTTATTTTTAACTTCGTTTCAATTAAATTTCCTTTTATAAATTAAAATTTGGAAAAATAGGTTCACATCATCTTTTTTCTTGCTTGAAAATTATCACTATTAATTAACTAATTTTGATATAAAAAAAATAACTCCAAATTAATGGTAAGGGCTCATTTAAGATTCATATATTTAAAAGTACAAACTAAAAATGAAATGAAACTCAGAGTAGTACAAGAACATCCAAAATGATATTTTAACTTGAAGTCAATTTATCATTTTGGAAAAAAGAAAACTCTCTTCCTTTTTGCATTATTCTCTTGTAATGTCAAAAACACGATGATGATAGATACCTACCAACGGGTCAAGAGGTAAGTATTATTCTTCGCAATAGCATATAATTATAGAGTAATCAAAAAACCCTATTCTCTCTCTTAGGAAAAAAAAAAGAAAAAAAAAAAAGATGACACACGAGAGTGAAAGAGAAGAAACATGGGTCATCAAAAGTTGAGTGTCTCTACACTTACACTCCATAAATACACACAACAGTCTACCTGACAATTATATTCCTAAATACTCCAACCAGACATTAAATTAAATTACTACACTCCTCTCCTCTCCTACATTATCATTAATCTTTTGAAAAAAATAAACAAACAATAAATAATTATTCTGAGAACTGATAGATATTCTGATGAAGCCGTATAGTGGGGAACCAATGAGGCAATCGAGAAGGCGTAGGACCCTTTTTAATTAGTTTTTCAGAGAGAGAAAAAAAAAAAAAAAAAGAAGAAAAAAAGAAGCATATTTCCTTTGTTGGGACAATGTTGAAACCCTTTATATTCTCTTCTCTCTTTGATGCATAAAAGAGAAGAGCCTGCCATTCTGGTAAACTTCAATTATTTTGCTGATCTTTTTCCTTTTTTTCTTTTTTATTTTAAATTCTGGGTTTGGATGGAACAGCGTCTTAATTTGTTAGCCACTACTCATCTTCTTCAACACACTCTCAGAAGCTTGTGTATTCATCATAATTCTCAGTGGGTTTATGCAGTTTTTTGGCGGATCCTTCCGAGAAATTACCCACCTCCAAAGTATCAATCTTTTTGGGTTTTTTTTACACACATTTTCTTTTTTAATACTACCCTTTAATTTGTTTTTCCGTTTACAGATGGGAAAATCAAGGCGCTTTAGATCGGTCCAGAGGAAATTGGAGGAACTGGTATTATTATTATTATTTTTTTTTTAATAAAATCAATATTGGGTTGAAATTGAAATTATGAGTGTGTGTTGTTTGTGTAGGATTCTGGTGTGGGAAGATGGATTTTGCAATTTTGCAGCGTCGTCGTCGTCATCCTCCGAGGAGATGGAGGGCGGCGGAGGCGGCGGCGGCGACTTTCCGGGGCCGTCGTCTGTGGTGTATGGGTTACAGCCATGTCGGGGTCTGCAGCCGGAGCTTTTCTTCAAGATGTCACACGAGATCTACAATTATGGAGAAGGGTAATTAATGAATTAATTCTAAAATTAATTTAAAAAATGGTTACTTTGATTATTAATTAGTTTGAAATGTTTGAGCTGAGCAGATTGATCGGGAAAGTGGCTGCAGATCGAAGTCATAAATGGATTTACAAAGAAGGCAATGATAATCAAGACGTGAAATTTTTACCCACATGGCACAATTCTGCTGACTCAGTAAGAAAATTATTACACAATAATCCATGCACAAATTAAAAAGAAAATTTTCTTATTGTTAATGGCTGTTTGATCTTTTTGCAGCATCCTAGGACTTGGGAAGCCCAGTTTCAGTCAGGCATAAAGGTATGCAATCATAATACCAAACTTCATTAATTCACATTTCCTTACTTCTAAATTCTTCCTTTCCTCTATCAGCTTTCTAATTTTGATCCCAATGGAAAATACAAATGGTTGGAATGGTGAATAATGTAGCTCTAGCTATATATATATATTATATGGTTTTTGTTTTTTGTTTTTTTGCTCTACAAATATATGGGCATGGGATAGGATGGTGGGGTGATCGTAAGAATCAAAATTTCAACCTTTGAAGAAGATAATAAGTATATTATAAATTGAAAAAGTATAGATGAGATTATATATGAATTACACGTGAGCTCATTCATATAATTTTTTCAGACCATAGCTTTGATTGCAGTCAAAGAAGGCGTCGTCCAATTGGGAGCAATTCAGAAGGTATCTCTCTCTATGCCCATGACCTCATGTTTAATAAATTCCAAAAATCTTTCAATCTAATTTCTATTCTAAATTTCTGTGAACCCAACAAATATTACATAAAATTACTGTCGGTCACATCCGATATAAAACTGTTTTGGGATTAAAACATACACTCAATGAGTTGCAGGTGACAGAAGACTTAAGCTTTGTAGTACAACTAAGAAAGAAGTTCTGCTACATAGAAAGCATCCCGGGAGTTCTATTGCCTCACCCTCTTTGCTCATCAGTTCCTCCTTTCACTGACGGTGCCACCGCCGCAGCGGCGTACGAGAGCCCGGAGATGGGGCGGTTCCAACCGAGCGGGTTCCCAGGTCCAGTAGACCAGTTACTACAGAACAATTTCAACCAGCAGCTAAGAATAACACCATCAATGAGCAGCCTGGAAGCGCTTTTGGCAAAGCTACCATCGGTGGTGCCGCCAGCAACAGAGGCACTACGTCCACATCAATCGGAGAGTTCAACTCAAAAAACTTTGGAGCTTTTGGCAATGGAAAAAGTTGCAAAAGTCGAGATTCATGATGAAGATGATCAGGTCGTTTACACCCAACTCCTCCATCGTTATCATGATTGTGATATAACTACCAGCTGCCATAATCATGGGTTTTAGCTCTTTTTTAATTTTCTTTTTCTTTTTGCTTCTTTTTGTGTGACACTGCAGCTAGTTTATGATATCAGGATATTATCAACATTAATTAGGCAAGTAATCTTAGCTTTTTTTTAAGTTATGATATAATGGGTGCTGGGTCTCATTTTCCTTGCCCTAAAATGGAGATAAAAGTAGTTCATTTAGGTGTTAATTATTATTAGTTCTTTCTGTTTTTATTTTCCCTACATGCCCCTAAACTAAATTTTTTTAGCTGCCCCATTTGAACCACATGTTTGTTTTGGATATAGTTTAATTTGGTTGCTAGAGTGTGACATATTATGCATTTTCAATTATATCAAGTATATAGTGTATAAAATGACACAATTTTGCATGTGTCTGTTAATATTCTAACTTATTTAAATGTGACTTTTGTGAATGTTGTGCATTAATTTGTTAATCCATTTTAAATTAGTGTGTGAATTTCAAAAGATTAGATTTATCCGTGAGATTAGTAAATCTTTAACTTAATGTGAGGTAAATAAAGGTTACTATTCGACTTAGATTTACATTTCTCATAAATTTAGGTAACTCTTAAATCCAAAATGATTTAAGAATTTTTAAAAGATATTTTCTCTTGTTATTTCTGAGCTAATTAATTTTTTATTCTAGGTTGTTAGCATTATCTAACCTCTATGAATGGAGAAATGTATGGAGAATAATGAGAGAAAAAGAGTCAAGAATACTTGCACGTGAAGAATTAAGAAGAATATTGATGTGGTGGTGTTCTTGACTAATACATTCTAATGCTTAAGTTTAAATTATACTTTGTGTAAAGCAAAGTGATCTTAAGAATTAAGCTAGGCCTTTAAATCTAGGTTGGACAACCATGGTCTTAGAGTTTTTTTTAGAAGAAGAAGAAGGAAAAAAAAAAAAAAAAAAAAAAAAAAAAAACCTCTAAGACCATGATCTTAGAGTTGGAGTCATGATTTCTTGGATATTCGAGAAAAAAGATTAATATGGAGGTTACTATAATGATACAAAACTAGTATAAATGCTAATAAACCGATTAATATGGATTAATGTGGAAGTTACTATAATGATACAAGACTAGTATAAATGCTAGTAAACCGATTAATATGGAAGTTACTATATAGAATATTTTCATTTTTTTTTAATATATAGAATATTTGCATTTGCCTAAATGACTTTTGATCAATATATATCCTTGAAAGAGGATATTATCTCGAAAAACTACCAATTGAATTAAAAAAATATATGGCCCATGCAAGTCTCAAACCTGGGACCTTCACGTTATTAGCACAACGCTCTAACCAACTGAGCTAATAAACCACATTTATTTTTAATTGTTAGTGTTGTCTAACATCTATGAATGAAAATGTAAGGAGAATAATTACAGAAAAGCACGTGAAGAGCTAAGAATGGTGGTAGGATTCTTGACTAATACACTCTAAAAACTATACTTTGTGTAAAGCAAAATGACCTTAGTTCATGATATATTGAAAAATAATATGGAAGTAATCGTGACTCCAAGACCATCTGTCAAACCTAGATTTAAAGGCCTAACTTCAAGAAAAGGTGTGTATTATTAGCTAAAAGTGAATAGCCCTAGAAGGCCGGTCTCAGCTAAAAGAGATAGACATGTGGATTATACTATACTAGGATAAGTTCTACTACTTTTATTAGCACGACGCTCTAACCAACTGAGCTAATAGGCCACATTTGTATACAATGTTCACTTAAACATATTTGGATCTTTTTATTGTCTTGGGCCTTTGGCAGCTCCAATAAAGGCCTCCATTTGTCTCGAAAGAGCCCAACTGATTAGCTGAACGCAGCTTGCAAATGGGGTTCTTTTGAGACTCAAATCTCAAATAAATTCTCACACCACTTTTAGAATCAGGGAAATTAGGGTGGCTAACAATATTTACATTGTCAAATTGTTTTTTTTTTTTTTTTAAATATAGAAATTGGGAAAATTAGGGCTTTCAGGCCACTTTTTGATATATACTTTGCTAAGTTTGTGTATATGTATTAGTGTTAGAGACATTTATGTGACACACAATTCTTATACATATTAAGAGTATCAAATATTCTTAATTATTTATGTGACTTTCCGCCACTTACTTAATCTAATTAATATGAAAAATTTTTTGGGCCTTATAGATGGTAGCATATGGTTAGAGCCTCAAAAAGTGCTTTGATGTTGAAACAAGAGATCGACTACAAAAACTTAGAGGAGGTAGAGGAAGGAAACCCAAGCATTGAGCGATTGCATTCAAAAAAGGTTTGACGTTAAAAAATAGTTTGAAAGCTTATATTATTTGTTGATTTTGTATATGACATATATTTGCTAGGCATGGATATTTCATTTTAACGTGGAATTTAACTTACTGCTTAGATTAGCATATGATAGTTAGCATTGGTTACCTTGTGATGGAATGTATCGCTTGGTTTTCATTTTCAACCCTATCTTAGGATGATGTCATTTCCATTAATCAAATAAGAAAAATGGGACTTAAATGTCTAACGATCAACTATCTTTTCTCTAAGACTTGTGACCTTATATTTTTAAAAGATCATGCTATGTGATACCATGAAATCTTTCACTCTAATTTGTAGAGATTTGTTCTCTCCCATTATTAGTTCACTTAAATAGATGGAGATTAATAGACTCATCAGTTATTATATACAACTACCTAAGATAAACGTCAATTGAAATAGTAATAGGAGTAACCAAAACTAGCTAAAAAATTAACTAATATTTAAAGACAATGGACAAATTCTTATTACATAATAGTATTAATAATATGGAAAATGGATCCAAATCACTCCACATATGGCAATTTGATCAAAGAGATATGATATTGTCTATTTTGAATATACAAATTCTCATCATAATTTTACCCAAAAAAAAAAAAAAAAATTCCACAACAATGGAAATGTTGTCTCTCACTTTTATACTCGTAATCTTCAAATTAGTCTCATACAAAGGATTATGCCCTAATATCGTATACGTAAGGGACATCTACAATGGTATAAAGTCTTTTTTTTTTCCCTCTCATAATCATAAGGACTTACGCTCAAAATAACAATATCATATACCATTGTGAATATGTGGAAAAGTCTGTTGTATCTGGCAGACACATATATTTCACGATCTTCTTTTTCCTAACGGATGTGAGACTTTAGGTCATACTACCAACAACGTGGGAGTCTCTTCTCTCTGACCGATCGCGAGACCGCCATATAACAGTGAACCAAATATTGTAGACGCGTGAAAACAGTAGTGAGAAAAGAGAAAAGGGGAGAAAATGGATGGGCTAATTAAGTGAAGGCCCTATGAGGTTGGAGTGAAGAATGGGGGACAGACACAGGCCACATTCCACAACGTTGCTTGACCTTAAGTTTAGGGCATAAGCCCCAGGCTTGGGAGCCATGACCATCTTATATTTTGATGCTAATTTCAGTGCTCATGTGCAGCCATGTGCCTTCGGCTCCCACCACATTAGGGATCCCAAATCTACCAAACTCCAACCAACAACCACACATCACTTCAACTTCAAACCAATTCTGCCCTCAACACTTTTTCCCTTCTTAACTTGTAAACTCATAGCGAATAAGAAACTATTCATTTTGTTCAACCTTGGAATATATACCAATATCGATCCCCAACTTTCTAAGTCGACCGTCAAACATAGTTCAGTAGATAAGACACTAATTATTATCTTAAAAGTCGATGGTTTCGATCCTCGCTCCACAATTGTTAAGCTAAAAAAAAGATCAAGAACGATAATTAGCACAAACTATTAGAAATTAATGAGATTGACTAAAGGAAAATTTTTAATGTGTATATATATTTACCAAAAATGGAGGGCGAGTTCATCTTTTTGATGTCGATTATTCCCTTGAGAGCAAGCAACTAAATAGTTGATTTTAAATTTGTTATATATATATATATATGTTGAAGTGTGAGCATAGCTCAACACGGTATGGCATGTACCAAAGAGGTCAGTTAGAGGTTTGTGAATCTCCTACTACTAATTGTTGTTGAACTTAAACAAAATTATCACATATATTTATGCCATATTTTTATTTGATGGATATGAGAATCAAAAGAATTTGGGAACAAAAAATCAATAAAAGATGGTAGAAATTAGAATTGAAATTGAATTTCAATTTTGTGTTTCCAACAATTAGGTTGGAATAATAATAATAATAATAATAAATGTATTATGATTCATTAGTTTTGTTTATTAATATTTGGAATGAAAATCAATCTTAAACTAAATGGGATTCATCCAATAGTATAAATAAAAGAAAAATATTACTAATAAAACAATAGGTGTGGGGCTCATAGATTTAGGAATCAGAATGAGATTCCTCACTTTTTTTTTAAAAAAAAAGTAACTCATTTTCCAAAGTTGGGAATCTTACCATTAATATTGACATGAAACCTAAATCAAAAATAACTTTCCATAATTAATTCAACTTTTGGAGAAAAAGAGTTGATTGTGTTGTAAACTTTTTTTTTTAAACTTCAATGATAGTTTGAAGAAGTTCAAACTTTTGACTTCTTACTCAAAATTAAAACATACGTCTTAACTGGTTGAATTATAATAAAATAAAAAAAGTGTATAAGATTTTATTATGGCCATTTGTTAGGAAAATCTCATGTGAAATTAGATGGATAAATAATCAGAAAATTGTCATTTTGGAAAGGCTTCTAGTGTATTGTTTGTTTGCATTATAATCATGGAATCCACTCCACGACGTGAATAATAAATAGCATTAATGTGGATGTACGTGGACATGTCTTGTTTTTATTTTAGATTTTTTTTTAAAAAAAATAAAAATAAAAAATTAATTTGTAGATCTGTTTGAAATTGAATGGTCTTTATCATCCCCCTTCACATGCCTTGGTTTTTCCCTTGTCCTTTCTCTTTCTCTCATATCACTACAATATTATCCCTATATATTATTCAAACCCTACTCATTCAAATAACCCACTATTTATTATTTTTTTTTTTAATATAATGTATGTGAGAGGTATTATAACTATTACTATCATGTAACATTACATTTTTCATTCCTTTTTAAAAAAAAAAAAAAACATTACATTTTTCATAGTTTCCTTCATTAATTGTTCCAACTTGGTAATGTGGGAAAATCATGAAACTGTGTTGTGAACCGACAACTGGAATAAGTCAATGCTAGTTCATAAATATAGGGAAAAATATTTACATTTTGAAAAATAAAATAGTCTTGTTTTCTCACAAATTCTTTTTTCTAAAAATGCATTTGAATCTGAACAAAATTTAAGAAAACAAAAATATGTTTTTAGCTTTTTTTTTTTTTTTTTTTTTTTTAATTTGACATATATTTTGAAAAGGGTTTTAGAAAATTAATGTAAAAAAAAAAACATATAGATGAAAGTAGTGTTTATATGTCTAATTTTAAAAAATAAAGTAATGTTTTATATGTTTAATTTAAACAATAAAAAATAAATGCATGGTTATTAAATTGAGTCTAAAGAAGCTACTTTTTTAGACAAGTTTTGAGACACACCTCTACTTTTTTTTACAATTTATTTGGGGTAGGAATTCGAACAACAGATTTCTTGATCGTTAGTATAATTTTATGTCAATTGAATTATATTCATGTTGGCGAGACACCTCTACTTAGAATTGAAAAGTATGGTTGATCATGTCACACTAAATTGTTCGCAATCCAATGCACTACTTCAATCCACACCCTTATTAAATTGATTAAGAGTTTTCTTTGTAAATTTAAATTGCCAATTATACACTTTTTTGTCCCAGAAAAAAAAAAAGAAGAAAGAAAAACACATGTGATTGGTAGAGATATCAAAACTTAGGTCATAATATCTTTTGTTGATATGGGGATTAGAAAATCTCTAATGTGTGGATGGAGAGAAATCATTATATAACACCACATCAATTATATGAAATTATTATTATGAATGATGATGTGTTGTCTGATCAAATGTAAGATAATATTTTTCCTATTAAATTAAATCTAGATTTTTTAGGATTTCTTAGTATTTTTTTTTTTATTAAAAAAAAGTACATATAGAATGATACAAAATATAGATGCAAGGTTCCGAATAAATTGCATTGCACCGTGTCATGTCACTCATGTATGAAATGAAAACTTATTAATGTTGATAAATATATTAAATGAAAACTCACCGTGTCGTATCTAGAAATTAAATTTTGATGGAAAAATTCAAATTTAAATGTCAATAATTTTTCTTTTAAATTCAATAATCTGTGGATTATTATAACATTTTAGTCGAAAATTATAATTGAAGAATCATTTAAGAGGAGGAAAATGATTGGAGAAGGGATAAAGAATCTATGAATTGAATCTCACACATTGATGACATAAATCAATTGATTTGAAATAAAATAAATAAAGAATTAGATAATTTAACGATGTGACTATAAGAAAAAAAAGTGTTCATACATAAATAACACATCTGGCAGGGGTCTGTAGAATCATGAGGCTTTAATTTGAGAGTTATAATTATATATAATTCAGAAAAATCAAATAATTTACATTAAATCATTAGAATGTTTGATTGCCAAATCGGGACATTGGAACATGGGTTGATGCAACATTTTCTCTTTTTTCATAATATACAAATAAAAACTATATATTATAAATTGCTTCCCTCTAATATAATCTCTGCATATAAAGAGAAGAAGCATCTGATTATGTCCCCTTCCATTATTTCATCACCTTTGACCATTACTAAAAATATCAATTATTTGATGATATTAGACGCTATCTCAAACAAAGGACGACGACCTCTGATTCTAAGATTCAGACAACATTCTTTTCCCAGTATACTATCATTTTATCCAATTCATTATATAAATAATTAAATCACACTCTTCCCTTTATCTTATCTTAAAAAGAAAAATTAAATCAATTTTAAATTTTTATTCTACATATTTGTCACAATCTCTCTGACTAACCCTAAACATCATTATAGTGATAAGGTAGCCTCCACTTTTTTTTTCTTTACTTAGTTATACCTTCAAATCTCCACCCCTCAACTTTGGCTAAAATTTAAGTTTAATCTCCAAACCTTTTAAAATTGAATGTATATAATTCATATACTTGAATAATTTTTAATGAATCATTGAACTTTCAAGTTCTTAAAGGTTGTGTTAATTGAGTTCATATACTTTAAATAATACATTTTTCATGCTACGAATGTTAAAGTGATGGAAAATAACTAAGAATAGAAGCTCACTTAACTGCAAGATTGGAAGTAGTGTCAATTACGACATAGTTTAACTAAAAGTTGAAAGATTTTCACGCTGAAAGTGTATAAGTAATGAATCCACTCGTGCTCTCCTATTCATTACAATTAGGAGTCTCTAGGAATACGATCAAGACAACTATAGGTTCTCTCCCTAGCAGAATTTGGAGCAAAGGAATAGTACATGGACTAAAGAGATGTTTTTTTTTTTTTTTTTCTAATAATAAATTTCTCAACAACTTAAAAAATTATTTTTTAATTAAAATAATAGTGTCACGTCAGCAATCCGTTAGATTTAACGGCAAAATGGATGGTAGAGACCAAATTTCTCCTTATAGGGGTAAATGGTTGAGTTTGAAAACTCAGGGACCAAAGTGTAACTTAACACAAACCTCAGTGACCAAAAATGTTTTTTTTTAGTACATCAACATTTGGGGGTGGAGGATTTGAACCTCGAACCTCATGGTCAAGAGTACATGTCAATTACTGTTCAGCTAAGCTCGTTTGACAAATTTCTCAACAACTTGAGGATTAGGAAATGGGATCCTTATTAAATTGAGAGTGGATTGCAAACTTAAATTGAATCTTTTTTTTTGGCAACCCAAAGCAACCAAATATGGTAATTTCTTTTTATTATTAAAAAAAGGAAAAAAAAAAAAAAAAAAAAAAAGGAGAGTGGGACCCAGTTGAAGATATGGAAGTATATTTTATTGAGGAAAGAATGAGAAGATGGAAGGGTGGAAAAGGAAAAGGAAAAGAGAAGAGAAAGAGGAGGTTGGGAAGAAGTGGGGTGGGCCATGGCCCAACGATTTGATCCAAGAAACCTGGCTGGAAGATAACATTTGGTTCCGGCCCATACATGTGCTCCCAACTTCCTTCACAGCTAGCCATTAGCCAACCCCTCACTCTGGGCCCCTCTTTCAATTTTAAATTTATTATATCAAATTCATAATTTATGAATCTGGATGTCCACTCTGGACCCTTGGATTTAGCTCATCGTATCCGGACACGTGTGGGAAAGACCAGATTCGGGGACTACGAGGACAGAAGGATAACTGAACGAGTAGTGGCTGGCCTTCGCGTGCCCACCCGAACCTAGCTGTCAGACACGTGTGTGGTTCGTTCAAACCCAACCATCCCTTGGCCCCACGCATTCTCACATAACCACAAAATTAACTTCAATTAACATATTATAATATAAACCTTTCTTAAACTTCATCCTTTCTCAAATAATGACTCCACCATTAGCTTTTAAACTTGTTGGTAGTCAAATTTGGACAGAGAAACTCCTTCACGTGCCAGTAAATTTATTTGAGAGGAGGAAGACGTGACCTGTAAGACAGTAAAACCTATACACCGGAATTGTACTTATCACACCGCCTCCGATGCTTAAGTCAGCAAGCATAACGATGGAAAGCAGAGGAACAAGAGGAGAATTAGAGAATAGAATTCGAAATCCTTTCTTCAGGTCTAAATACTTGTTCCTGCTCTAGGGTTTTTAGGCGTTTGGAGGCGATCCACGACTGAATTAGGTGAAACCAGGGCGGCCAGGGGCACCAAGGACCAAACGGAGGCGGAAGAGCTCGGCCTCGACCCAAGGCCAAGGCCCGATCCCTCCGACCTTGGCCCGACCCTCTGTTTCGCCTTCAGAGTCTGTTTTCTGGTCCTAGTTTCGGACTCGTGTTGGGTTGTGTCCTCGTGAGCTCCTTGTACATCGAAGTGGTCCAAAATTACCCATAACAAAACATAGGTTCTAAAAGCTATTTAATAGATTTGAATGCGTTAAACATAAATTTGACTCGTTCGACTTAACCCATTGAAATTTATGTCCACAATTTTTTTTTTTTTTAATGTAGTGCTAAAATACAGAATATCTGAAACTTTGGTAAAGGAATTTATAATTTGTTGTAATACATTTAATGGGTCCCGTCACATGGTTTTGTAATCCCTCTCACTATATATATATATACATGAAAACTCTAGGGAAGGAAGACACTTAAACAAACCCTTCCTATTCCAAAAATTCCCACATTCATTTATCTCTCTCTCTCATCGTTGTTTCAGGTTGTCACAGTCCACCGAAAAGAAAGCCTCTTCTTTTTCAGCTACTTGAACACATATTGTTTGTTTTACCATAATATTTCTTGGGTTCTTAATTCTTTGAAAAAAAATGGAATATTGTTGTGTTTCGTCGAGCGAGAGCAAAGGGATTGGGAAGGTGAAGTGGCAGAGGAGGGGGAAGCGCGGCGGCCGGCACGGCGGCGGTGGCGGCTCTGTGCAGATGAAGATGAGAAAGCTGCAGCGGCTGATCCCCGGCGGGCGGGGGCTGAAGCCGGACCGCCTCTTCTTAAAAACGGCCGATTATATAATGCAATTGAGGTCTCAAGTTCATGTTTTGCAAGCACTTTCCAAGATTTACGACCCTCTACTTTCTAAATATTGATTTTCTTTTTTTTTTTTTTAATTTTTCCTATTTTTCTGTTTTCTTGTAATCTTGTATCCAGAAAAAAAGAAATTAATTGCCTTTTTGGCCACCTTCATATGACATACATACACATATTTTATATATATATATATATGCGTGTATGTATGTATATGTAGATATCACATGACAAAATATCTACTACCAATGTCTCTCCTCAGCTAGCTAATTAAGATTAATTCAAGCTTCCCTTGCATTGTTGGTTCAAATTTTCTATTTCTTTCTTTTTTATATTATCCTATATTTAAAAAAAAATAGTCATGGCAAATTTGTCGCAACAACTTTAAGATTAGTAAATCCGAGTATAGTCTCGTGCTAGTTGATTCATATATCAACTTGAACATAGTTCAATTGGATGCAAAATTATCCTCTCGAGAGGTTCAAATTTGGATTAAAGAAATACTTATTAATTGCCATCTTTGAAGTTTGGATCTTTGGTAGAAAAACAATCTTTTGAATTTGATCCATTAAGGTGCATTTTATCTCTTTAATATATATTTTAAGAGTATGGAAACATTTAAAATTGAGATGTGAAAATGTAAGAGATAAGGGGAAGAGGTGGTTGAGTTGCAGCCACGACAGTCCAGTTTGAAAATTTTGAAGAAAAATATCTGAAAGTGAAAAAAATAAATGCAAAAAAATGGAGGAAATAAGAGTAAAATGGAGGCTGAATTTTTGGGCACAGGACAAGAGCCATTGATGTTTCAAAATTCACAGACAAGTGCATGTTCATTCAGGTACCTCAAAATTCCTTAGTCTAATGGATAGATTTGTTTAATATGACTTTTGCCCTTTTTTTTTTCTATTTCTTTATATCATTTCTAAAAATTAAATTAATTTTCTACAACATCTTATTGGCTTATTTTTCGTGTTGATCAGAAGATTAGGACTAAAACTAAGTGATTTTAATGTTGAATGTGAATGTCCTTTTAAAACTTTAAAGTGTATATAAGTTATAAATTATTATGAGACTCATTATTTTATCTATTTTTGTGGATGAGAAACTTATCATCTTATCTACTAAGACCTTCTATAGTTGGATCTCTTCGAAAGAATTGCCAAAAATAGTATTGGACGCCACAATCTAGTACTAAAAATTTATAAGTAAACTTGATATAATATATATATATATATAGAGGTGGCTACTTGGCTACTAGGACCAATAGTTATTATTATTTTCATTATACATAATTTTAAGAGAATATCAAAGATCTTTTATGATAAAGTCATTATTATGATTCTTAAGATGTTCCTTAATACAAACCGTGAATCTCCTATCTATAGAGATTTTCTTTTTTGAAAAGATTTTATAGAGAATTTAAGGTAAATTCTAACAACCAATTAAAAATATTACAAAACAATTGTCACATAGTAGACTACATCCTAAACTTTTTAGGTCCTATCTAATCGGTTTCTAAACTTTAAAAAGTGTGTAACTAATTTCTAAACTTTCAATTTTGTACTAAATTTCTACTCTACTAAACATTTTTTAAAATTCACAAATTTGAATGGTCATGTCACTATTAGATACAAAATTCAAGCTTTTAAAAAAATGTCAAGAAAGTTGGAGACTATTAGAAACAAAATTAAAAATTTATATCTTATTAAACACTTTTAGAATTGGTTTTATTATGCCAAAGTGAGCATAACTCAATTTGACATGAACTCTTGACCATAAGGTCCCTGAAATTTAAAAATGTCTAATAAGTTCTTGATATATTTGATATTTTTAAAAATTAATAAATCTACTATCTATACTATATATAAATGGGGCTAAGAGGGGAGAATCTTTGCCTTCCCATTTTGCCCTTAACATTTTAATAAATTCATGTTTTGTCCCTCCCTTCGAATAGTTGCAACTGTTAGTCCTATTGAGAGAATTTAATCCATGAGTGGTTACATAGTGAAACAAAGCATTCTTTCACATATGTGTGTGACTATTTCATTGCTTCGAATAGTTGCAACTGTTAGAAGTGTCTATTGAGATAATTTAATCCATGGGGGAGTGGTTACGTAGTGAAACAAAACATTCTTTCACATATGGGTGTGACTATTCCACTGTGTATGAGTGTTATCTATACCGTAAATTTGAAACATCATAATTTAATAATGGAGACGTGTTTATAGGTTCTATAGAAAACGACATCTATTCCTATTTTTGGGTTATACAATGGTGTCCCAAATGAGATAGAGTGTTTGAAAATGTTTAGTTCACGTTTATTGTTTTAAACAATCATTTTGACATTCAGTCCTAAAGTTACATGATACTTCATTAGGAGAAACTTCTTCTTTCTATTTTTCCTTCTTCATTTTTTATCCACTTTTTAATAATATTTTTCTCAAACGTTACATGTATATTTTAGTTTTTTGACATTTATTACTGGTGTTCTTTCAATTATATAAATATCAATATTTTATAGACAAAATGTTCAAAATATTTCATAGAGATGCAAATATGTCATAATATACTTTTTTTCATTTAAATAAATGTGTATTTTTAGAATAATTTTCTTAAATTTAATTATTAATAATTAATTTAAAACAATAATATAATTTATTTATTCCTTATATGTATAAGACACAACTATATGTACACAATTTTAAATTATATTTTTTTTTTTTTCAGAATTTTCACGAAAAGGATAAAAATATAAAAACATTAAAATGAAAATTGTTTGATTCATGAGTTTCACTGTATCAAAATATTAACATATTCATTTAATAAATGAATTATTTGTACAAAATTTCGTTTGTAATACATACATAAGAATTTTCATGAAAAAACAATAATATGAAAACATTGAAAAAAAAGTTTGCTTTGTCTACCTTTTAAAATTTATTAAAATAAAAATTATATAATATTTATTTATTGCATATTAGAAAACTATTATTTTCTCATATTTTAATTTAAAACTATACTATTCCACGTGCAATGCACGTGTTACTCAACTAGTATATATAAAGTTGAATTTGATGCCTATTGAGACTCTAAATTTCCAATTTTGTATTTAGTAAGTTTGTGAATTTTAAAAAAATTGAATAGGTCAAAGACCTATTTGACACAAAAATGAAAGTTTAAGGACCTATTAAATATTTTTTAAAGTTCAGGAATCTATTTGAAACTTTTTAAAGTTTATGGACTAAATTGACACAACCTGAAAATTCAAGGGCTAAACATGAAATTTAACCTATAAAATTCATAATCTATTAAATTCAAGATTAAATTTTAAAGACTTAACACTCGAACCAGTAACAAATGGACTCAAGAAAAAAAAAAAAAAAAGAATTAATTAAAATGGTTCACAATTGACGTTGTTTGGAACGATTCCAATTCCATTTGCATTGTTGGCCAACTCCTATTCCATACGCGAACAGAATCCAAATTTAAACCACGTCGGTGGATACTCAAAGCAATGTCCCAAACAGGTGACTAAACACCGACTATCGTTTCTCCTTCTCGAAGCTGCTAAAAATTTCACAGTTGGGGTTGGGGCTGGGGGCCTGAAACAAAGCGCTTGATTTCTGTGCCAATTTGGGCCATTCCATTGAAGCTACACGAATTCAAAAAGCTTCAATCAGCGATCAGCTCCTCTTTCTCCAATGACCCACTTCGCCTCTCTTCACTTTTCTAGTTCCCGTGTCGTTGTTCGATTGCTATGGCCTTGAGCCACCACAATCGCTTACCACACCATCCACTGTCCTTCCAAATATATCAGCATCACCATTTAAAACTCTCGACGAGTGCGGTCCTCTGTAACTGAAGGATTCTATTTGGGGCAGCACCAAATCGTGTCGAAACTCTCAGGATCATATGGCACATGCAATGCCAGCTCCATTTCTAGTTGATTTCTCAATGACCCAGGTAGGTAAATTGCTCTTCTTTGTTGAAATTTCAAGTTTCTGGTTCCATTTTGATCATGAATTGAAGTTTAGGCGTTTTGGGTAGTGAGAAATTTCTGTATGTAGCCTAGCATTTTCATTTTTAACTGCAATTTTAGTTCAGGGTTTTGATTCTTTTTGTTTTCCCCCTTCAAGTTTTTACCCACATATCAATTGGCTTTCTTGTCAGTGCAATATATAGCGTGCCAATTGCTTGTTTGCCTCAATGCAAGAGGTGTTTTGGTTTCGAGGAAAACGAGGAGGAAGACGACTGATATTAGAAAGCTTTCAAATAGTTGGCTCAGTGTTGGATCGAAGGAAAAAATTTGTCGGGGAACGAATTATGTTGGCGTTTTAAAATGTCTTTTGTTCATCATCAAACCAGAGACTTTCTGGTTAGTCCTTCCATTTCCCCTCTGCATCCTTCTTCTTCATTGGCATATAACAGCGACCACCAAAAACAACTGAGTCCATCCACTTCCTCTAGCAGTAAAATAAGCCCTGCAGTTCTTTTAGTCATAGTCATTCTAGCTCTTCTCTTTTTCATCTCTGGTCTTCTTCACCTGCTTGTGAGATTACTTGTTAAGCAACGATCTTCACAATCATCAATACCTGAATCCAATAGTAATAGGTTCCTTGAAATGTCTGATTCATCTGCTTTCCAAAGACAGTTACAACAGCTCTTCCATCTTCATGATTCAGGTCTAGATCAAGCCTTCATAGACGCCCTTCCTGTTTTCCTTTACAAAGAGATAGTGGGTTTAAAAGAGCCATTTGATTGTGCTGTATGTCTTTGTGAATTTTCAGAACTAGACAAGCTAAGATTGCTCCCTACTTGCAGTCATGCTTTTCACATTGATTGTATAGACACATGGTTGCTTTCTAACTCAACTTGCCCTCTTTGTAGAGGGACCCTTTACTCACCTGGGCTTGCCATTGAAAACCCTGTATATGGTTTTGAAGATTCAGAAGAAACAGAAGAATCCACAGAGGATGGAAGAATTGGTATTCCTACAGCTCAAAAAGCTCCAGAGAGTGACATTACTGGTGAAAAGAGAGTGTTTTCAATCAGACTTGGAAAATTTAGGAACTTGAATAATAATGGAGGAGTGAGAGGATTAGAGAAAGGAGAAGGAGAAACCAGCAGTAGCAGTTTGGGTGCAAGAAGATGCTATTCAATGGGGTCCTATCAGTATATTGTGGCTGAATCAGATTTGCAAGTGGCCTTAAGTACGAATAACCGCACTGGTGGGCGAAGTTTGAGATTCGTGAAATTTAGAGATTCACAAACTGGGAATTGCTCTGTTGATGATGATGCTGAGGGGAAGAAGATTAACATTGGAAGTAAAAACGAAAGCTTTTCTGTTTCAAAGATCTGGTTATGGTCCAAGAAGGGTCGACAACCAACTGGTTCAGACACCCATGTGCGAGCTAATTAAGGTTCTGAGGTTGTGTCAGGGACAGGTAATCTCAAGATACGTTTGAGTTGAGGTCTTTACTGTGTTTTGTTGTACTTTCTGCATAAGATACCAACGACCTCATTCATTGGAAAATGATAATAAAACGAATCTTTGAGGTCTGGTTTATCATATGGTTATAGCTTATACCAATTGCAACTTAGTCATAGAATTACAGGCAGATTTGGTTTCTATTATCTTTCAAAACAGCCTTTGTTTTTTGGCAGTTCATTTCATCTTGATTGCTTAGACAAAATGAGAAGTTTTTGAAGACCAGTAGAAGAAGATAATTGCAATTGTTTTTTCTTTATTATTATTGTAAGGCCCCATGAACATAAAATGGCAACTTATCATCAAGTATGGGAAGAATTGGAGGCTAAGATTGTTGTTACGTATAATAAAGCCTAAAAAGTCATGTCATTAGTTTTTGAAGGATACGATTCTCTTGAATTCTAAGCAAAATGCCAAATGATTTGATTTTTCCCCCTTGACGTGCCACTTAGGGTTCTTTGGTTTTTGGAGGTCATAAATGGTGAGTGGACCCTTGAAAATTGGTTCGACAAATTTTCTCAATCAATTTTACATCTGCCATTAAATCTCACCGACTGACAAGGCTAGCTGAAGAATGAAGGCCAAGTGTGTCTCAACTAGAGAAATTATTGAAGCATTTTCTCGTGATATATATAATGAATGAATTTCCCTTCATTTAATGAGTTTGAGCCAACAAGTCTCTCGTGAGATAAAAATATCATATTTGATGCTGTATCTGTATTCTTTTGATAAATTCCACTAATTTTTTACCCATTAGAAATACTTGGAATGACGATGACATAATTTGTCTTTTTAAAAAAAAAAAAAAAAAATCAGTTCCTATAAATTTATTGCATGTCAATTTGTTCATACATCATTTCATTTTTGGACATTTCACGTGTAACATCAGTACTATTCCATCTGACAAGAAAAGGATTTAGATAGGAACAAACTTGTTTATGTAGGATGTTGAAAGTTGTCACGGACTCATGGCCGAGAACAAAACAGCACAAAATAACATAGGAGAGAACCAGACATGCAAACCATTCTAGTAATTGAAAGAAACAAAATTTCTGACAAGCTGGATAAAGTGTTTTTTTATTTGTTTCTAAAAATTTTCAATCATTTTTTATATTCTAAAGATTTTTAAAAGTAGTTTTACTACTTCAAAAACGTTAACCAAACACGTCATTTTTAATTTTTTTTTTTTGTTATCATGCTTTATTGAAATATCACTTTTAGACATCCATTAACACTTTAAAATATGTCATACATACCTGTAATGCAAGAAAAAGTAACAAGAAAGGCAATATATTCAATCAAATCGCAGTTGGTAGTTTCATGATCAATATTTCACCTGCTACTTAAAATATAGATGAACAGGAGGACGAGAAATTCGAGGTCTAGCTTGATGGGGAATCTGATTATCAATCAATATTATAATCATAAATGGAGGTCAGATTGCGCTACTCTACAAAACAAAGTTGGTGCATAGATATTTCTAAATTAATGAACTAAGAATTTGAAACATAATCCAGTAAGGTCCGAACCAAAATTTAAGCATAAAAGATAGATTAAAGAGCAAAGGAAAAAGAATAGGAGAAAAAGAGTCCAAAACTAAGCTCTTTCAACTCGAGAATTACATTACATCAGAGTCCCTCGCGCCCATATTTCCTAGAAACTTACAAAAGCAAAGCATGGAAAGGAAAATAAAATATCGTAAGCTTATCTTTCAATAAAAAGAGAAGAATGCTAAACAAATCGAATTGAATTCCCTTCTTTTTAATGTTTGGCATGTTCATTTACCTTGGTGACTGTGGTTGGAAACGATAATGCTAGACAGTAAAAACTAAAAAACAAGTGGCAAGAACAGTACCTCCAATCCTTAATGTAACACTTGAGCTCCCCCACCTCTTCATGCAAGACAAAATTTTTATAACCAAAATCCCCGTACAATAACTTGAAATAATGTACAAAACCACTCTGAAAAGAGAATCAGAAACAAGAGTGATGGGGGTCCAGAGTGATGTCTTTGGATTTATAGAAATCCCATGCAAGCATAATCAGCCATCAATGCGCTGCAAATCAAAACCGTTCAGATTGATGAATGGAAAAGTAAGATAAGATATTAAAGCTACAAGCAAAATGAAGACTGAATAGGGCCAGTTTATCACCATTTTTACACGTTCTGGGCCGTTCAACATCACAAGTTACGAGGGAAATTATTGACTTGAGCCTCCTCCAAAATATCTTTGTCATCCAACTTGTACGCTATCCTTAGGCGCATCACAAGATGTTTCTGAAAATAAGAATATTCTAAATGATCCAGTATAGAGATCGGTAGTTGACTACAAAAATCCTGTGGTTGTCCTAAAAAAACGCAGTCATAAGACTGATAACTGCTCCACAGTTATTTCATATCCTAAATAAATCAGTACTCAATTTAATTTTTTATACTGATCGGCTTCCCCACCAAACGAAAAGGTTTTACTAAAGATTCTTAGTAAAGAAATAAACAGATGCAAAGAAAATCGTTCAACGTCAATGCTAACTCTACAAATTCAAAAAATCCAAAACAGAATTTTAGAGGTTGCAAAGAACGATACCTTTCCATATTGGCTATTGGTCACTCTCAACTTCTGTGTGATAGACCCATTACCACTTCCAGGCAGAGTGCTACCACTAGCTGGATCCAAATGCAGTTGAAGAAACTGTTTGAAATCCCCAAACAAACGTCAGAACTATTTGTTAAAGAAAAATTAAAGATTTCAGGTAAGCGCCCATTATGCTATGATAAAAGCATAACCCTACTAATTTGAATGTTCTAATTCATGCATATGGATGTGACAACAACGAGAAGCAAATATGACAAGACGCCCACAAAAAGGGGCACAATATCATAGCTAGACATCCAAACCTATAAAATATAGTTCAAGAGGCATATGGGGCGAGATTCTACAACAAAATAAGGTGACTTCACAATCATCACCTTCTAAAAACTACAAGACATAAGACGAGGAATATGATTAAACACTTGAATTTTATTTAAAAATATTTTAAAATTTCAAATTTAAATATTTCAAAAAAAAAAAGGAAAAGAAAAGCTTAGAGCTAATTTCATGGCACCATTTTGTTGTTTATTTTCTGTTTTTAAAAATAAGCACATTTGTCAAACATTTTGTTCTTGTGCTTTCTACATTTTGAAATCTTTGTCAAAATCTCAGGCCTCGTTTGATAATCATTTGGTTTTTGGTTTTTGGTTTTTGAAAATTAAGCCCATAAACACTACTTCCACCTACAAATTTCCTTTTTTTCCTAATACATTCTTTCCATGTTTTCAAAAACCAAATCAAATTTTGAAAACTAAAAAAAATAGTTTTCAAAAACTTGTTTTTGTTTTTGAAATTTGGCTAGGAATTCAAATGTGTCATTGACAAAGATGAAAACCATAGTAGGAAAATTGAGAGAAAACAAGCATAATTTTCAAAAACCAAAAACCAAAAACCAAATGGTTATCAAATGGGACCTCAAAAAACATATAGATTTCAAAATTTTGGTTTCGATTTTATATTGTACCAAACATTTCAATTTTTTTTGGAAAAATAGATAACAGACAATATGTGGTTGTTCGAAACACTTCATTTTCTAAAAAACAATAATAGTTATGAAATACCTTAATACTTAACTACTAAAGTAGCTACATGGTGAATTAGATTAGTCAGTTGATATCTCTAACCTTTGGAACTGCTGCCTGGAAAATGAAATTTGAATATATATTGGGAGATAAATTTTTAAATGTGGCATGGATCAACGTCGTTTGTGGGCTCCCAGCCGTCTTAGAGAAGTCAAAAGTTATTCTCAGTGATCCACTCTCGTATGCAACTATTGATGGATAAACTGAACCATTCTCATCTGGAAGAAAAATGGAAAGCTATCAAAATCTTGAAAAGAAACATATCAATAAAAGAGAGTCCAAGTACCAATGACAAGTTTACCACCTGCACTTGCCACGTTAGGGGTCAATCCACCCAACAAATCAATTGCAGGAGCAGAGACAGCAGCAGAAGGTTTGCTTGCTGAAAGAGAAGAAAGAGAAGAGAGCCCATCCAATTGAGAAGTAGGCGATTTTTCTTGATTGGATAATATGTCAGTTGCAGATGCAGTACTCTGTGCTGGTGGTGGTGTTCCAATAGACAAAAGATCCAATAAAACATCAGTTCCACTTTTTGGAGCTGGATTACTTCCTGAAAGTATTCGAAGTTTCCAAACAACAAATATGGGTTAGAATTTGGTCTGATCATGAAGAAAATATTGACAAATTTTAAAATATTCAAAATGAAAGTTCTTCCTGATACAACAAGAGTAGTAAACACGTATGCAGTATTTTGTAACTAAAAATACAGTATCATTCGAGTGATCTGAATGTTCATTAAATATTTAAAATTAAGGCCACACAGTTGAGTTGACAGTCAAACCAAATATTATTATATTATTAGCAATACCAAATCATACAAAGAAAAAACCATCAGACTTGAGAACTGAAAATTGTTGCTTGCTTTTTAAGTATTGATACAAGATTAAATTTATGGTAACCCATCAACTTAAGCCTTTGTTTTCAAAAAAAAAAAAAAAAAAAAAAAGGCCTTTGGGTTCAAGGGTGATTTACCATAGTATCAACTATTAGAGCAGAAAGTTTTGTGTTCAAACTCCTATAAGGTCATATCCTTCCCAATTATATACATATATATATTTTTATAAGAAACAAGAAGACTATATTATGCACAAGGCCACAAAATACAGCCTAAGGGCAGGGGGGTAAGAGAGAACCCCCTCCCAGGACAAAAACTAAGTGAGAGCATTCCAATTTGATTGGATCATAGACAAGCTGTCATTCCAATTAATATTGTTATTCACTTGTTGGGCCTTCTAAATTTCCAAGCCAAGTCACATGTTAAAGTATTGATTAAAGATTAAATTTACCGTAACCATCAGCTTAAGCTTTAAGGTTCAGCGGTGGTTTAACATTGTTCACCACTGAATTTATCTTCTCGAGAACTCCCAAACCTCAAAATAGTGGAAAAAACATCCGACATGTATGGAAAGGGAAGAAGTATGGAAGCAACTTTACAACATGTGGAAATGAACATCCAACATCCATTTAGTCTTTGGGTGCATATTTTCAAGCTGAATAGACAAGAACCTTTTTCTGGGTTCACAGATGCAAGGTTAGGTATTGGACTGATCAGTGGATAGAGGATTTTCCTTCAGCGAGTCATTTCCCCAAACTTTGTGTTGGCCAATAGAAAGTAGTTAAAAGGTGAAAAAACGATGCAAAAGTCAGATTAATGGTTGGGACTTGGGAGAGTGACTTCTGTAGGATGACCTTGACGACAGTTGGAAAGCGTGGCTGCAGCTGTTGAATTTAGTTGAAGGTTCCTTGTTCTCTACCGAAGAGAACAGGAGAATTTGGGAGGGAGATCAATTTGGAACATGCTATAGTATGGGAGATGGATTTGGAGTCTTTCTACTAAGTCCAGCTTCCAGCCTTTATTGGATCAGAAGGAAGCTTTCCCTAAGTTGTTAAGCCTCTTTCTAAGAGAACTCAAATGTTTCTTTGCTGGAAGTATAAATACCAACAACGGGATCCACCAAAGGAACTCCCAGCAGCTCACTCCACCCTAATTGATGTTTTCTTTGAAAGAATTCTTCTGCAGACTTCAATAACTTGTTCAGAGACTTCCATTATGCCTCCTAATGTTAGTATATTCTCTTTCATATCTTTATGGTTTTTCTTCAAAAGAAAGCCCAAGTTCTTTGGCCTGATGCTGTTGAAGTGGTTCTTAAGGAATAGGAAAATGTTCCAAAATGAGGGTAGTGATGTTAGAAATTGTGGGACATTCTTGTTGTGGACGGCTACTTTCTTTCAGGAGCTCTTGCTCAAAGGAGTATGTAAATATCCCCCTCTTTTATTTCTCTGGCTCCATTGGATCTTCTTTATGTTCTCATTTTTTTTCATTGAAATATTGAGTTATTTAAAATCCATTCAACATGTACTTGTATACTTTTAGAGGTTAAAATAATATTTAGTTTTTGGCAGATGAGGCAATTATATCCCCTACGTTTAGTTTAGATGAATTGTCCCTGTAGTATCATATGCCTTCAATCAAAATAAAGCCCATCCAATAGCTAACCAAATAACAGTTATCAAAATATTGCACTAGAAAATAATGGATCAAATAAGGATCAACTAACTACTCTCAAATATATATAAATATATATATAACAAAATTATAGAGTTAGTAGGTCCTAAAAACAAGTGTTAAATCAAGGGAAATGAAAATAGCTGCACGATGAAAAGTAGACGTCAAGAAGTTTACTGAACAGTAGAAATAAAATGCTTTCAAAACTAACCAGATTGCTCTGGAGCTGCGGACAAATCAAGCCCAAGGAGATCCTGAATAAAATCACTACCAGAAGAGCTAGGCACGGGAACATCATCTGAACTTAGATCAAGTAAATCAACGAGAGGAGCAGCAGATTTGGAAATCCCATTTGGAAGATTAATTGCAGCCCCATTGGAAGTCGATACTGATGCTGGTATAGAACCAGCCCTTTTCCCAATGAACGTTGCCTCATCCAAAACTGGCATCCTTTCAACCAACGTAGACCTGAAGATGCGCGTCCATCAGCTCTGTAATATTTAATGAAGCTCTAATATCGGTGCATAAAGTTAAATTCTTCCCTTGAATGAAATTTGGCAATTTCATTTAAATAGGGGAAAAGTTAAACACCACACTAATAGATACCTCATATTCTGATGACTTGCAATGATGGAATTGAATTCAATGGATCTTTGCTGCAATTCAAGCACGAGGCTTCCTTTATATTGAACAATTAAATGATTGATCCTCCTGCAAATTAATAGTCAAAAGATTTCAATTAAAATCGCAAAAGATTTGAAAAACTGCCTAGATAAATAAATGATGCCTCATATGACAAAATCTGGATTGCCAGCTTAATGTCAATTTGGTTATATAATTACGTAATTCTTAACTTGTAGAGCTATATTTCACCCCCCCCCCCCCCAAAAAAAAAAAAAAAAGAAATTTTCATGATTGCAGTTCTCTTGCCACTCTTTGTAATAGATGGTGTTCTCTAGTGTATTCTTATCATATTCCTCTTCAGCTTCTTGTCTTATAACACTCTTGTACATTTTTATATGTTAGAGCATTCACTTCATTTCTAATTAACAAATAGATTTAAAAACTGACTAAACTTCAAATATCTTTACATGAGAGAGGTACTCTTTGGTACAACATCATTGTGGCATTTTGAGGGGTCCTTACAAATCACCTCGGCATTCCATTTGCACTACCATTGATCTGATTGTAAACCGGGTTAGAAGGTGTCTTGGTAATGGACAGAATACATCTTTTTTTTTTTTTTTTGGTAAGAAACCAAACTTTCATTGAACAAATGAAAGAATACAAGGGTATACAAAAAAAACAAGCCCGAAAGAAAGAGGAATCCAAAACTAACTCCAAAAAGGGACTCCAATCCAAAAGAACAAGGCTAAGACCATAATTACAAAACTTGACTTCATTTTTTAAAACATGGGAAGAAGGTAGATAAGAAAACAAAGAAACGTATAGGTGGAAGTAGTGTCTATAAGCTTAATTTTCAAAAACTAAAAACCAAATGGTTATCAAATGGCCCTAGGAATTACTTTGCACTAAACACTTAGTCTCCAATAGCATGTGGGGCAAAGTTGAAGGTTTTTCAGTTGTATGGCAATCAGATTGAAGCAAATCTCAGAATTTATTATTTTTACCAGATAACTTTTTTTTACAGGAAATCGAGAAAAATAGGGAGGATAACATGCTTAGCGGTTCTTCATTCACAAGGAGAGGGAGGCTTTTTTTGGCATCACCTGGTTTGGCTATCATCTAGGACATTTGGTTAGAGAAAAATAGGACTTCCAAAATAACTATAATAAGAATTTTGGGGGTTAGGAGCTCAGAATATTTTAATGCTTCACCATGTCTCAGTTAACCTTATTTCATGAGAGTCGATTGTTTTTATTTCCAACAGTTGGAAGGCTAAGTTGAAGTACAGCTTTACACAGAGTTTCGGTAGTTGCTAGTTTTTCCTTAAGGGGGCATTTCATTTGCATTTCTATCATTTGTAATTAATTTTTTAGTTCCTATCGAGAAAAGGTAATTTTAATGGAACTTTTACCCACACATATCTCAGTAGATTTGGCAAAAATAAAAATAAAAAATAAAAAAAAAATTGTTCCACTCCAAAAGAAAATAGATTTTAAAGAGATGAAAAATTTGGTGTCTTGACTGTAATTACTCAGCCACCATGATTAACCTTCAATGTTTCCTTGGAAGTTGGGATGCCTTATCCCTCCGTCCTTAGGGTGTTTTGGTTTTGGCTTTTATGAATGAAGCTATTTATTTCCTCTCAAAAGAATAATAATAAATAAAAAATAAAAACCAAGTGGCTGATGTCCTTAAGCAAGAAAAGGAGTGGAATGATGAACTCTTGTTTCTTTTACCACTTATGCACTGAGTTTAGTGGACTTTTAGAACTAAACTGATAATGATTTCCGTAAGAACAAAAGACCCTTTCATTCAAAGAAATCAAATGTCCTTTAACCTAAAGGCAGGGAGAAATAAATCAATTTACAAACATTAAGAGCGAATTCATTTCAGCAAAAGGCACTGGCAAGCACATACTCAGAACATGATGGGAAACGAGAAGAGAGCTTCAGCAAAGCAATCATGGCCATTGCTTTGGTGGTAAGATCTGAATCATGGAGTTTAATAGCAGATTCAGCAACATCCACAGCATCAGATTCTGTTACCTGTGAAGATATTTAGATATTGATTGAACAGTTCCAGAAAAGAAATCAAACAACAAAAAAGAAGCCAAAAATGACAGAATTTGCAACTTAAAATTACATGGGGTGATTATTGGATTGGTTAGATCCAGAGAAAATGGATTTGGTGAATTCATGACCACCATATATCAATATAATATGTAACCCTAACCACATGAGAAGATAGAGAAACAAAAAAATAAATAAATAATAAATCAAATAGAGTTTGTTATAATGATTCGCATATCTTTACTGAAAACAATTCATATTAGCATGAATTAGAAAGTTATGACCATAAAAGTACAGAAAACAAGTAGAAGGAATACAAAAGTATGGAAAATGGTATTTGTACTTTTCCACCAAACCAAAATGAGTTTACCATACACATCCTACATTATCAAACAAATTTCAAAAGATATTTATTAAATGTTTCATTGATACAAATTACAGTACTTTGAGTAAGCTCCTAGGCAAGTTGTGAGGAATTCTTATCCTCTCTTTTGTATTCCTTCATCTTTACGAAGGCAATTTCTCCCATCCAGAAAAATGAAGGCAGACTCTTAATATATTTATATATATATATATATATATATATATATATAATAAAATAATAAGATAAGTGATAACTAACTGAGAATTGAACCTTACCTAATCCCAAATCACAAAGATAATTGGTTTTAAAAGGCCCACATAAAAAATAAAAACAAACAAAAAGAAGAACGGGGAAAGAGTGCTTACGACGATGGGATCCTCTATATCAAGCATTCCAATATTATTGACCAGCATGTCACCATATTCTCCAATGCACCAAACTGCCACTCGAACAAGACTTTCCTGCTTAACACATCAGCATAGGCATAAAGGCACACCCACTTGTGTATTTGGTGTGGGGGGTTGGATGTGTGTGTTGTGGGGGGAACAATTTAATGTTCACTTATCAAAAGAGAACGATTAATACCTGCTCAGTAGATATCTGAAATGCTTTGTACAAGGCCCTTACAGTATACCCATGGAGGTCAGATGCATTGCTTATCACGACAATAAGACCATGCCATACTTCATCTTTTATAAAATTTCCAGCCTACTAAGCAATGCAGAAGCATCAGAGTTTTTATCAAAGGGAATATGAAACTTAATGTGCTGTACAACTTGATGGCAGGTTCTTAGGATGTCACAGTCCTTTGGATAAAAAAAAATTGAATGGATTCATGGAGAAAAAAAATTAAGAAACAGAGAAAAATATAAAGGAAGAGAACAATCAAAATAGGAGTCAACACCAAAAGATAAGAAACAAGGCACTTAACAAATATAACGTCATCAAGAACATCAAAAATTGGTGGTATGAATAAGAAATCTGTGATGTGCATCTCGGACACCACATTATCATGGAGGGGAAATTAACACATCCAGCTTCTTAACCACAATTGTGCTGTAGAAAGAACTGTGGCACCATTCATTCGGCAAATTTGAAGTAAAAAATTTAAAAACTTTGAATTGATATCTAACTAAGACCATTTAAAGAATCCAAAAGGCTGTAATCAAGCTCAGAGATAAATCAGAGATTATCAAGATAAAACACATATGAGAATTCAAATTATACCTCAGAGAGAACCTTCAGCATCTGATCAATATACCATATTTTCTCTGGGGAGTACCTGAAGCACCATGAAAAGTGTTAATTAGAAACATCATCGCTAGAAAGCTATCTTTTCTTTTTTTTTCCTTTTTTCCTATAAGAGAAAAAAAGATTTTTTTTTAAAGAAACCGAACTTTCATTAAGAAAAATTAGAGAAAATACAAGAGCATACAAACAGACAGCCCAAACAAAGGGAACCCACGCCTATAAAAGGGCTCCAACCCAAAAGAATAACACCTAGCTGATAATTACAAAACGCTTAGAGACCACCGACCATAAAGAATTATTAAACCTAATATTTTCCTAAAGAACTTCCCAAGACCAATCAATCCCTCAAAAAATCATGTTGTTTCTTTCAAGCCAAACATACCACAAAATCACAAAAAACAAAAAGTTTGCCAAAGAAATTTCCCTCTCTTTGAGCGAAGGGACCACCACCAACTCCTCTATCAAAAACTTGCAATCCCTATTATGAACAAAAAAAAATCCCAAAGGAGTTCAAAAAAAGCAGCCCCAAATCGAATGCACAAACCAGCAACCCGAGAACGAATTATCAATATCCTCCAAGCTTCTCTGCACAAGACACACCACTGAGGACACAAAAACAAAGAAGAAAGCCTCTTGATGCAGTCCAAAGTGTTGACTTTCCCATGCAAAACCCGCCAAGCAAAATCTTCACCTTTTTTGGAATTCCAATCTTCCATAGAGGAAAAAAAGTGCCTTCAGGGGAGGGAGAAGAGGCACTTAAGGACTGGAAAAAAGAACTATGTGAGAAGCTCTCCAAAGGATTAGGGAGCCAAAACCGAGAATCTCTCCTCCCCTGACCAAGTTGAACATCCCTAATTAAATCCAAAAGAATGATAACCTTCGAAGCCTCCCTATCCATCAACGGACAGGAGAACCCTAAAGAAAAGTTGTCTCAAGTTACTTTCAACTAGTCCTAAATCCTAATACACTCAGCCTATCCTAAGTCAAGACTCAAGACAAATGGAAAAGGAAGAAAAAAATTTATGGTTCTGTAAGTAAGAAAATAAAAACTAAAAAAAAACCACATTTCGGGAAAACCATTTATGAGTAAATATAAAAAAATTTGTTCAAAACTTAGAATTCATAATTCACTTAGAACCTAGTCATTACTTTTTTGTTTAACTTGAAGCTATCACCTTTGACCTCTAAGCTTTAAGAACGTGAGCAATGCAATTGCACATGTTTCAAGAAACCACTAACTTCCAATTTTATAACGAATGAAATATAAGAAAGGAAGGTGAGGCCTCCTGCCAACTTCAATGGAGTTACAATAAGGCTCTTAGATCATATGAAATATATAAGGAAATCACAAAACCTTTATATGCAAGAACACCGGAAGAAGCTAGAAAGACAAAATTATCCCAAATTTCAATATCCCATTACCTACATCGTAAGGAATCACCTACTCCTTTCCAACCATAACTCCCACAAAATAGCCCAGAAAAAATATTAAAGCCAACTGAGAAGGGTGGGGGAGAGACGAGAGAGCATCACAAGAGATAAGGAAATGTAAACTTGTGCCCTTCTTTTAACTGAAAAATGACGAGAAAACAGCAGATATTTGAAAAGAACATGAACTAAATAGCTTACTTTGCAACAATTGAGCAGATTTTTGCAGTAAGATCTCCCTTAAATTCTTGATCAGCAACTTCCAGGTATTCAATAAGCTCTTTAGTCAGAGGCTTGACGTTGCTCTCATTCACTAGAAGGTAAACAAGTTCAAGGGCCCTTTTCCGGATTGAAGCATCTGAATCCTGAGACAACAAAATTCAAAGCGTTTTGAAACATGCCCCATTGACTGTTTTCTCTAAATTTGCATAAGAATTGATCAAGAAGGCTATGAGCATATCTTGATCCAAAAATTTTCTATGAATTACCCCAACCATAACCTGTACCAGACTTCATCATTAGCCTATTTCCAGCACCACATGAGTTCATCGCTATTAATTGTAACTCTCAAAAAGTTTACAAGTAAATGCTCAAAAAGATGTGGGGGTGGGGGGGGGGGGGGCATGTGTGGATGTATTAATATCCCAAATTCCCATCAATTTACTTATATCTAGTTTGAAAATTTATAAATGAGCAACGGCCCGTGCAGTCAGGGAATGATGGGAAGAGTTGGAAGTCAATATTCATTCATAGTTCATAGGAGGAAAGATTTAATGAAGAAAGAATAGCTCGAACTTCAAACATGGAAATCTTTAAATAAAAAATAATAATAATTTAAAAAATAAAAAGTTCTAAAACCCCCTAAATGAACAAGAACTGCAAAATACCTTTACACATTCCAAGATGGTTGTCCGATGTCTCTGCACTGCTTGACCATCTACTGTGATAGCCTTCATAAGCATGTTCAATGCTACATATCTAAGAAACAATCAAAGAGCAAGATGTTGATTTGTTGATTTGTGTAATTAAGGAACTACAAGAAACTTTATTAAGGTGATATAGGAGACTGCTCGGTGGTTGACGATTACAAATTGAGTTCTAGAAATCATTCAATTTATAGTTAGGCAACTGACCAAACGTTAGAAACACCCTTATTCCATAACCTCCATTTCAATAAGTTATATCAATAGTGACGCACCAAAACCTCCTGTTATTTACAATTACATTTTGATTAAGTTCATATGCAATGGAAATAGGATCAGCATCACTATACCAACAAAAATTGCTTAATAGTATGTTAACAAATTTATCAAACATACAAACAAGTCGTCAGCTGAGAAGAAACTATTGATCTACTAGAGTGCTATAATCCTCCCTCGGTATTTAGTTTATTCTTGCAAGCTATTATAATTGACATTGTACCACCATTCTCTTCTTGCATTATCTTTTGAATTTAGTTCTTTACATCTTTGGACCTTCCCCTCAAAATTTCAAATTATTCTTCCATAATTGACAAGGCTAGGAATTGGACGCTGAGCAATCAAGTCCAGTTATTTTGCCAATAAACTTTCACATGCTCCTCATTCCAAAGAACAAAGATTATGCCCCCCCCCCCCCCACACACACACACGCACACACGCACAGTTTACTGCTAGTGATTGATGCACTGATTGATATAAAGCAACCCAAGCAGCTTAAGACCTTTGCCTAATGATAAATCCTGAGCATAAATCTCCTTACAATCTAACATCAAGAACTTATCCAGGTCTACTTGGACTCTTAGAAAAGTGGTTGAAACAAAAATGAAAAATGTCACAAATTACTGAAGAGAAGAATTTTCTGGTAGGTCTACTGCTTTAATGAATGCAGTGTACAAAATTATCAAATTTTCTACCAATCCTAGTAAGGATGCCAGTTAATAGACAATTAGAGGTCTTAAAAAATATTTATATTAATAGAAGAAGAAACAACCAAATATTAACTCAAATTGGTGTCCCAAGCAACCTAGATTAATCACTGATGTGGGAGAACTGGTAGGAGAGATTACAAAATCTTTAGTAACAAGAAAACGAAAATACAAAATGAGAGGAAATGATAGACAAATCTAGATTTGGTGCTTCTCTTTGGTGCTCCATTGCAAAAAAAATTTGTAACTTCACCCCTTTGTTATTAATATTATTAACTCAAATTGGTTCACTTTTTCATAAGCTATTCATACTATGATACTTTTATAAGCTTTTCAACAAATCAATAAAAAGTTCTTACACTATATGGTATGCAGAAGGAACCAAATGATTATTTCACACGACTTCATACACTAGATGCAATAGTATTCTCATGGAAATAACTTAATACACAATGAAATAGAATACTCAAGTTTTATCAAAAGAACCTGATATTGTTATCACGATTAGACAAGAATCTGCCCAAGATATTGATAGCAAGCACACGTAAGCCGCCACTATCTTCAATACTCATTATAGTTTCAACACATTCATATAAAATAGCATTCCCTGCGTTTTTGTTTGATTCAGTTTTTGTTGCCACCTAAGAAGAAACACATCAAATTTAAACAGGAAACAGAAAGGAGAAAGGCTATCAAGTAAAAGTCACAACAAATCAGTGGTGGGCAGTTATCAGTACAAACCACAATAAAGTAAAGCAGCTACATGGACAAAATAAACAGAAACCGGGTGAAATAAATTTTAGCAAATAAACAAGATTGGACTCACCGTTGCAATTTTATGCCAAAATCAAATTATAAAGCTACGAAGTAAAAAGGCAGAGTTTTTCTCCCACATGATAAGAGAAAAAAAAAATACAATAGGAGAAACCTATATATGATCCATCTAAGTTCGATAAGATGCCGTCTAACTCTACTGAGAGCATAAAATCTAGAAACTTTGTCTGATGCTTGCTCCCAAAATACAAGGGACACTTGGAATAAGAAATGAAATAGACAGTAGGTCTATGTCATGAAGTAAGAATATATCTGAGATATCTATTTTCTACGGTGAAATAACCTGCAAAATGCTTGAAACTTGAAAGTAATATGATAGTAATATATAGGTTGCCTTTGTAACTGGCTAAAACTTACCTGCGCAAGTATATCATTCATGTAATCACTAGCATCTGCATCCCCTTGGCCCAAGACACGCAAAAATTTAAGCAACCTGATGTGGAGAAATGGGTCCGTTATTCCAGCAATATCATACTCAGGGGCATATGGACTATTAACCAAATCCTTCAGTGTCTTGACTACGCCCTCTGTTGACTTCTGTATGGAGGTAATATACAATTCTTCTTTTAGAAACAAAGACCAAGAGTCACTGAGAACAAAAGCAACTGCTTTTTTTTAAATAAAAAAAAAATGATAAGAAACAATGCTTACATTTAAAATATAGAACTTTTTTTTATAAGAAATGAACAGAATATATTCAACCAAAAGTGTAGGTGTTAGAATTCATTGGGTGTCGCAACTTCTTTTAACCCATATAGCCATGATCAACGAGTTGCACTTTTCTTTATTCATAGAATCAATTAAATTGTGTTCTGGTTAACTAAAAAGTTCAGCAGAGAGATTAGAATTGGTTGGCTGCAGCAGGTGTATCATAAATGAGGCAGAGTGAAATGGACCACAATACACAATTCAACACCACATCCAACAGTGAAGAGAAATACACATAATAGTAAAATACTACTTGATGAAAAAGATTTATATTTTTAAATGTCATCCAGCAAGAAGAACAAAACAGATCAGCAGTCTCGGCATAGTCCATCACCAAGATCAGGACATGAACAATTCAAGCAGAAATGAACATGTGACCCAATAAAGGCAAATTAAAATACCTTCCGAAAATATTCAAGGGCTTCTGGGCTGTGTTTGCAAAGTTCAGTACACAATTGAACTCCTGTTATCATAACCCCGTGGTGCTTTTCTTTCAGTAAGGAGGCAGCAGGGTTAACAAAATTTTCTGCAAGGTCTGGTACTTTCCTTATAATCCTAATTGAACACAGTGCTGCCTGCACTCACCATCAGAAGCTCTCGAGTTACAAGAATAGAACGGATTAACAGCAAGAATAGAACCTTTTTTAGTATTTGAGAAAATCCCAAAAACAAATGAAAGAAAAACACTTTGCTTAGTTAACTTTATGAATGACAACAGAAGCAGAATAGAAGAAAACCATACAACCGTGTTCAAAAGCTTACAGCCAAATCAAGTCTATTTCATTTATATGGAAGTATGTGTTTTTCTAAAAGAAATTATTCCAACAAATAAGCAAAAAGAAGTCATCAAATATGAATGACCAGGAAAAAGTAACTTTTATCCTCAAACAGGACAAGTGGAGCTTGAACACATTACTGTTCACCCTACTTTTAAATCAGAAAGAATTTCTATTAAAACATTGCAGATTACTACTTTCAAAACTCACTTTCTTCCTAATGTTTGGGTCTCGAAACTGTAGCAGTCTTTCAACTTCTGGTGCAAGATCACGAGCCATTTCAGCTGAACAAATATTTCCTAAAGCACAAAGAGCAAGTCCTACGATATACTGGTTTGAGTGGTTGAGATCTCTGAGAGCAATTAAGGTAAATGCAAAAGCCTAAAATCTTCCTTCTTAAAGTTCGTGCAGATAATATACCTCAAATAGTTCTCTGGAAAATGAACTACCAAGAAAAATAATCAAGATTACTAATGTGAAAATGATGAAGAATGGATACTGTTTTAATGAGTTTGTGACCAACATCAGAACCTCTTGTCTTTCATCTAGAAGTAACATGAGGCCAAGATACCCAATTCTCTTTTCTGGGAAACCAGAAGATGCAATCAACTTCAAGCATTCCATTTGACCAAAATGCGTGGGATAACCAAGCATGTGAATGAACATGAGCTTCGCAAGGTTTCTATGCCTATAGTCATGATCATTCTCATCAATGGCAGCTCGAATAGCAGCACACTCTTTTCGAATTACTGCACGTTCCTCGGCTGCAGTTTTGCATGCGCGAATGGCTCGAATCATGTCCCTGTATTAAAGCATCAAGTTATGATAATGTGACAAAGATAGCCTTTGGTTAATATGTCTATACAAGATGACAATGCAACAGATATGCCAACCATTTGCTTTTACTGATTTTCTTATAAGAAACCAAACTTACTTCATTTACTAATTACAGACCAATAGGTGAAGCTCAATTAAAAACATGAAGAAACTGGAAGAAGAAATCAAAGTAGCACTATCTGCATAGTGTGTAGTAAGGGCACAATTAAAACCTTAGGATGTGACTTGAAGACGCATAACAATTGCTTTTATTTGACAGATGTTTCAGAATTCATTACTAGGTCAGAAGCTTAAAAGATTGCCAATCCACAAAATTTCTCTGAAATTCGCACATCAGGCCAGAACAAATACTTAAAACTCTCCATCCCTTTCCAAGACTTGGATCAGGAGAACACCTTGTTGCTCTTTTATATGACGGATTTCCCATTGCTATTGTGCATGGATTTTATACTCGCGTCAAATGTAATTAAAAAAAATATATCGCAAACTGGAAGAAACACTTTCAAAAGGGCTGCAGAAATGCTGCACTTCGTAATGACAGTAACCGATAACCATTAATAAATTGACGACGAGAAGTAATAATCCGGAACATTGCTAGGTACATAACCACTGTGGAAATGATAATTCAAAGAACGCGCTTCACTGCTTATGAATAACTACCCTCATATTTCAATAACTGACTCAGTGTTCGTCCCTAAATCTAGTCCGCTTTAAACTTATTGACGGAGGCCACTAATTAAACCCAACAAGCACGACACTGCTGTTGGAAAATCCAACCTAAGCACTTGTTATCAATTCCCAAAAAGAGAAAATGCAGCTTGAGCAGCAAAATTCCAAGTCAATACACAAAAACGGTCCTATACTCAAACTCCTTGGTCACGAATTACCTAATTCCGCAAGAATTCCATTCCGAAACACCAAAAGAAAACGGAAAATGGTCCAAAAACAACAGCTGGAACAAAATAAGAATTGAAATAGTAGAAAAGTGATCTGCGAAAATGAGCAGACTGCGGTTGGAAGCTCACCTGAGACGCGTCCCTGAGGAGAAAGGATTCATGATTGAGTCGAGGTCGAAGCTCCAAGAAAGATATACAAGATCGGAATGAATACAAGGAGCAGGGGTTAATTAAGCAAAGGTGTGTAGATTATGCAGCGATTCTGAATGTTGTGAAGAAGAAATCCGAGATCCGAACGGGTTTTGGAGAGATCTGAAATGAGGAGTAGAGAGAGTTTGGATCTGAAGATGTGTTCTGTTCGAGCTTGTGTCGGGCTCCTTCCTTCCCACTTCTGATGAATGCGCCTAGCACTTCGACGCTGTGATCAAAACTTAGAACATCAAAATAAAAATATTAAAAAAATATATATGAGAAATAAATGGGAATGAACTGAAAAACACAAGCACGGGAGAATTTTTATTTTATTTTCTTTTTTTGAGGAGTTTTTATTAACGTTACCGGTGTGGCGGGTTAACTGGCTCACAGCCGATCCTGAGTGGATGAATCTGACCAGTACAACGACCAACTTCTACGTAACCAAACGACGTAGTTTAGATAGCATTTGCATTGCGCTCGCTTAATCTTTTCAAGTATTTTTAACTTTTTTGTAATTTAAATTTAAAAAATATTTGTTAACTTGCCACTTGAATGCTGATCAAATTCAGTTTATTTAGATTTTATCTATATTCAAATTCTTGTTATTTTCCCGTATGTGTATAATTTGTAATTCGAGAAACAAATGTATATCTCAAAATTGGTATTCTTATTGTTTTTTAAATTGTTTGAGAAAAATATATTTCAAATAACGAGTTGACAAGAGTGGATTGTACAAGTGTGAAAATAATTTATATTTCGACCAACTTTTGAGAAACAAAATTGAACATTATTTAGAGATGAGTTATGATTAGAGTATGTACAAATGGAAAATGCAAAGAGATACACATAGGTCAACAGATTTGCAATGATAAATTGTTAAAATTGATCAGAAAGACAAATATAAATTTAATTTTGAGGGTATTGTAAAAATACCAATAACTTAGAATCTTTTGCACTGCCATTCTTTATAAGGCTTACCTAACATGTGAGTTTTAAACAAAAACTAAACCAATAAATTGAACTGTTGATTGTAAACTCATTTACTAATTTTGTTGACACGTAATTATTATATTGATATCTGAATATGTTAAGCAGTTTTTTTTTTTTTTTTTTTTTGCTCTTTTAGTTCTCAATGATGGGATTTGTCACTCACGAATAACTCGATATGAAGAATAAAATAAGGTATTGTTCAACATTGATTTTGATGAACTCTCGGAAGCCAAAAACTTTGTAGATGTGATTTTAGAGTTCGATGCAAATATGGGAGACGTGATTTTTCATCATTGTCCAAGTTCAATCAACACAGTAGTCCATTGTGTAGTTAGAAAAACGCTAGATTATTCGGAAAAAAGGGCATGTCTTTTGGTCCTCTAATTTCTCTCTTTTGGTTGAGTTCCCCTTATTAATGACGGTAGTTGTATCTGATTCCTTTCATTAAATGCATTTCTAATAAAAATAAAATAAAACATCCACTTTGATTTTTTTTTTGTAATGCTTGTTTTCCAAAATTACTTTAAGGTGACTAGTGAAGGTCAATGTCAACAATATCTACTGTTAATTAACCAATTCAAAATATTGAATGAATAAAAGCTTATATAATAATAAGAATCCGGTCAGTCCTTCCCAAGGCACTATCTCTAAAGGAAAAAAAAAATCCCTATTTCACAGAAGTTTCTATCAAATGTCTTATCTTTCGTTAAAACATGTAGGGTATAAATCACTTTCAACATTCAATATCATTGTCAACCTAAGCAAAATCCATATAGTTAAGTACCTTCAACCAAAAGATTTAGAGGTCCAACTTCCAAGTCCCTTTGCAAACCTCCAATACTATCAAAGAAAGAAGGAATCAATGCAAATAACTCAATGAGATCTGAAGTGGCATTTCCAACCAAACGAAACTTTTCAAATTGGCAATCCAACATTCTTATCGATTAGGACTGAACAAATAACAGCTGATCAATATTTACACTGCAAGGCAGAAATAATTGCAATTTTAAACAACAGTTCCACTGACAAAGGCTACTTCTCTTCAACCTTGCAAGCAAGTTGCAATATATCATTAAGCACGCAATAAAGACAACTCATAAGGCTCTCAACAATAAGCTGTAATTTACTACCGAACCAACGAAAGAATCATAAAAAATGAGCATCAAATCAGACTTTATGCGATGTGGCCAAGAAAGAGTTCTTCCTATACAAAGTTAATGCTGCCCCCTAACTGTATAAAACACGCCACTATTGACATCATCTCGAGGAGAGGACGATTTTAGTGGGCGTCAGAAGTTATAAATGATGATGTTGTTATTATATACAAAAGGAAACTCTAGTTCTTGAGGATATTGACGAAAACACCAATATCACTCTTCAAGTTAATAAAATCGGCTCAAGTGCTGATTGAGAATCAGAAAACTGCATCAGCAAAGGCCTTACCGTGCATCAACTTCTTGCGCCCATAACCAAACTCCAAACGTAACTCTCATAGAGGATCCTTTGAAAGAAGCAAGCATTCGTGTTGGCTGAGTGAATGATCATCCACTACCTTCAACTCGTTCGGCTTCTCCACCAAATCCTGTGTAAGAAGAAGCAAGCACTCCAGTGAAGGGAAAGTAAACTCCGTCAGCAACTATTTCTCAACTCAAAAAACACTCTCAAAAGAAACACGCATTTGTGGTAGTTGCCGAGGTCTTGGACGGGACGAAGAGGCAAGGCCTTGCAGTAATTTCACGACGTCAGAAGTATCATCGAGGTAAAACTTCGCCTTGCTTGGCTTTCGCCCGACAGTGCAGGCAAAAATTTCTGGAGCGGAAGGCAGTGAAGGACTAGAGACGGTGCTTAATATGCTCTCAAACATATCTTCATCTGATCTATCATCTCCAATGCACATCACGAAATCAGGTGGTCTTCCACTATCTACCATTCTCGAGAGAACCTTTTCTGCGACCAACCCTTTGCTTACTCCCTGCGAGTAACAGTTCACGAAGAGATTATACTGGAGCTACACTAGTTTGATAAAATAGATAAGGTAGAACTGGATAATAAAGAAAGAATACCTGTGGCTTCACTTCAACAATATGTTGGCCCCTTTTAACAACTGCTGGTTCGTTGGCAAGTACGTTTTCTAGATGGTCCAGCAATTCCTTAGCTTGACAGGATCCGAAGTCAGAATCGGCATCTTGATGATGCCAGACTAAAGCGCTCTCTTTGGGTTCTATGGACGACCCATCTGTTGCTTCCGTATATAGTCTCATAACTGGCTCTACAATTTTAATCCAATCCAGATCAGAAGACAACGGACTAGTTTCCCATTCTGAAGTTCCACCCCACCTGCGCAAAGGAAGAAGCTCAGAAATTCGAACCCAAAAAACTTGCAACTACAAAAGCTTAACATGAATCGAATGTTTTCGTCAAAAATACCTTATGAAGTACCCATGTTCTGCTGCAATTCCCAACATCTCACAAGAGGCAAACCACTGACCTAATGAATCTCTCCCCCTCCCACTAACAATGAACACAGTGTTACAGGGGTCGTTGCAAAGCGTAGTCAAGACAGAGATAACTTCCGGGCTCGGTGTCTTAATTATAGAGCTTTGTGAAATAATAGTGCCATCGTAATCCAAAAATATCGCCCTTCTATGTGTTCTCTTATAAGCTGAGACAATGTGATCAATTGTTAACTTCCTAAACCCAGGAGAAAGAGAAACAACTCTAAAACGAAGACCCAAGCCAATTCCCCAGCACCGTTTACTATAGTGATCTTGACATGCTCTCTCTAAGTCCTGCATAAAACTTCGAGACCAATATCCTATATCATGGGAACTGACATATCGATAATGTTTCTCATGCCGCAACTGCTTCTCTGACTCCTGCATGGTTATGGCCAGTTCCAAGGCATCGGCGACAGCATCAATGTCCCAAGGATTAACCCTGATAGCTCCACTTAAAGAAGGCGAGCAACCAATAAACTCGGACACAACAAGCATACTCGTCCTAGGAGAACCAACTTGTAAGCCCATAGCCTCATCCATAAGAGGAGTTCCTTGCCTACAAACAATATACTTGTATGGAACCAAATTCATACCATCCCTTACAGCACTCACTATGCAGCATTCTGCTAATGCGTAATAAGCAGTTTTCTCAAAACGTGGAACAGGGCGATCAATCAGAATTACTGGTTTGTAGTTATTTGAACCATAAGCTTCGTTGATCCTTTCAGCAGCCAAGTATGTTTCCTTCTGAGCTTCATGTACATCTTTCCCTGAACCCCTTGCAGGATTCACTATTTGAACAAGGACTATTTTGCCTCGCAACTCGGGATGTTGCCGTAAAAGCTGTTCAACAGCGAGAAGCTTCAGGCTTATGCCCTTAAATATGTCCATGTCATCAATACCAAGGATTAATTTCTTCCCCATGAACTGATCTCGAATTTCTCTGACTTTAGCAGATGTAGATGGAAGATTCATCACTGATTCCAGCCGACCCATGTGAATGCCTACAGGCAAAATTTTGATATATACCGTGCGGCCAAAATAATCTAGGCCAATATGTCCCCGCTTAGATTCGTAGTCCAGGCCCAACATTCTGCTGCAGCATGAGAGGAAGTGACGAGCATAATCAAATGTATGAAAACCAACTAAATCACAATTTAGCAGGCCACGGAGAATCTCATCCCGAACTGGTAAAGTTCGATAGATTTCTGATGACGGAAACGGGCTATGCAGAAAAAATCCAAGTTTAACTCGATTGTAGCGCTTCCTAAGAAACGTTGGAAGAACCATTAAATGATAATCATGAACCCAAACAGAATCTTCTTCAGGATTGATGATTTCCATCACCTTGTCAGCAAATATTTTATTTGCAGAAACATAGGCTTGCCAAAGCAGCCGATCGAAGCGATCGCCATGCTCTGGGCACATGGGTAGCATGTAATGGAATAAGGGCCATAGCTGCTGTTTGCAGAACCCAAGATAAAATTTCTTCTGGAGATCATTAGGTAGAAATGTAGGTACACAGTTAAAATTGTCGAACAGCTTCTGAGCAACCTCTTCCTGTTCGCTGGCGTCGATTTCAACCTTGAGGGAACCGACGTATATAACTTCCATCTCAGGTGCAAACCCATTCTTTAACTGCAATAAAATTGAATCCTCGTCTAAACTGAAGCACCATTTGCCAGATTGCCCATCTCTTTTAGCTTGCAAGGGCAACATATTTGCAACTATGATTTTCCGCTCACGGAATACAGATGAAGACTCTGAATCTCCGTCATTGCTCCCATAATCATCCATTTCAGAAATAATTCCAGGAACAGTCATTACCCGTGGCAGGGGCCTAGGTGTACGAGGAACATCCAGTAAATCTCCAGAAGCCAGGTCCAAAAGGTTTGTGGAGGATCTTGATGCCATGAGTTTCGTCTATTTTTTCCTCTTAGTAACCAATCATACAGGGAGAACCAGAAAGACAAGAATTTGATCTGCAAGTAAAGTGCAAGTACCCTCAAACCTATATAAGGGGCAACAAACACAATGTTTAAGTCCACATCTTTACTAAATAAAATTCACTAACGCGAAAAATGCTAGATCATAAATTTTGAGCACCCGAGTAGAGAATCAAGTAGGCACAAACTATGTGTGCTACAAAACTAGAATCAATATCTAATTATCAATTACAACAGCCAAAGTGGAGTTGCAACGAACCAAATCAACCATAAACAGCAGGAGGCCAGAGAAGAAATTATCTGAACTAATTATTATCAGAAACCAAGATGATTCATAGATAGAGAACAAAAAAAAGATATATGTATAGCATTCACAAAAGAAACCATAAAACAAACCAATTCAAAATTGAATTTGCTAGAAGGCACTGATGTTTCACAGCAACAATATATGGGCAGGAAGTTCTTTCTAATTCTAAGGCGCTATGTTGGACAATACAATCCTATGGTAGCCACTCGGCATATAATACTTTTACAATAAAACGCGTTTTACCATTGCTTTCAAAATAGGGTCGTTAGGGAACGTAGCCACCCAGACAGAAACAACGAATGAATCCTTATACAGGCAGGTCGCAGGCTGGAGTTATTCATGATCCCAATAGTAGCACATAGCCATTGATGATTGCAATTATTCATTCCAAGTCACTTTGTGCTTACTATACATCTGTCACTCTGTCACTCATTTCCAAGGCAGTCTTATTTAAAAAATGTGTAAATATATGGCAAAGAAAATTTTTCTCGCTGGCAGATAATAATGCATGCATTAACTTTACTCTTCTGAAAGAGGGAAAAAAGGGAGAACAAACAAGCTTCCAATCAGGAATTTCAGATCCAATTAAATTCCGCCAACTACTTTTTCCAGCTATACACACAGTAAATCTGTCCGATCCACCAATAAAGTTTATTTCGACGAAAAGACCAAATAGATAAATGTTGACGATCGCTAATTAATAACATTAAAAAGAAATCAAAATGAAGGATCAGCTATGACATCTGTAAACTACAAAACTCGAACTGTGAAGTTAAAGCTTCGCGAGTGGGGGGTGACCGTGTGTCTGTATATCCAAGAACAAAGCGAAAAAATAAGAATGTTGAAAAAGCCACCACTCAGCAACTACATTTCTAGATCTCAGCGTAAAAGAATACAATCACATCAAGAACAACCCGAAAACGGAACTCCAACAAGCGATGGCTTCAAATATGAGATAAATTTACGAACCACTAAACCACAATTTGATCAAACACATTCCCAGCCCAAACGAACAAATTACACAAGAGGAAACGAACAACTCGCATACATATAAACACAATTATCATTTCCTAAACAGAAAAACAAAAAAACAAAAAAAAATCAGAGTTCGACGACTGTATCGAACGCTTCCAACTCCCGTTTGGTTGCCGAGAAACCACGAAATGACTTGGAAAGAAGGAAAAGTAGACGACGGTAATGAATTTTGTACGTATTCTATTTTTAAGTCGCAACGATGAAAACAGATAAAAAAAGAAAACTCATCTCAAGTCTCAACTGAGGAAAATAATAACGTCGTGCCAAATAAAGTACAAAACACCATCTGGCTGTAACAATTAAAGACACACACACACACACACACACACACACGAACAAAACAACAAAAAAGATCAATCGGAATCCATTTCCTTCCTCCTACGTGTTCCTCAAGAACGAGAGGGAAGAAACAACAACTTAACAACCAAAGTCCATCCAGGTCCAGCCACAGATCAGAAGACTAAAACAGAGACGAAAACTCACAGTTGAAGCGATCGGAGGACAGAAACAGCGCCGGAAGAACGTGGACGACGATGATGAAGGCGGTGGCGGAGGGAGGAAACTGCGCGTGTGCCTGTGGTTGATGGATCAAAAGGCTTTCGAAACATGAGAGAGAGAGAGAGAGAGTAAAGAGAAAATCAAAAGATTGGAGTTGGAAAAAAGAGAATGGTATAAATACAGTTTATCCGAAAGAAAGAGCAATTGTTATTATCATTGGCTGGCTCAGCCCTCGGCCGGGTCTTGTTTTTTGACCAGCCCTTTTCTTTTCCTCTCGGTTCGGTTTCCCATGGGGAGCAATCGGATTGGATTGGATTGCAAACATTTTCAACTCTCCTACCCAAATTACCCTATTACCCCTCTCCACCGTTTTTTTTGTGCTTATCTTATTCTTTTCCGATAAGATAATATCCAACTTTCTTTTTTCCTTTTCTTTTCAAACTTTTTAAAGTAACAAACGCATTCTCAGATTTTATTGCCCCAAACGTTCTCCTCATTTATGAACACTTTAGTTCCCATTTCAACTCCCAAAAAAAAAAAAAAATTATTATTATTATTTTTCTCATTTCTTTTTTTAACATAAAATTATGAAAAAAAATAACTTTTTGGTCCATGAATTTTTAAAATAGATATTTTTAGTCTCTAAGTTTTCAAGAAATAAGTTTAAAAGGTCCCTAGTTTTCAAAATGAATTTTTTTAGTCATTTGAGTTTTAAAAATAGGTTTAGAAGGTCCATCATGTTGTTTTTTCAGATTTTTAAAATTAATACTTTTAAATTTTTTAGTTTAAAAAACCATTCAATATTAAAAAATAACATTAGAGACATTTTAGACCTATTTCTAAAAACTTGAGTACTAAAAAGGTTTATTTCGAAAACTATGGACCAAACGCACTAATTTTTCAAAACTTAAAAACTAAAAAGGTCCATTTTGAAAATCACTTATTCCACAAAACTCAGAGGACCAAAAAAGTATTTTTCCCTAAAATTATAATTGTAGATTTGTAGAGAGAATTAAAATTTGTATAATAAATTTATTGATGCTTTGAAGTTACAAGGTGAATTCAAATATAGTTCAGTGGATAATATGTCAATTATCATTTTTTAATACGACAACATTTGAGGTAGGAGAATTCAAATTTCTAACTTCATAATTAATGATACATGTCAATTACCGTTGAGTGAAGTTATAAAAAAAAAAAAAAAAATACTGTTGAGTGAAACTCACTTCTACCGTTACTGAATTAAAAACAATAAAAAAAAAGTAACCAATATAAGCAAGTTGGTATATTGATAATGAAATAGTTTATCTACATGGATATATATATAATGCTTTTTTTATATCACATATTTTTGTGTCGTATTGAATTGTTATTAGTTGGTTTAACCAATTTTTTCACATTAACATTTGATTAACTATCAACGGCAATAATTTATTAGAATCAAAGTTGAAAATCTGAACACGTGATTTAAAATTTAAAGTTCAATGATTAATCACTATAAACAATGTTGCGATTTTTTTTAAGGCCATTACATTTGTTATTTAATTACATATGTTTTTTTTTTAATTAGGATCTAATATCATAAAAGATTGGACTGAAAAAAGTAAATGGAAATTGGAGAAAAGTGAGTGGGCGGCGATTTTTTTTTTTTTTTTTTTTTTTTTTTTGGGTGTGGGGGAGAGGGTAGGGGCCAAGGAAGAGCCGTGTAGGTGTAAAATAAAAAACATTATCTTCCAATAGTGTATTTCCACACCCTTTTGAATTCTTTGAAATTTCAAAAACCCATAGAATAATAATAATAAGATAATAAGTGATATTTAGGTCAAATCTTGATAAGCTCGTGTTAGGCCACCACTTAAAAGCTGCTTTGCTCCCCCAGAAAAGCTATAACAATAACAATAATATATCAAAATTCAACACCTTTACAATACAATGAGTAATTTTGATGTTGTAATTCTTTCACGTAAATTAAAATTAATATATAATAATAGTGATAAGTAATTTTCATTTTTACCATATAAGTATTTTTTTTTTTTTTTTTTTTTGAAATAGACTCAAAATCACTTCAAGTATAATTTATATATATCATAACAAATGAAAATCTCATTTTTACTATCTGTATAATTCACATATTGTACATCAAAATATCTCAATAAAAGAAATCGTATGACTGTATGATTGTGTTGATGGTCAAAATTTGACTGTAGGAACTCACCCAACCTTCACATGCCGGTAGATTTGTTTGAGAGGGGGAAAGACGTGGCCTGCAAGGACAACAAAACCTGCATAGTGTGGTGCTTGCCACGTCACCTTCAATGCTTAAGTCAGCAAGGAGAAAGATAGGAAGCAATAGAGCAAGGGTAAGAAGAGAGTTTAGAGAATGAGTTTTGGGATCCCTTCTTCAGTGACGAAAAATAGTTTAAATACTTTTTCTTGTCTTAGGGTTTTTAGGTTTTCGGAGACAATTTGGATTCAACCAGATGAATCCGGGACATCCAGGGTCACCACGGATCGAGCAGAGGGGAGGAGACTCGGCCTCTACCAAGCACGGGATTGGCCCGAGACGGCCCAATCCTTTCGGCTCACCCTCCTCTGGAGTCCACTTCCTAGTCATGCTTCCGGGTTGGTGTCGTGTTGTCGTGCTTAGTCCATGAATTTTAGAGTTGTCCAAAATCACCAATAACAATTTGCATCTAAGCTTTTTAATAATATCATATATGAATAGACAATTATACCTATAAAATGCTAGATTGTGAAGATTCATGTGGCATTATCCTAATTGGAGTAAGGAAAAGTTCATAAATATTACAAGCATGTCAATATAGTTAATTGATTTTTCTACTTTGGGTGTATTTTTAAAAGAATGTAATTATTTTATGATTATCTTTGCTTAAAAGAAAAACTCACTCTAATATAAAAATGATTACAGAGAATGATAAGAAAAGGGAACCAGAATTCTTCCATAATAGGCACGTCCGCATGCTACACCATAACTGACTCTTCGTAACTTCAAACATCAAATAGCCATTCCATGTTATATTACTAAAATAAAATGGCCATTCAGAAACATAAATTATTTTTACTTTTTTTTTTTTTTTTCACCAATCACAATTAAAACCCATCAAATGACGGCGATCCTTTTGAATATACAAGTGGGTATTAATTATTTAAAATTAAAAGTAATCCTTTATTACTTGTACGAATACAAAACACGTAATTTTATTAAAAAAAAAACATTTATTTCATTTGTTCATTAATTAATTAGACGGATTAAAATAATATTTTGTTGCTTACGAGTTTCCACGTAGCCAGCCACGTACGAGCTTATCAGAAGCTTAGTCATCTTAGCTGGATAGCGATGGGATTTGGCGGTATTAATGAAATGAAAATTTTGATAATTAATGGCTTAATGTTCGGTCATTAACTATGAATTATGCAATGGATAATATATGAAATTAAAATAAAAAGGAAAAAGAGGAGGGTAATTGGGTAAAATGACATGGGGATAAAAATGGTAAGAATTTAAAATTGGCATCTATGAGTTGTGGTATTTACGAAGACAACTGGAAAACGCAAGGCACTAGAGGAGGATGAATCGGATGGGGGAAACCACTGCCATCTCACCTACTGCCGCAGAAGAAATTATTTGTTTCTTCTGTTAAAATGATTTTTTTTTTTTTTTTTGTTATTTAACTTTTACATTATGAAAATATTCAAACTTGCCATCCATGGAAACACTTTTGTTTCAAAAATGATAAATGAACAAAAGACTTGTTTTATTAGATAAAATATTCATTTGATTTTTTCTCTTGAATATTGTTGAACAAAAAAAAATAATAATAATAATACAACGATTCCTTGTTGTTGTCATCATCGAACTAAAAGCAGTTTTTTCTTTTTTGGAAATGGTCTAAAAGCAAAATTTCATACTATGATTTGAGAAAATCTCATTTTAATTTCAAAATGTTGTTTGGGTCAATATTCAAATCTAGTCCCTGTAATTTGACTTGAATAACAATCTGGTCCATATACTTTATTTATTTATTCAAACACCATATATTCTTAAAAGTTATAATTTGGTTCTTATGGCCTATATTAAATCTCCCAATTTGTTAACTACATGTCTTTTATTAACCCATTTTACATATTTATCTACTCAATCATGAACCTCAATACAATCAACCACAACATAGTCAATCAAATAGAAACACATCAATAGATAGTCAAATAACTCGAAAAACACATCATAACTTCATATACAGTAACAAACATGATAATTTACAAGGCCTATTTTTTCATTACAATACATTTTTTTTTACAACATGTGGGGGTGAGAGATTGAACTTTTGACCTCTTGGTCAGAATACAAGTTTTATGTCAATTGAGGAAATGTTCTTGTTGGTTGTTCATTACGATACCTTGACTAGTTGAGTTATGCTCAAATCAACCATCTATAATATTTATCTAAATTGTAGAAATGTACAAAAAAAAGAAAAAAAAAAGTTTGTTATAGTTTTAAAAGTTAAAAGTATGGATTAAATTTGTAATTTAATATTTTGTGTTTGAAAGTTTAAAATTTGAAATTTGAAATTGACGTTGTGTGTAAAATTACAAGGATAGAAATGGAGAGTGGCAGTTAGGTAAATAAGTGGATGTAAATGACTCTTTTTATCCCTTGGAGTTTCAAATCTTGAGGAAGCCACAAGAGGATAACATCAGCGGGACAGGGAATTATAGGCACCTCCTTTGATAAGCCCTAACAAACTTTTCTTTTCCTTTTTCTTTTTTCTTTTATTTTTTTCTCTTTATGTGGGGAAGTTTAATTTCGATTTTCCCCCTCCTGGCTGGCTCCTGGCTGCTGCCATTTTCCTCGTCCCACCCACCCTGTACGGAGACTTTTGCCACGTGTAATATTCCTAGAGGTTTGGGCCCCACTTACCTCGTCGACCTAACTTCGGAGCGAGTGCGGGTCCCACTTACCCCCCACCCTAGCCTCCTAGGCCCTAACCTACAACACACCATGGAAATGGAAAAACGATGTGAATCGGGAAGGGGGGGTCCATGCCCCAGGGAGGGATAATGGACCACAAGTGGACACGTGCACTCCACGTGAGAGAGTAGTGGTGGGGTCCACGGTTTCTTTTTTTGAAAAAAATTATTTCCGGAAATGAAAATGGGGCCGAGTTTATCCATTTGCCGCGTTTTACGGGCATACTCAGAGACGGTTGGGTTACACAACTTACACTCACTATTCTAATTTCTAATTTCTCTTTTTTAATTTATATTTCTATTTCCAATTCTAATTCAGCTCTTCCCTTTTTTTTTTCTTTTTATTTTTTTTTATAAATAATGATAAAATAAAATTCTGCTCCCTCTGAGCCTCTGTGGGCCCCACGCCTCTGTCGAATGTTCCAAACGTATCTTTCACGCCTTCGGTATCAATATTCTCCCCTACCCAAAACCCAAACCATTCAAATTTCTTTTATAACCGAATTTTTAATTTAAATTACAAGTTTTTTAAAAAAAAGAACAAAATTTAAATTACAAGTTTTATTAGACTTGTAGTTTATAATCTTTTAATTTTGCGTCTATTGAATCACTGTTTTTTTTATTTTATGTTTAATAGGACTTCGAATTATCAATTTTGTATCCGTTAAATTTTAGCATATCAATAGTTTTGAAATAAACAAAACTTGTATCTAGTAGGCACATAAGTTTTTAAAATGTTGAATGACCTAGACTAACTATACATAAAATTGAAAATCTAGTCTGGATACTTTTTAAAGTTCAAATATTTATTGTACACCAAGTCGCAAGTTTAGAAAAAATATCAAAATTGTTCCCTTTCTTAATGAAGTATTTTTTTTTTCTATTAAATACTTTTTAAAGTCAAGAGATTTGTTAGACACAGAATTTAAAATTCAGATTTATCAGATACAAGACTAGTCACATCTCGAGTTTTGTTTCGTGATTATCTACACTCCTTTCAAGAAATATTGTGATTATATTCGTTTCATGTGCATTAGCCTGATATTCGTACAGACCAAATTAAAAGGAACTAAAATTTGAGTTCATAGTACATAAGTGATATTTGTCAGTTTCAAAGGTATATAGGTTATTATATTTGCTTTATGATGCTTCGATGTCTATTTCAAGGTCTTTAGTCCTCCCTCCCATAGGCCATAGAGCTAGTTTTTTATTGTCCATGGAGTTTGGTGCAATAGGGGAATGCCATTTTGACATATTCTTTTTGTTAATAATTTCCTTTTTCCAAGTAAACCAAACCGGCCTATTTTTCTCCAAAAGAATAATGGAAAAACACAAATCCATCACGTCTAAAAGAAAAATAATAAAATAAAATAAAATCTTTTGAGTCTTAAAGTCCAATACATCTTTTAAATTATAAATTTCACGTCTAATAGATATTTGACGGACATTTTTTTATAAACTTCATTGAAATTTTACCTTTCAATTTTGTATTATAGATTTATAAATTTTTTTAAAATGTATATTAAACACAAAATTGCAAGTTTGAAGAGATTTGAAGTTTTTAAAGTTGATGAAATTACCAAACTTAAAGATAAAAGTTTAGAACCAACACAATTTGAAGGTTAATGTCTGACTTAAAATTTAATTTTGATTTGAAAACTTTATTTTTTTTTCTTTTCGAGAGAGGTAGAAAACTCCTTTTAACATGACTTTGACAATGTACAATGAATATATGAAGATGTATCTTTGTCGCGTTGACTTGGAATTTAAATTAAATAATATCCACATTGGCTGCTTCCGTGGAAAGAATGGTCGACCAAAGAAAGGAATATGATTGGCGGTGCTCTCGCTTAAAATGTCACAGCCTCGTCGACCAATCCACGAATATATTTACCACACAATTAATTGACAAAGTCTATATTTCAATTTCTGTTTTTTTTTTTTTTGAAATAAATTTCAATTTCTGTTTTTTTCGTTCAATTTAGTCATTTATATTTTATTTTATTTATTTTGTGTGCGAGTCATGGTTAAAATACGCGAAATTGATAAAGTCATTTTGATAATTCATGTAATTGATGTAACTTATAACACGAATCATTATTATTATTATTATTTTTTTTGTAATTATAGTAAGTATAGATTATTTAATTGGTATAATCAATTGTGTCTTCTAACTTGGTTTTAAGCCCCTTATTTTTAGTTGAAATTTCTTGTTAACTTCCTTGTACCAAAGGAGTTTGATCCCTTCAAGAAACTTCATTGTAATCAAATTCACTATTTTATGATGGAGACTTTTACTGACTAATTTAAGTAAACACATATTGGACGACTACAAATATTTTATTGTCAACGTTTTCATCAATGTCAACTAACATATCAAATGGTTTCAATTGAATTTTTACATTCCACGAATCTTCCTTCCTAAAACAATAAATTAAAAATGTATAAAATATGATATAGAGTTTAAAACCATTCATTACTTTAACTTTATAAAATAAATTCGATAATTATTATTGAAATTGAATACTCACACATAATTTAGAGACAATAAGTAGTAAACCTTGTGTTGATGGCAAAATCTAGACAAACAGAACTCACTTGATCTTCACGTACCACCAACGGTAAATTTGTTTGAAAAGGGGAGAAGACGTGGCTGACAAAACATAAAAACCTGCACACCGCCTACGATTCTTAAGTCAGAAAGCGGAAGGAGGAGAGTAAGAGAGTAGAGAATAGAGTTCGGGATCTCTTCTTCAGTGATGAGGAAGAGTTTAAATACATGTTCTCGCTATAGGGTTTCTAGGCGTTCGGAGGCGGTTCAGAGTTGAACCAGGTGGAAATGGGGCGTCTAGGAGCATCGAAGACTAAACGGGGGCGGAAGAGCTCGGCCGAGGCCGAGCAGGGGGTCGGGCCAAAAGCCCGATCCCGTCGGCCTTGGCCCGACCCTTTGGCTTGTTCTTCTTCCGGGTTCCGTTTCATGGCTATCTCCTTGAACTAGTATTGCACTCTCCTCATCATATCGGAGTGGTCCAAAATTACTTATAAAACCTTGTTTCATAGTTTAATCACGTGAAACTCAACTGGTTTGGAGACATCTCCCTAAACACAAATTCTCACTCCCAACTCAAATAAATTTGAAAAAAGAAAAGCTGTCCCAAGTCCCAATAGATTATTTTAAACCTTATCCAAAAAAAAAATAAAAAAATAAAACAGTAAAGAATTCGAGGATGTATTCAAGATTTGCAAAATAATGAAGGGTAAAATCGAGAATGCAGGAAAAAGCATAATTTAGATAAATTAAATTAAATAGGCACGTTGCATGTTTTTGTTTTTTTTTTTGTTTTTTTTTTTTCCTTCTTTAGAAAAGTAAGGCCGCCGGTCCGCCACCTCTAATGTGGGCCAGCCACCGGGATGGTGACCAACCAGGCACCAGTTCACACTGTCAATTACGTGTCAAAAATATCAACTTTTAAAATTTTTCTCTCTATATAAATTTATCGCAGCTGTTCCTATTTTCATTTATTTATCTTTATCTAAGAAACGAAAATATTGATTTATCATTTCTTATCTCTTTAAAACTTCAATTCAAAATTTAAAAAGAAAACATTATTGGATTGGGTTCTAGATTCTTCATTTCTAAAATTTGCACCTAATCTTAAGAACATATTTTAAATAAAAATGTCATCTAATAATTGACTTGTTCTTTAATAAATAGAAAAGGGGAGAATATAGAAATATTTTCAGAGTTAATAAATACTCCACACTCAACATGCTTAATTAAGATCAAGGGAACATATATATCTAGCATTGATATTGGTGACATTAGAACCACCAACTTTTAGCCATATTAATTAATACCCATTTATAATTACACAATGATATAACAAAATACAAATGAAAATAATATGGTGGAGCTAAAATTCCCTTAATTAAAAAGTCCCTAAATCACAACCTAACCTAGCTGTTAGGACGTCTCATTGACATTCTCAATGGCGACCAGGCAACAAGTCAAATAAAGAATCTATTAGTCTTAGTGAAAAGCACGAGGAAAATAATTAATCAATTACTATGTTTAAATCAAATTAATTGTTGATTTAGTTCCTACCAAAAAAGACAAAAAAAAACCCACATGTTTTGCATCTTCACAACCAACCTCTCAAGGCTCATCCATGTTCTTTCTATTTCAAGCATGTTCCACATGGCTGCTACAAAAATTTTCACCATTTTTTAGTACTACAGTACAATCAATCAAGAGTAAAAAGATTCAAATCTACGGTATATCTTGACTAATTGAGCTGTGTTCGAGTCATGTTCGAGTCAGCACAAAAAGTTCTAACCCTTTTCATCATCAGAAGGATAAGATTTTCTCATTTTTCTCAAATCCACACTTGAATTTTCTATGCTTTCTTTTCATTATTTTACAGATATTACAGCTTTCTATACCCATATCTATCTACATAGAAATCTTGTATTATGGTCAAAACTAAACAAGATACATCATACCCACCTCGAGGGTTGATGATGACTGTGATAAACCTACAGGGTAGTTAGCTTCTCTGCTGTTCTTCCTCAAGAACTCGTAAATGTAGTCGATCGACACCCTTTTCAGCATGCTTGATCCTTGTTTTGCTTTCATATGTGACCGTCCTAATATGTAAGCTACACCTCCTTCTCTTGCCTCCATTAGTTCTTGTAGTTCTGCCCTTGCATCCGTGTTGATTTTCGGGCTCTCGGGTACGATGAAGCGGACTCTTTTTCTCACTTGAACTGGAGCCGGTGACCTTATTTCCCTTGTATCCGAAGCTCTGTACAATTCTTCAGAGTCTTCATAGTTATCGGTCTCAGCCATTTGAATTCTATCTTCATGAGAAGAAGATGTCCCAACAACTGTCATCTTTTCACCATCTTTATCAAAGCCCTGTTTGGAATCACTAGACTCTGCACTCCCTGACCTTATAAACTCTGCTATGCTGCATATAAGATCATTCTCAAACTCTACATCGTCTTTGTGAACATCTCGATACCCATACCGCACAATGCACCGATAGAGTCTATATTCACTCGTACCAATACGACCAATTAGAAACCGTTCCTCCGGTCTAACATGTGGCACCTGGACATATTTGATGCAAAGGAAAACAAGAACTTGATGGAAGGCAGGAATATTGGTGACAAAGTGGGTGAAGATACCCGGGATTCCCGAAACAAGCTCCGTCTGTATGACGCCAATCCCACGGACTCTTACAATGCCCAGGCTGGGACCCAAACTAAGTAGCCAGTTAATAGAAACCTTGTTTTGGATGTCAAATTCAAACTTCTTAAGAGTACCATAGTGCCAGACATACATAACTATCAGGAATACAAAAGCAATTACGATAGGAACCCAAGCTCCTTCAAGAAACTTGATAAGAGAAGCTGAGAAGTAGAGAGATTCAATGGTGCCAAAGAAGAAGATGAAGCCTATTGCAAGAAATACACTTCGGTGCCAGCACAGGACGATAACGAGAGACATTAAGCACGTAGTAACGAGCATGACAGTGATTACTGCCAAACCTGTCAACAACATTTAAAAAGAAGAGTTTTAGTTCAGAAGAGAACAGAAAATTATGAATAATGAGCAGATGCTTTATCTGACAGTACAGATGTTTCCTTCAACAGGCCTATAACCAGAATCATACCTGAGGCATGACCCAAGCGCTTCGTGTCCCTGAAACCTAGGGTAACAGCCAAGCACAATAGCATCAAAAGCCAATTAATCTCCGGGATATAGATCTGACCGTGAACTTTTGAGGATGTATGGACGATTTTGACTCGAGGAAAGCAACCCAAAGCAGAGCACTGCTTTATAATCGAGAAAGTTCCAGTGATTATAGCCTGGCTTCCTACTACGGCAGCAAGCACAGCAATTATAAGGACAGGCCACCTCAATTTCTCTGGAAATAGAAAACAAAATTCATTCAGCCAATATTTCCAAATCTTGAGTACATCTGACATAACCTTCATGTGGAAACCAATATTAAGACCTACCAGGTACAGATACATAAAACCCAATTTGATGATCATTTGGAGTGGTATAATTTTGAGATAGGTAGGCAGCTTGCCCCATGTATGCTAGTAGGAGGGACGGATAAACCATAAAACTGAAAGCAATCTGCAAGGGTTTTCAGACAAAACAGAACTCAGAGAATGGTCGAGATGAACCAGAACACAGACGCAGATGCTAAAATTACTGACATTATACCGACAAGCAAGGACAGATTCTCACAAAGTCAATGTCAAACATCAATATTCAAATATGCAGCAGGGTAGTGTAAAGGCTGTTAGTAGATGATAGGTTATCACTTAACACCAATCTGAGTCAGAAGCACAAGACCTCATGTTATAGAATTCAAAGAGCAAGATGCTTAAAATGTATTACCAAGCAAAACTGCCTATGTGTCTGAAGAATAGAGAAAGCTCTTGTGAGAAGGTATCTTTCTAATTTATGGGAGCAAGCCCATCCGAGGGATTTACATTAGATACAGAAATTAAGACAAATGGGCTGAAATGCAATAGGTAACAGTTACGCAGATCTGATCATTAAATACGGAAAACTTGCATGAATAGTATGTATCAAAGGAATTCATAAAGAAAGGTGATTGAACAAACAAGTTACTGGCGAGAATTCATTGAAAGATAAAGGTGATTGAAGGAATTTCTCCCCCTCACCAATCTTCAGTTTGACACTGACTGAACAAGCAAGTTAATGATGAGATTCTTGACAATGACATTTGAAGACGAAGGAATTTAGAGAAAGTTAAACAAATTTGCCCTGTACTTATACTAAAATAAGAGAGAATTGTGAAGACAATAAAAGTATCTTGTCAACAAACAAACTAACCAACATGACCTACAACTCTTCGGCTACACATCGGTGAAAGGAGGCATGGCGGAGATAAACACGCGCTACATCAGTATCCCATCAAAGTCTTAAGCATGAATGGTGACAAGACATCCTCTTACAAGCTTTCTAACAATTGAAGACAAACGGGAGAAATATAATATAATTGAAATGAAAAGTATCATCACTAAAACTTGATCAGAAACTGGTGGCAGTGAACAAGAAGAATAGAGCACATAATCAACAGTAGGGCACCCAATCAAAGATACTATCTGAAAGAATTATCATTTAACTTACAAGAACTCCTAAGTAGTAGTAGAGGTAAACCAATATTCAAAATTTAGATTGTACCTTAATTGACAACTGTGAAAAGTGCCCAAGGTCAGCAAACATCGCCTCTGATCCTGGAAGAGTATTAAAATATATCTTATTAACAAGTGAATGACCTTGCTTGTAATTGCACGACACGATAAACCAAACTGAAAGCATGAAATTTACCAGTAATGCACAACATAATTCCACCAAGTGACATCCAACCTCCCTTTTGTGTTTTCTTAAGAAATTGGAACATGTAACGAGGAGAAATCGCTCTATAAACTCCAGGATTCCAGTGAAGAATATTGTACAAGCCAATGGCACTGATACACAATAGCCACAGTGTCACAATGGGCGCAAACAAGAAGCCAATCCTGTGAGTGCCGTAGTGTTGAAGAGCAAACAAGGCTATCAGTACAATGCATGAAATTGGGATTACTATATCTGCAAGAACATCAATTTGCGTGAGAAACTAGCCTTACAGACTCCAATATTTGAAAGTACAATGCAAAACTGAAAGAACAAACTGATGGGTTGGGGGTACTGGTTGAACAAGAAACTAACAAAGTTTAATCGAGCAAAGTTCAATGGGCTATCTTCTTTTTTCTGAAAATAGTCTAATAGATTAGTATCTTCCTCATAATAGAAGACACCACCTAGCATCCCAACTAAAAATTATTACTTGCAATGACATCATCTACACAGTACATTCGGATAGTGGTGCTGAAGTTGGGTGTGTTTCTGGAAGTAGTTAGTAATAGACTAACTCTGACAGTAAATAAGGTACTACACAATGAATATTCATATACCATGAATCGTAAAAGCAGGCTGCAGGATCAGTTATTATTTCTCATATCATAGGCTCGAAAAAAGTGATTTCTACTTTAATTTCCATGCAACTAAGGTGCATGCCTAAAAATGATGAAGCCTTTCTTTCGAGTCCTCCAGAGCACAAGGAAAGCCGAAAACTCCTTCAAGCAAATGGGAGAGGACAAATAGCTACTGCGCTGCTCATTTTCAACCTCATTCCTACATTGCAAGTTTCTAAACTTTCGCACTTCATCTAACTACAGCTTAAAATTATTCATCATTAAAGTCTTTTTCCCCACTTCTTTGTGAAAGAGAAGATTCATACTGCCAATGTTCAGTCTTCTCCACAGTGCTCCCTCTTCTCAAACACTACCCTCCAACAGTTATGTAAGTAATGTAACGGTATGTTATGTCCTATCCAACACAGTAAGCAATTCAATGCAATAGATTGCAACTTGGGATGAGACTTGTCAAGATGGTCTCCCAAGTGTAGCTTAGCAATCAATATTGTTGACAACTGTTTGTGATGATTGCATCACATATGAAAGCAATCGACAGTGACCTCTCATTCATAAGAAGACAAGTGAAGTTGGATGATCAAAAGAACATTTTTTAAGCAATACCCAACAGTTGGACAAAAATTGGTAAATTTCAGTTTATGACAATTCACTTCTTACTTTACCCCCATCCTCCTCCTCCAACGGAGGAACACCAGAACTTTTCTACTTCCAGTCCTCAGAAACAAACAAGTCAAATTCCAATTAAAGGTGAGCAAGTGTAGATTCTTACATTGATGATATTCTTTCGCCATGGTATGCTCGAGGCCAGAAACCGCCGAAAGAACTGACAGGAAGTTAAAACAATAAATGAATGACTAACAAACATCCAAGTTAAGAAAATCAAAACAGAAATTGAAACAGTGATATTGAAAGTCAGCGATGATTACCAGAAATAGCCGGTGTCAAGATGCCATCCCCTATCACCATGCAAGTCCCAATTAAAGCAAGAACGAGCAAGAATTTTTGCAGAACCCGACGCTTTTCTAAGGCTGATTTGAGTTTGAATCCAAAACTTTCTTGAGATGGCGGACCAAGGACATCCATCTTGTACTCAGTGAGTTCAGAATCAGCCAACTGGGTATTGGGCAATGAGCTAACTCGGGCGTGTCGACACAGTAACGAATACAGAGCAAATGTCCCTCCCTCGCCATTATCATCGGCTTTAAGGACGATAAATATGTACTTGAGCAGAGGAACAATGGTGAGAGTCCAGAAAACAAAGGACAAAACGCCATAAATCTCGTCGTTGCTCTTCGTGTGATGGATATCTTCTTCTGCAAAAGTGTTCTTATAGACATAAAGAGGCGAAGTCCCCAACTCTCCATAGACAACGCCAAGGCTCTGATAAGCCATCATCAAAACCGTCTTCCATGAGTCTTTCTACAAAACAAAAACAGTGAAATCGACATGGGTTTCAATCGAAATCGCCCAAAAGAGAAATGGAAATTAAGGGCGAGAAGTTAAATGCATGTTACTGAATGTACTCGACTTACCTTCGCATTCTTTTCACTATCAATCCCACTTTCCAGATCCATAACCAGAAGGGTCAAGTTTTCAAAAGTTGAACAGAACCATTTTCTACTCAAAACTCAAATCTCTATTTGGGGAAACTTTTATACGCTACAAGACACCGTCCTCAGACAGCTTTTAGAGGGAGCGAAGAAAGAAGAAGGATAGAGAAATAAAAGTATTTTAAAATCTCATATCAATAGAAAAAGGAACTATATTATTCAAATACGGTGACTTCCCAGATCCACGATGAGTTGCCTAAGAATGCCAGATACTCAAGAAACCCATTTTTTAATTCTCAGAATCGAATAAACAAATTCAACAAAACTCAACGAAAACGAAAATGCAAAACACCCTTTAGTAGTTTGGAGGAAATACAGCAATATACTAACAACCCAAAAGTCTTTGCAACAAAAGGAAATACACAAACACACACATATTTAAATATACATGTCTCTGTTACTATTATCAGAGAAAGAGAAGGATGTATAGCAAGAACGAAAGCGAAAAGCCACAGAAAGGAAAAAAAAAAAACCCTTTGAAAATCAGAGAGAATACTTTTCGTAATCATTCAGAAAGGGACTGAGAAATGATGGGATTGAGAGAAGAGGATTTCAGCTGGGGTTAATCTCAAGCTTTACTTTATGTAAGAAAATGAAATTTGCAGTGTTGAGCAGTAACACCCACTTGGGATTTTGAGAGTTGGAGTTGAGAGAAGCAAAAATGGCTGAAAGTGGAAGAAGAAATAGAAGAAAAGAGAAACCAACCGCTATTTTTCAACGCTTCTCTGCAAATTTTCGAAGAAGAAGAAGAAGAATAAGAAGAATTAGAAGTACATTCCTTTTTGTCTGATTTTGGAGGACAGATGCCATTCGAAATTTCCAATTAGTTCTGTTTGTTTACCAGAAAAATTGAACTCGGGCGAGTGGACTCAACGTGGTGATGACGTAACTGACATGGAAATGCTGCATATTACCATTGCCAAATTCCCAACCACCGATTGAGACTGCGTGGATATTCATTCTCCCCACGGGAAGAACAGTTATGATTTTCAACGAAAATTAAAATCAAAATCAAAATTTTGACTAAATGGGTTAAAAGGAAATCAGATTCATGACTTGAATCTGTTCGTAAAAAACACTCTTTTATTCAAGGGGTTTGTTGTTGAGATATTATCTGTCAATAATTTCCATTAAAAAAGGAAATCACTAGGGAAGCTCTAGAAATAGAATCCAAGTCAAAGTTTTCTAGCAATTGTTCATGAATTAGAAATTAAGAAAATTAAAAAGGGATTTTTTATTTTTTATTTTTATTTTTTGGATGAAGAGTGATTCTAAGAAAATACATCTGATCAGCTCTAGGGTTTTGCTCAAGTTGGGAAATTTGGATTCTTAATATGAAAGAACAAAGGGAAATTTGGATGCATCCTTGTTTGAGGGAATCCCTATAGAGTGAAATTCATTTTAGTTTTGGTTTTTTGCTATGAGACATTTTTGGAAAAGAAAGTCCATCCACTTTAATTTTTTTTAGGGAAAAAAATCGATTTTAGATTACCAAAAGAAAGAACAAACTTATTTACTTTTACAACTTAAATTGAGTTGAATTACGTGCAATCTACCACATCTATCAATTTTAATGTCATTAATTTGTTTAAAGATAACTTATTTGTTAAAAAACTCATGTCAACTCAATCCTAACTATTTTTTGAACTTCTAACCTCATGATATTATGTCTTAATCAATTATGTTAGATTCAAGTTGTTAACATGTACAAAAAAAACTATCAAGACATTACGTTTGAATCTATATCTTCTATAATTAGAACAATATAGTGAGTTTGTTATATTCTCCAAAACATCTTGAGTAGGCATACATCAATTTGTTTCTCTTCAACAAACATTACCGAGACGTTTCAAATAATTTATTATATATATTTCCACGATGAAATAATATTGTTCATTATGGAGCTAAGTTTTATCTCAATTTAATCTAGTTTCACCTAATTCTTTTTTAATCTCTTAGGTCTATATCTATTTTTGTCCATGAACTTTAAAAGTGTCTAATGAGTCTTTATACTTTCGATTTTGTATTCAATAGAATAGTGAACTTTAAAAAACGTCTAATATGTCCTACAACTTTCAATTTTGTGTCTAACGAGTTTTTGAATTTTCAGTTTTATGTCTAATAAGTCCTTGACTTATTTGATGTTTTTTAAAATTCACATACCCATTACACACAAAATTGAAAGTTTATGGTTTTATTAGACATAAAATTCAAATTTATATCTAATAGATTAGTTAATTATATATATATATATATATATATATATATATATATAAACCTTGTAATCACAAAGTAAATTTGTAGTTTATCTAAAATTTTAGATGGTAAAATTATATAAAATTACTCCTAAAAATAAATTTGTAATTTAACCTTAAAAAAATCTTATTAATGAAGATAAATATTGCTTTTACCTATCAACCACATATATCTTCCCCACTTAATTAGGATATTCATTCACATCTCCAACCATAGGTTTAGGCTTTTAATTACACAATTAATGAAACTAGTAAATTTGTTATATGATAAGAAAATTCATAGATGGTAAAATTAAATGGATTAAATAATGGTATGTTTAGTTTAATTTTTCAAGTGTTTAATTAAAAAAAAAAATCATTTTGAAAAAAATTTAGAGTGTTTGACAACCACTAAAAATGACTTATTAAAAAATGAGATTGTGAAATAAATGAGAAACATTTAAAAACAATTTTTTTTTAAAAAAAAAGTTTTTTAGTATATAATAACACGTGTATAAAAACACTTATGAGCAAATGTAACAAAACATATGAGCGTTTAAAATCTAAACAATTTTTATATAAAATGTTTAAAAAGAAATGCATTTTTTCTATAAAAAAACAATTAAATTAAAAAGGTATTCCAAAACGGACTCTAAGGGTCCATTTGAAATACATTTTAATTTAAATGTTTTTCAAGAATGTAGATTTTTAAAAAACATTTTGTACAATAATTGTTTAGAATTCAAACACTCATATGTTTGGTGACATTTACTCGTAAGTGTTTTTATACACAAGTTATTGTATACTTAAAAACTCTTTTTAGAAAATTTGGTTTCAAGGTTTCTCAAAATGGTTTGTTTTTCAATCTCATTTTCTAATAAGTTATTTTGAGTGGTTGTCAAACACTAGAAATTTTTTCAAAATATAATTTAAAAAAAAAAAAAAATTAAACACTTGAAAAATTAAATCAAACACACCATAGATTTACGAAAGAAAACACTTTTGAAGTGGTAAAAGTAGGGTGTGTTTGGTTTAACTTATCAAGTGTTTAATTTTGAAAATAAATCATTTTTAAAAAAATTTATAGTGTTTGGCAACCACTAAAAATGACTTATTAGAAAATGAGATTGATAAATAAACAATTTGGAAATAAACACTCGAAACCAACTTTTTAAAAAATACTTCTTAGGTAACCAATAACTTGGGTAGAAAAACATTTGTGAGGAAATGCAACCAAACATATGAGTGTTTAAATTCTAAACAATTTTTATACAAAATATTTTAAAAAAAATACATTATTGAAAAACATTTAAATTAAAATGTATTCCAAACGACCGTAATTTTCCGAGTTTGGTGTTGAGTTGGTGGGAGGACAGGGTGCGTATCGAGTGGGATGGGTCTATTTGACTTGTAAATTTTTTCATTTGTTTACTCCATTTATCTACCCAAATTAAATGGGTCCAACTTTGGTTTGTAAAAAAAAATTTGAAGGTTGAAAAACATAAAGTAAATAATTATAAGATATTTTGGGCAAGTGGGAAATGTGTAACAGCAAAAGAAAAACAAAAGAAAAATCAATCTTGCTTTTTGACCAAACATAAAGAGGAAAATGGGAAACAAAACATGAAGGAAAGTGGATAGAAGAAGTTTGTGATAAGAAGGGTGTCGGTTCATTAAAGATTCACATTTGTCCAATGAATTCCAAATTACTTTTTTTTCCTCTTCTTTTAAAGTAACGTGGGGTAATATATTCGTTAGAATTCCAACATCTGTCTTTTTTGGTCAAAGGTATATGTACTTACTTTAGCAGTGTCAATTTTACTTAAGTAACTTATTTTGAGTTACCTTGACGTGCAATTTGCTAACCGCAAGTGTACGGATTTTTCTTCTATTCTTAATATGGATTTTTATTTTATTTTATTTTAAAGTTCTTCCACAGTATAGAGTTAAGAGATTCGAACATCTGACTTCTTAATCAGGGGTTAAGTTGTATCCCAAATGAGCTATGCTTATGTTGGTGTACATCAAAGTTGTTAAATGATGATAAATCTCTAAAACTTTGAGTATTGTACTTTTCGTCTATTTATTTTAAAATAATCACTTCTAAATACTTAAGATTGTAGTTTTATTTAATTTATATTATTAACATTATTAATATTAGGGCAACGATGATGATATGAGCATATTGTATGTCAATTAGTTCAATCTAAATACAAACTAAACCAAAAGTAATATAATATTAATATATATGTCTTAATAATGTTTCGTTTGATGCTTATGAATGGCGAAAGTTAAATACAAGTGTAGCTAATTAAAAGAAATATATATATAGTCTAAATTTAAAAAAAAAAATGTAGTGGATTAAAACAAAAAACGAAAGGGCTAAATAAATACAAGACACAAATTGTTGACTAAGTCTATAATTTAACTTCCATCTTTTATTTTTAAAACTAATTATATTAACATCATAATCTTTCTATCACAATCAAATAAAGTCAATGTTATATGGTTTTTTTTTTCTAAAGTTTTACCCTATTTAAAGAAAAATCAACATGTGGATGCAATACTCTTTGAAGCAAAGGTATAGATTAGGTGATGCCCATTTTAATAAAGTTGAATCTCAAAATGAAGTTTTTTCCATTTTTATAACTATTTAGTTTCAAGGAAGTACGTTTGATTTCAATTTTTTTTTTTTAAATTGCAATCCATTTTTAACAATTTTGAAAACTTTTACGAGATTGTTCAAAACTTTTATTTTTTTTTCAAATATATAAATCAAAACGAAAATTGATAGTATAAAGTAGACTTGAAATATTTTAAAACATAGGTACAAAGATTAAAGGAAAGTCGGAAAATAGTAAAAAGATCTTACAATAGATCGGTACAATATAGTAGAGTCAACGTCTTGCAAATTCCTTTTCATAGTATTGAGCTAGTGGATAAGCTTTCAATTTGATTATATAGTTTTAAAATTTTTTATTTGATATAACTCTGTTTACCTTGTATACTAAAATAAAATAAAGTAAAACGCTTTTTTGTATGGTCTTTTACCTTGAAAATCCACCTTTTTTTTTTCTTTTTTTAACTTATATCCTAATACACTTAACTAAATAAAAAATGTGAGCTCATTTTGTCTATGTTTGTTTTTTGCCGTAGGTTTTAAAGCAATTACTGACAAGTGACAACCATTCATTCGAAAAAGTCAACGGTAAAACTAACAATATTTGGTAAGAGAATAATAAATTGTTGTAATTTAGCAATAATGACTAAAGTAAATCTATTATTATTATTTTATATCAGTATCTAATATCTATTTTATTATAAATGAATTGTTTAAAAATTTACATATGATTTAACTTGCAAGTTATTTTATTGATTCTAAATTATTTGAGAAAAGTTTAGGAAAAACAATTGTTATAAAAAAAAAAAAAATTGAATCAATCAATATTGGACTGACGTGGGATAAATAAATGTGAAAAAAAAACAGATACATGAAAGGATAGGATTGAAATTTTGAAAGCTTCGTTAGAGTATATGAGAAATCATTAGGAAACTGTTTTAGAATTTTGCATATTTGAAGAAATTGAGGAGTAATTTTAGATAAATTAACAAATAGTCAATTTTACCAAACATATTAGACTGTTAAAATTCTTGACAATTACTTTTAACTCTTAACAAAGTAATTTCAAACGAACCAAAACTTCAGTACAAACTATATCAGACACATATAAACCAAATTTATAATTTAATCCAGATTATTTTCTTAAGGGGGACAAAGAGGTGCTCCATCAAATAGTGTCGGATAGGTTATCATAATAGGTCAATATAATTTTTTTTTTTTTGGGCTAAATAAAGTTGCCATTACCACTTTTTTTTCTTCCTTTTTCTAAATAAATTATAATTTTTGCTTTTTTGTTCCAAACTAAGTCCGCGTTTGGTTTCACAAAACCAATTATCAGATTAACAAACCAAAGTTGATGTCACCATTCAATATGATGCCCATTCTTTATAAAATATGTCTCCCATTTCCCAATGTGATTTTTTAAACATTTTTTTAAAAGCCAAACTCTTTAAAAAATATATATTTGGTTGAGTGGATTAGTGCTTCCAAATCCAAACCGAATTTCTATTAAAAAAAAAAAAAGGTCACACTAAAAAATATAATTAACTTTAATTCCTTCACGGAAGCTGTTTTAATTCAACAAATAAATTTATGTCACGTCTTTCTTATTTATTGATTGAGATTTTTCAAGCATCCATTTACTTGGAAGGTTTTATAAAATACGTGGATGATTAATAAATGCCAATCCCATGTTATTAAAATGAGCCAAGCCAATTAATAACTTTTCTTTTTTTAGGTTTAGATTTATGTATCATTGAAAATGAATTAAAACTTGGATGATTTATAACCAGTAGTTTATTTCAATACTAAATGACTCAAATATGAAATTTTCTACACCTACCTAACAATGAATAAGAACCAAGAATCGAACTCAAAAAAAAAAAAAAAAGATGAATACTTATCTTGTATTTAAGACTTATCTAAACGTTTAAACGTGTTTTTTTTTTCTTTTAAGAGATAAGCTGTTAGACGATTTTAATTGACATTCAAACAAATTTATTTAGAGCATGTATCTTTAACCAAATAAGGGAAATTCATCTATAAGGTTCAAAAAAAAAAAAAAAAATTCCAAAACCTCTACTAAAAAGAGATTATTATAGCATTACAATAAAATATATAAAAATACTAACCAATAACTACTTACACTCAAATAAACCACTCTTGTATTTTAAATTCATCTAAAATTAACAACTAAACTAATTATCTAACATTCATTCTACATCAATATATAATCATTATATAAATAAAAACAGTCTCCTTATACTGGTTTTTTAATTAAAAAATGAAAAAGTTTTTAGGTTTAATCAAATATCATCATCACCTTGTTTTACTCTAATAATATAGAGTAAAAATTTTGAACATCTTACCATACCCATCAAACATATATTTAAGTTGACACATGATTATCACTTTTATTTTTTTGAACATTTACATTTTTAAGATATAATATTACAATTGTGAAGGATTCTTCTATGGTGAGGATCCCACGTTGAAAAGATGGGTAGAGATCTCACAATTTATAAAAGGTAAGAGTTACTCCACTTATTGTCAAGTGGTTTTGAGATGGAACATCGTGTTATATAATACGGTATCAGAGCCCATAAAACTCAAACGGATATTCGATCCTATAAAGAAAATTTTGGATCCGATCCAAGAATGAAACCCATGTAATCTAATATTTTGACCTATAAAAATGATTATTTATGCTTGAATTATTAGGAATTTGGGATTGATAAATGATAACTAATATTAAAACAAAATAGAAACTAAACTGAAAAGACTCATGCTGAATTGGGACCTTGAAACAGTCATTTCCACCGATATCTGTTTTTGCAGTCAAACGTGAGGGTTGATCTTCAGAACATGGAGGACACTAAATGAAAAATAAGAACAAAAACAATTTAAAAAGAAAAAAATCAAAAGAGCAAAAAAAAAAAAATAATAATAATAAATAAATAATTTCTAGTAATTATTTTATTGGTGATGGGATATTGTGAGCTTCTGAGTTCCACGTAAGACAACACTATTTTAATATTTTTCTATCCTCATAGCAACGTGGGAGGGAATTAATTACATTATTGTTGCCGTTTGCTTACACATAACTATAAATTTTTTTTTATAGACACATAACTATAAAATTAAATCTCTCAATGAAAAAAAAAACTATAAAATTAAATTCATTAACTTGAATAATGAATATAAACACATTGGCTAAAACTATTCTACTAGTTTTGAAAAGCGGTAGGTTTTGAATTTCCATTTCAATTTTTTTTTTTTTATTTCCATTTCATATTTATGAAAGAAACTATAAAAGCATAACTTTATTAACATATTTTAGTATAAATTAGTTATAATATAAATATAGTAATTAAAAATAAAAAAAGAGACTCCTCTTATATATATATTTATCATACACTTCTGGTTCTAGGTTTCAAAACTTTATTTTTTATTTTACCAAAAAAAAAAAAAAAATCATATATCGATCAACAAGTTATCTTTCACTTAAATATCACTAATTTTTTATTCTCTGTTGAGGTGGAACGTTGTTTGCATTTCTAACAATAACTTTATTAACATATAGATGTTTAAGAGTGTTCTATTTCTTAAATTTTAGGTAATCAATTAATTAATTGCTTTACTTTGACGAGTAATTTTTAATTTTAATTTTAAAAAATACATCAAGTTTACCACGTATGCAAGTTTAGAATTCAATCCAATAAAACTAAGAAGTTAGTATTCAAATTTATTAATATCACAATCGAAGAGATTGAAATGAGGATGGAGATTTGAACCAATGATATTTTGAAATTTGTTAGAAATGTGTTAAACTACGTTATTCGAGGATTAAGATTTGTTTAGAGCCGTCCAAATCAGTGTGATTAGAAAAAGAAAAAGACATAGAGTTGGATGTGGGAAAACAATAAATAAAGTTAGAAGCAAAACGCGGAGAGGAAATTTGTCGGTATTTCGTTGAGGTTTCTGTTTGGGGAATTCATCCAAAGTTATTTTGAAAAAACCATCTCGAAACATATCTTTAATCATTCAAAATCAATTTGATGTTTGGTTTTACATTTTTAAATGTGATTTTCATGTCATCAAAATTAATTTTGAATTATTAAAAACGCGTTTCAAAGTGATTTTGAATATGACAACTGTTATAGGCAAGTTTGGACAACTCTGATGTACAAGGAGTTGACGAGAACAACCGGGGAGAAATCGGGCTGGAGATGGACCCCAGAGGCGAAACCGGCAAGCGAGACGGGCCAAGATCGAAGGGGTCGGGTTTTTGGCCCGACCCCCTGCTCGGCCCGCTCGCGCGGGCCGAGCCCGTTCGACTCCGCTTGGTCCCTACCACCTTTGGCCGCCTCGGTTCCGCCTGGTTTGTCTCGAAACGCCTCCGAATTCCTAAAAACCCTAGGAGCATGAGCATGTATTTATGGTCTTCGCTACTGAATAAGGGGACCCAAACTCTTTACTCTCTTCACTTACTCACTAGCCCTCCTACTTCCGTTTTATGATTTAAGCATCGGAGTCGGTGTGGCTAGCACCACACCGATGTGCATACACCGATGTGCATGTTTTCCGTCTTGCAGGTCACGTCTTCCCCCCTCATCTACAAAGTTACCGTTGGTGGCACGTGAAGGTCAGGTGAGTTTCCTCTGACCAAAATCGACCATCAACAACAACATAACTTTTCTTTATTTGAATTTGTAACTTTTCTTCCTCTAAGGATTGTGTGCAAGTCAACAGGTTTGGTGTGCCTACAAACTAAAGAAATACACACCTTTTTGGTAGAATAATTCTACACACACCATTCTTTTTTCTTTCCGCTATTTTCTTATTTCACTTTTCAAGTTACGATGCTTATTTTTCTCTCATTTTAAGTAACATAATTACGTTTTTATATTGAGTTTCTAAACTAATGACCTAAGATTCAGGTTAAATGTCCATTTTCTTTTAAAATGATGAAAATACAAATACACGAGAGTTTGAATGTACAACCTCTAAGTAAATGTAAAATTTGTCTTAAACGTTTGACTATGCTCGATGTGGTAGGTTAAGTTTTTTTTTTTTTTTTTTTTTTTTTTTTTTTTTTTATAATTAATATATTTATTATTTTTAATTCTTTTTTCTTCATCAACATGTGGGTATGGAAGGATTTGAAACTCTGACATTTTGATCGGATGTACATGTCTAAATCATTTCAACAATGTTTCGGTTGTCAATGATAGGTTAAGACTGTGTTACTTTTATGTATTAGAATGAAAATTAAACGAAGTAAAATCAATTAAAAAAAAATTGTTGGTAAAATACCATGTCACAAATATGGAAGAGATTTTAATCTCCGACTTTATGAATGAAAGATGTCTTAATAATGATGTATGCTTAAGCTGGTAATGAAGGGAGATATGATTGATATTGTTTTAATGATGTAACTTTTAAATTTGTTTGTAATCAAAATTAAAATTGTAACCATTGTCGAAAAAATTAATAATAAAAATGTAACCATCGTGGTTATTTGAAATAAGAATAATATAAGACGTGTCAATTCAATGGAGCTATCATATAATTACTGTTTCGATAGTCCAATTCGATTAAAAATGCAACAATGTACTGGTGAAGTTTTTAACTTATATTTTATTTAATTGCAATCAATTTTATATTCAAAGTATACTTCTATAAGTCTGTAACAAATAATAAATAATTATAGTTATTACTCTTGAAAAAAAAAAAAGATTTATGTATCGTGTTAGAAAAATATATTCTTGAAAAGAAGATTAAAGGTTTAAATCTATATCTTATGTACTAACATGATGAGTATAACTCTAATTAATATAAAACACGTATTCTGTTAAAATATTCATACATATGATTGAACTAAAAAAAATAAATAGAAAACAACAATACTTCATAATTAAGTAACGTTAATAAAAATGTAAAATACTTAGACAAAAAAAAGTATAATGGGATCATGTGAAATTCAGAAAAAAAAAAAAAATTACACGGCCTAGACGGTCAAATTAAATGTCATTAAAGTCAATGTACCAAAACTAGGAGATAAAATAAATATAAAAAAGTTAGAACCAGGACATAATTTAAGACTTTTCTAAATTTCCTTCTAAAAAAAAAAAAAAAAGACTTTTCTAAATTTCATTCTAGAACTTTCAAGTCTCAAAATTTAATATATATAATTTAATTAAGTAATAATAGTTACTTTGACTGAATATATTTCTCTGTTTGAAATGAAGTGAATGTTAGTACGTATACATTCTCAATACCAGTCATTTTTTTTTTTTTTTTGACACATCTCAATACCAGTCTTAAGTAAACAGTTCAAACTTTTTTTTTTTTTAATTAATATTACAATTCATGTATAACAAAAATTCAAAGCCATCTCCTTTTAAAAAAATCAATACCGACTAATTTAACAAAACATATTGTAAAAATCTCTAAAATCCCACTAGTTTTAATGAATCAAGTTTGCACAAAACTAGTTTGATTTAGGCACAAAACTTATAGTTGGATAATTATGACAAAATTCATAATAAGGTTGTTTTTATCTTAGCTCTTGAAAATTTTTGTATTAAAGATGTGATTTATAATTTGTGAATTTTGTCTTAGTTATCTGTGAATTTTTACAATTTCGTATTACATTTTTAAATCTACCAGCCTCTCAATAACAAATATAGCACAATTGTAAACTAATTGCATATATAGCAAAATTAATTGTACAAGACAAAAAAGTTGTCGTCAGATTCTATCTGTGTCTATCACTTATAGACCCCGATTAATCAAAATCTATCGGTGACTATCCTAGTAAACTTTCAAAGTCTATCAATAATAGTAACCGATAGATTTCGATTAATCGGAGTCTATCAACGATAGACACTGATAGACTTTGAATAATCGAAGTCTATTGGTAGACACTATAGTTTCTGATTAATCAGAATCTATCGCTCATAAACTTTGATAATCGAAGTTTATCAGATAGATTATAATTAACCAGAGCCTATCAGTGTTTATCAGTAATATATTTGCTATACTTGCAATTATATAATTTTTATTTGCCACCTACTCCAAATTCTCTAATTTATTTTCAGTCACACATAAATTACATCAAAAGAAATTTAGGCCCATTGGCCCATCAAGAATTAATAAGCCCATATCACACCGTACAAGTTTGCGCGGCCCAATTTGGTAACGACTGGCCCAATATGGCTTCGATAGCATCGACAACCAGAAAATCGAACCCACTCATCACTTGACTGACTCCTTCTGCAGACTTCCGAGCATCGGAGCTCTGCGACTACGGGCAGCGCCGTTTTCCAACCTTATCCTCGGCTGGTCTCTTCCTTCTCTTCGACGATTCTGAGTGATCTTTCTCTTGGTAGGCTTCTCCAGCCTTCAGCATAGCGATCAATACGAGCACAACCCTAATTCTTCTCAATTTCTTCAACGATTATTATAATCCTTAAACTAGCCTTTCGATCTCGTTTTTCTTCATCCATTGTTATTATCTCCTGCCAATACTTCGTTTTCGGAATTTTCCATGTTTATTTTCACCCCATGTGAACTTATTTGGTTGTTGCAGCTTGCGCATCATGGGTTTGGGAGGGTTGTATTCCCAATTTGTTGTTTAGATGAACTCTAACTCCTGTCTGTAGTTTTAATCTTAAACTAGCATGTATTTTTTTTTTTTAAGGGGATTGCTTACTCTTACTATTTTCAGGTGGTTCTTGGCTCATTCGCTACAATGACTCGAGTTTACATTGGTAATCTGGATCCACGCGTTACAGAGAGGGATCTTGAAGATGAATTCCGAATGTTTGGTGTTCTTAGGAGGTAATTTCCGTTTGAAATTTGAGGCATCTTTCATATGTATTTCTTAAATTAAAATCTTTTGGATGCAAGATATTTACCTAATCTACTGAAATGGGAAATATTCAAGTCCATGGGTTGGTTCAGTATTGCACCCAGATATTTTACGGCGCTATACTATCTATCCTTGGCGTTTTCACGTGGCCAAAGCTAGATATTTCAGCACGCTGCAGGGGACGATAAAGTAACAGAAAAGAAAACTCACTTCGAATTTCAGAACGTCTGTTTTAAATCTGAGTACAATTGAAGTTTGGCTGGTTTCAGCCTGTCAGCAATGGGAGTTCAGTCGTTGGACTCTGCTTTGTGCATAAGATCAATGTCTTCCTTTTCGTTTGTATTATTTGTTTATGAAATTGAGACACAAACTCTTTGAGGTATGTCCTCTGGAGGTTGCTGATGGCTATCATTGAGATTGGTGGGATCGATGTGCTCATATCTTACCTCGGCAGAATGTCAGACATATTTCTACGGTCTAGATTTTGCTTGAAGGACATTAATTTCTTAATTGCATTTCAACTATTAAGATGGGATAGTTTTCAATCTGCATCCTCCATTTGCTTTAATTTGAAAGGATATATATGTTCCCTTGTTCCTTTGTATTAAACTGCATTCTGAATTATTTGAATTGAATAAAATAATACAGCGTTTGGGTTGCTAGAAGGCCTCCAGGGTATGCATTTATTGAGTTTGATGATCGCAGGGATGCTCTAGATGCAATACAAGCATTGGATGGTCAGTTTTAAATAAAAAGATTGTTTTTTATTTTCTTTTCTGGCTTATAGATATCAAGTTGTGCCTTTATCCCTTCTATCAAATGATATTTGCTTTCATATGTATGTATGTGTGTGTGTGTGTGTGTCTCTGTGTGTGTGTGTATGTATGCAACCTTTTCTCGGATACTAGTGAAATATGATCAATCAACTTTCAGTTAGTGTTTTTTTTCTCAGCTTTATCTGTCATATCATATAGTTTTCATTACCGCAGTGAACTAAAAATTTATAATAGATCTAGTTTAATATCAAACTTTGTCCGCAAAACTAAACTAAATCATGGAAATTGTGTAGCTTCTTTAAATGTTAATTTTATTCTTAGAAAGCACCTTAATGAAAAAAAGTGTAATTAATGGGCCGATCTCTCCAATGTGCTTCAAGATGTGATTTGGGAATTATCATGATTCTATGATATAGAAACTCAAGGGTTATTGAGCCATTCTTGTAATCATGTTTTAATGCCCTCTTTGGCTAACAGCTCAAGTCTAACTGTGTGGACTTCATTCCATAATGAGCTAAACACTTGCAACAACCTTCAAGAGCGCTTCCTGAATCCTAACCTCTCATCTAGATTCCAACTTGTGCATTATGTACAAGCATGATGAAGAGAATCATTTTAATCTCTTCTTTCAGACTTTCAGTGTGACTTTGTCACTTATTTTTGTCGCAAGTTGTTCACTGTTTTTGGTATCTCTTGGTCCTTCCCCAAGTGTTACAAGTTGGTAGTTCAGTCTTCAACTACTTGGTGGTCATTCTTTCAAAGGAAAAGATAAATTGCTAGGAAGAATTCAGATATTGCCTTGTAATGGAGCATGGTTTGAGAGAAGTCAATTGAATTTCCAAGATACTTTCTCTACGGTGGTCTTGTAGGACCTTGTTAGACTTTTCTCCTTCATGGTTCATTAGATCAAATATTTTTTATTGCAAATATAGTTTATCCTTAATCCAAGACAAACGGGATTCTTTTCTGTAAGTTCCTAAGGCTTAACTGTGATTCCTTATCCCCCTGTTCTTAGTTTTATTGCCTTGAGTTAAGTCTATCTTACCTTTTATGTATGATTTTATTGGGCTCTTTTAATAGGGAAAAATGGTTGGCGTGTGGAGCTTTCTCACAACTCTAAAGGTGGAGGTGGTGGCAGTCGTCGTGGCCGTGGTGGTGGTGGTGGTGGTGAAGATTTGAAATGTTATGAATGTGGTGAACCTGGTCATTTTGCTCGAGAGTGTCGTTCCCGTGGGGGCTCACGAGGCGGAGGGGGTGGTTTGCGTCGTAGTCCTTCTCCTCGGCGCCGCAGGAGTCCAAGTTATGAACGATATGGTCGCAGGTGTGTCAAAGCTCTGTGTGTATTTTTAAACACACCAAGTTATTTAATTGATCCTAAACCAACCAGTGGTTTCATATAAACTTTAGGTTAAGTGTTCTATCACTCTTTTCCCTTTTCTCGTGCAGGAGTAACAGTCCTCGTGGTAAAAGATCTCCACGACGCCGCAGCATTACACCTCCTAAGCGTGGTCGGAGCTACAGCAGATCTCCTCCATACCGCCATGCTCGTCGCGCTTCACCTTATGCCAATGGGTATGCCTTATTTCTAAGACATGAGCTATTCAGTAAAACTAGTTAGTTAGAGGAGAGAGAACTTAATTACCTCAAATAGGTTGTTTTGTGCACATAAGCCTTGTGTTAATCATTGGGATTTAGTGCAGTAGAACAAGGCTATCTTGAATGGCATTGGTGCTTTTGTAATCTGATTCCAGGGCATCAATAATATTCTTTCTCCCTTAACTAACTAGGCATTCTTAACCGTTTTATCCCTCCTGGCATATGTTTTCATTATTGGAGGCCTATAACGTTTATGAAAATTGAGTGAGAAATGTTTCTCTACTACAAATTAATGTGAATACATACTTGATTGAGCAATATATTCCATAACTTCTCCTTCTTTAAATACAAATGCTTCAATCTGAGAGTTTCATGTTTATCATTATTTCAGAGATTGATGCTGGAATCAAGGCTGATGCTGTGCTGATAGAACTTAGATGATGGTGTTTCTGCTATACTGTAGTTCTAATAGGAATTGTGGAGTGAACCGGAATCATGTAGTTAAGTTCGTCTCTGACAATTGGTTCTCTTTGAAACCTGGATTTGGATGGGTGTCTACCAAGTGTTTTAAGCCACCAAATGGGGTTCTGTCTGGCACCATTTTGTGTTGGCTCTCTTCCGCCCGCTGGAACTCCGGAGGTCTCTTTCTTGCTTTCAAAGTTATATCTACTACGTAGATTTTTATATATACCTTTCTATCTATTTATTAATTTTTCTTTTTCATTGGATGTCCCTAAAGATTTATTTGTTGCCTGTTTTTTTTTGAGGTGTGATTTTCGGCTATAAATGGCATCGTTACTCAGCTAACTGCATCTTAGTGCATCACGGTTCTCAATATCTGCTCTGCTCCTCAATCATCTTCTTGTTACTACAACTGGTTGCATGCTGTTTGTATTGCACTCTTCTGCAAGAAGGCTGCCTATATAGTTAACTCTTTTTAGCTGGTTGAAGAAGATGAAGCTGTTTTCTTGTGATTTTCTGCTCATCATCTTCTCGTCTACCAGTGTTTTATGAGCTTCTTTTATTACATGCGCGAAAGTATCGTGAGAGATTCTACTCGTTTTATAACATCGGCATCTTGTGAGCTTCAACTTGTCTGTTGCTCGCCCCAACTTTCTGCTTTGCTCCACCAACCTTCCTTCCTTTGTCATGCTTCCTTCATTCGCACTTCTCCTTAAGTTAGAGACCACCAGTGATTTGCTTTTAGATGGTGAGGCAACCATGTTCTTGTTCCTGGATCTGTTGTCTACCCTCATCAGTTTGTGGTTAGAAGGTCGAGAATGTTGGAAATTTGAATGCTTATTTATATTCTTTGATTGTTTGTTCTTTGTTCTTTGCGTAGAGAACTACATTGAGACCATCCCATTTGTTAATTAAAGAATCCTCGTTGATTGATTTTTTTGTGAGGTTATCTTCCTTAACTCATGATTGTCACGATAAGTCACAGAGGCAACTTCCCAAATTCTTCGGAATTGGATGCAAATGGTTTTTTCTATGGTGAAAATGGAAAATTTTTGTGAACAAAGCAGACGTTGGGAGCAGTGTTCTGAAATCCTCGTGTTGTTCTTCTGGCCGAATATTAATCCAGTGTCTGGTTTTTGGATCTTTTTCGATGTGGCGTTTAATATTTTTCAAGTCGTTGCAAGAGCTTAGGTTGGTTCCTATGCGAGTTCAAGTTGGACTAATTAAATTAGACATTTTAAAGTATTTGGACTAAAATTAAATAAAACCTAGATTTCATCTCCATGATTGTAATATATACATATGTTGAGTATATATATATGGAATATAATACTGATTGCATTGAAAATTACTTTTATGGTTCAATCTAATGAACTTGAGTGTTTAATGGGCAATATCTTGCACTGTTTAGGTGTAATTATGGTGTGTTTGGTTTAACTTTCTATTGTTTAGTTTAATTTTGAAAAAAATTCGAGTGTTTGGCAACCACTCATGTGTAAAGTATATTTGAGTTATATACTTATTTTGAGACCACAATACTCCAACTCCATCCCATAAAATGTAATGAAAAAATTCCTGGTTCCTGCCACATTTGAGGCTATCTCCAAGAGTCTCATTCCCCATTCACATTTCGTGAATATTTATATCAAGTGATTCGAAGAATTTAATTGAAAGTGCAATTAATCTTCTAGAAAAAATAAAGAGAAAAGAAAAAGACCAATTGAAACGTAGAGGGGCTAAATATATTTATTTAGCCTATTTATTCATCCTAGAACAACATCAAATGTCACGTTACAATGAGAAAACATATGGAAAATTGGGGGAAAAACAAGATGAGCCTATTTCCACTATTCATAAAATCTCAGAAACTTCATGACGCTGATCACAATAAAAAGCGACCATCTTGATTAAACTCAACTCACGCCACTGCTATAATAATTCTAACTTCGACGACATCAAGGGACTCTAATTTAAGCCTCCACTTATTCCATAAATGGTTCAGGATGAAGGATGGCGCTCTAAGACAGCCAATTTCTGCCTTCTTCAACGCTGCGCGGAAGATGTTCATTTTGCTTTTGAGTCGATAATCTTCTTCGCAAATGAAGGCAAACAGAAAGCTGCTGAGTGAATCTGAAGATTTTCAACAAAAGAACAGGGAAAAAGAGAAGCTTTAGTTCGAAGTCAAAAGAAGGACATTGTGATCTTAAGCAAATTTGAAGGATGACGACAACAGATCCCACCTCGGAGTTGTAAAACTTGAGCGGATTCCCCGCAGTATCGATGCCATTCACCTCTACTGGGTTGACTGGATGCTTGAAATCAACCGCAGGTCCCTCGGTTGAGCAGAGCATAAACCCGATCACTCCACTGAAACACAAACCAGAGGGATGTTTAGAGAAAGCCACATTCAACAGGAGAGAACGATAAAAAGATGATTTCGTATAAATTCTAAGAGAACTGGTCGAATATAACCCAAGAGATGCCGATAAGCTGAACAAGGAAATGTCGAATTGTTAGGTGTGTGTACCTTGGATATGTAGGAACTGTAGTCCATGCATAGTTGACAGATCCTTTGAATATTTGGCGGCAGTTCGTAGCAATGTCTTCGATGATTTTCATGTGAAGCCAAATGCTCTCTGCCTGAGTGCACACAACACCTCCTGATCGAAGAGCTTTGGCAACTGAAGCAAAAAATGGCTTCTCAAAAAGCTCTTGTGCAGGACCTGTATCATGGCAATTGATTTTCATTTTCTCAAAGAATCCAACATATAGTTCCATGTTTCTCTTGGAATGAAAAAAAGATATAATTACCAATAGGATCAGAAGAATCCACTATAATTGCATCATAAGTGCCTTCAGGAACAGCCTTCAGAAATGCAACGCCTGCAACACGAGAAGCACACCGATAAACACAGTTGAGATATTAAACAGAAAGAAGAGGTTGAGGGGAAGCTGACAAGAAAATGATTGATCATATACCATCACCAACATGAAGGGTGACGCGGGGATCCTCGTACCCAACAGCTACGCGAGGGAAAAATTCTTTGGAAACCTGCAAAGGTATCAGGCAATAGTATTTAATCATAAATCAGAATTAGTTCCACACATCTGTCATAAGCATATCAGCACCTCGCATATCATAATATCACGTTTGTACTCGAAAAGGCAACAAAATAACTGATAATGCTGGAAAGTTACTACTTACGTCAACTACCATCTTGTCAATTTCACAGATATCTATCTGCTCAACAGATGAATGGCGAGCCACCTCTCGCAAAACACCGCCATCTCCTCCACCAATAACTAGAACCTAATAACAATAATAGAGTGAGAAAACAAGAAAAGAAAACTCAAATAATCAAATTAACGCCAACCAATATGATACTCAAAATTCACTGAAACTTGTGAAATAAAAATCCTAACGCATGTGAGAGCTTTTGAGCAAATTAGAGGCAAAAAATCATTCTTTTTCAGACCCTCCACCCACCAATTTCCCAATGAAGTATAACATAAGCTCAAACGACTAAAATTCGTTGCACTTATAATTGAAAACATTCTATGAAATAAGATTAAAACTTAGCGAACATAAACATAGCTCAACAGTTGAAGCATCCTATCCTTACTTCCTGACAGGTTGTAGGTTCAAATCCTCCATTCTATCCATCCCAGATATTTATGACAAAATACCAACAAAAACTTAACTTTTGTATGAAACTTTGCTACAGATATTTATGACAAAATACCAACAAAAAGGTCACTGACATGCCCTGCTTCTCATTAAGTCTCTCAAGAATCAAAGGTATTAGACTTTCCATCATTCAGAGTATGTATGACATAACTTATGACTCCAAATACAAGTCCTAAAACATTTGCAAAACACTACACTAAGAGAAAAACCTTTTTGGGGTTTGGAATTGAGCAAAGTGGAAGGTGGGTGATCATCTCTTGGTAAGCACATTCATCTCTCTCTGTAAGCTGAATCACCCCATCCAAAACCAGAACCTTCCCATAAGTTGATGACTGCAGGGCACATAAACCACAACATCAAGGGAAAAAATCATAGTTCAAAACAATAAATCACAAAGTCCATCCTCATCCTCATATAAATAAGAATACCTGAAAGACCAAAACATTCTGGTAATCAGACTTCCCTTGGAACAAAATCTTCTCCACTTTCAAGGAGTGAGCCTCTCCTGCATGACATCAAATCTTTTGATTTTCTCAACGAAAACGAAAGCCAAAGTTCTCAAAAGCTCAAAGAAAAATTAGATTCCATCATATTGTTCATCATCTAACGAATCTCAACAGCCAAACACAGACAAAACGATGAAAATATGAGATTAGAGACGAGAAACTGACCAGGCCACATTGAGCTAATCTCAGAAAACCATCCAGGAATTACAGAGGAAATACAATCGGGGTGTGAGGCGGAGACCCCATTCTCCAGTTTCTTCGCCGCCGCATCGGCCGCCGACTCCACGGAAAATTGCGCAGCCATAAGAATCCCTCTTTCACTTGGCTAAAATCCCAAACCCCAAAACAGCCTTAGAGGGGAGTGCTGCTCTCTACGACCCGTTTGGATTCTAGCACTGAACAACGTGACCCAGTTCTTCTCCCATTTATATAATTGCAAAAGTTCCGTGAAAGGCTTCCCCTTTCGAGAGAAAACAAATTAGAGAGTGTCTCGGACAAGGAGTTAGGTCGGGTTATTGTTTGGCCCAATAACATACATCAATTGTGCACCCACAAATTGATCAATCAATTACAACTCTCCTATTGTGAGTGATTTTTAAATGACTACAATTACTTTTGTTAGGTTTGAAATCACCCCGAAACACACTTTTAATTATTCAAAATTAATTTTAGGTTTGATTTTACACTTTTAGATGTGATATTCATATCATCAAAATTAATTTTCAATTATTAAAAACATGTTTCAGAGTGATTTTGAATATGACAAATGTGATTTTAATCATTTCAAAATCACTCCCAAATATGCACTAGTCTCACAAACTTATTAACTCCTCCAATTTCTACAATAAAATAACTCCAGATTTCAGAACTAACTCTTTGTCTCAAACACTCGGTTTCTTTTTCATTTGTTACTCACCTCGATCTCTTCATCATCACGTTTTCTCCATGTATTTTATTTATTTATTTTTATTATTATTATTATTATTATTATTATTATTATTATTTTTTTGTAGAGATTCGCATTTTCATAAACTTCCAAATACTATAGTGTAGTTTTTACACCCAAAAAGGAGATGTGTCTCAAATATGAAATATATGTGTGTATACATGGAATATTAAACAAACTAGTATAAATTCAATTTACAAGTTTAACCTCTAAATTTTTAGGGTTTTAACAAGTAGTTTTCCAATCTTTAAAAAGTGTTCGAGAGGTTTTAAATTTTTCAATATATGATCCAATAGATTTTGAACTTTAAAGTCAGGACATATCTTAAATTTTCAATTATGTGTCTAATAGATTTTTAACCTATTAGACTTAAAAAAAATTCAAAGCTTATTAAATACAAAATTATTAATTTAAGAAGGTACAAATTATTGTCACTCACATGTTGTTAAGAAAAAAAAAGGACAAAATTGAGATGTTGTTAGACACAAAATTGAATTTTATATGTTTGTAAAAAAATTGAATTTTACATCTAATAGATTCGTGATTTTTTTTTACAATATATGGGGTGGAGATTTGAAACTTTGACTTGTTATTAGTCAAGATACAAATTTTATGTTAGTTGAATGATGTTTTTTGTTGATGGAAAAATTTGGAAGGCATCTGACCTTCACATGCCCCAACCGTAAATTTTTATAAGAGGGGAAAGACGTGGCCTGCAAAACAGTAAATTTGCATGCCGGTGTGGTGTTTGCCACACCGTCTCCGATGCTTAAGTTAGAAAACGGAAGGAGGAGAGCAAGTGAGCAAGAGAAGCGAGTAGAGGGTAGAGTTCAATATCTTTTCTTTAGTGATGAAGAAGGGTTTAAATACATGTTCTTGCTCGAGGGTTTTTTAGAAATTCGGAGGCGTTTTGGGATGAACCAGGTGGAACCGGGGTGCCCAGAGGCAGCAGAGACCGAATGAAGGCGGACGGACTCGACCCACACAAGTGGGAGGGCGAGGCCGGCCATATGGGTCGGGCCAAGGCCCGATCCCTTTGACCTTGGCCCGTTTCGCCTTCGGGGTCCATCTTCCGGTCCTATGACTCGTGTCGGGTTGTCCTCGTCAGCTCATTGTACATCGGAGTAGTCCAAAATTACCTACAACACTTTTATTCGTATATTTTTTTAACTTCTTAGTCAATAGTATATGTCAATTCCTGTCGAGCTGGACTCCCTTTAACCGAGGTAATTTTAAAAGTTAACATTAGGTTGATTGTTATCATTATTTCTTTCATTTCTCACGAGTTTTTGTCTTTTGGAAAGATAATTATTTCAAGAAGATTGAGAGAAAAAAAAGTCTTCAAAAGAATACATATTTACACAGGTGGACCCAGAAAACCTTCAACACCCATTATTGTATTTGATTTATCTCTCAACTCTCATACACACGATAACACGTCAGCCCTTTTTAAAAAGAAATTCTATGACCATAACACGTCAGAAGTGCCATACTTTGACCCAAACACTACCCAATTTGACTAAAACTATCAATTATTTTGAGTTCATATCTTAATTTTGAAACAAAAATTTATTTATTTTTTAATTCCATGACCGAAACTTACGTTAAATGATAAGTTTAGCCTTTGAACTTAGTTATATTAAATAGGTCATTGAATTTTAAAAAATGGCTCATAAATCTTTTGACTTTCAATTTTATATCTAATAGATTCTTAAACTTTTTAAAAAAATGTTTAATAAATTTCTAAACTTTTGATTTTGTGTCTATTAGGTCATTGACCTATTCAATATTTTTAAAATTTACGAACCTATTGAACACGAATTTGAAAGTTTATTATTCTATTTGATATAAAAGTTAATTTTATGTCCAATAGATTTGTTAATTTTAAAAAATGCTGAATGCTTTTGAAAACACTAAATTGAAAGTTTAATGACTTATCTGCATTTTAAAAGTTCACGGATCTACTATATACATAATTGAAAATTTGACCTATTTGATATATATATATATTTTAGATACATATTTGATATTTTTTAAAAGTTTAGAAATCTATTAAACATAAAAACTTCGAAATTTTGTTATATATAGCAAAGAAATATATACTATTGTCCTACTAGAAATTTTTCTAATATTTTCCTCCACATGTTGTTGAAACATGAGCTGATGTGTGACTATGAAGTATGATTTTGACATGAAATTGACCCACTCATAATATAAATGGCTTCATATGGTAAAGTACTCAACAATTGTTCTATTTTCCTTTTAGTGGACAACCACATGTTCTTGCTAAGAACTAAGAAATATGACAACCACCAAAAGAAGCTGTCCAGTACTCACAGGCTGTTATAAAACTTCAACCCTAAATCAACCAATTTTTCATCCTTCACTGAATATAAATTTTGAAGACAACTTAATGGATTTGGTACCGATTACTATTTCAAAAGTTGATGCTTCGATCTCCCAGCCCCACAATTGTGGAACTAAAAAAAAACTCAAAACTCAATCTCGATTATATGATTATGTCATATTGCTACCTATTCATAAGTCATGTCATCAATCTCGAAAACTTCCTCTTTAAAAAAATCTCGAAAGCTGAATAATTAAAATGAAGGTTTCAAAATTAGGTCAAAATAAATTAAACCGATGCCTACAATATTTGCATGCAGTAGATGTCTCTAATTAAGACCACCGACATTTCAAGTTTCAAGTTTCAAATACATTATTGCCAACGAGATTATGATTCAATTGACATAAACTTTGCATTTCAACCAAAAGGTTGTAGGTTCGATCCCCCAACTTCCATGTTGTAAAAAAAAAAAAAATACAAATACAGAATCATCTAAAAAATAAAATCAACTACAGAAAATAAATAAATAAATATATAATTTCCATAGCTGTAGCAAAATTCTCCTTTTCTAGTACTTGCTTATATATATATATATATATTTATAAAAATTATTATTATTATTATTTTGGTCACAAAGCTTTTCCTTTCCTAAAAAAAGCATATAACTTATCGAACTTGTATGAATCTATGTACTTTATTTGATAATAAATGTTAGAGTCAACTACACTATTGTGATAAAAAAAAAAACCTATTCTTATTCGCATTACTTTTTATAATTATATGGTAGAATCATTTAAATAAAAAAGAATGTCTTCGAATATGTTCAATCATAAAGGAATATATCTATATGCTAAATAAAAGGCAAAAAGTGTTATGATTGAAAATATTGTTCTTCAAGTGGCTCCAAAGAGATTTGTGGAGAATCTATCTCTTTATACTCCAATATTTTTTTCCTTAAATTTTGTACAAAGCATATTATAATCAAGGATTTGAATGTATATATAATCCAAATCAAGTGAGAGTTGATTACTTAAAAGAGAAATAATTTGATGGTACCATCTTGTCTAATAACCCTCAATCCTTGTAGGGCAAACTTAATCTCATTTGCTTTTTTCAATTATTATCCTTTATTTTTGTTTTTTTTTTTTTTTTGAGAAAATTATTATCATCCTTTCATTCATTTGTTTAGCTTTTCTAAGAAATTTAATCATTTTAATTTGTCTTTAATTACTCCATTCAAAGCCACTATCAATTCCCAAAACCTTTAATTATGAATAGAGCCCAAAAAAAAAAAATTGTATAAAGGACCATCAAGATAGACTTAAATTAACGATATGTTTGTGATTTTTGAATGACCAGGATCATTTTTTATTTATTTTTTATTTTTTTATTTGTAGTGATTTTAGACATGACAAAAATAATTTTGGTCATTCCAAAAAAATTACCCACAAACATGCTTTCAGTAGGTGTATCTCTTGACGTTGAAGGATTTTTTTTCTCTTCTTTTCGCTAATGGGAGTGTAATTTGACCAGCTAAAACACGTGTCCTCAACTACAGAGATACAAATCCCCCACACTCCAAACATCGTTGAACACAAGAAAGAAAAAGACATTGTTTTTTTAGTTCAAGAATATTTAAGAGTGGAGATTAATTTGAATCTCTATCATTTTGTTTCGAGATTATAATACCTCAACTAATTGAATTAGGCTCCACTCGACTTTTCGACGAATAATCATGATTTCACATATTGTTTTTGAATACTGTTGATAGAATTGAGAACAAACCATAACAACATAACAAATTTCCATATATAATTCTTAAGGTCTCCAATTGCCAACTTTCCTGGAAAATACAAAATAAGGGGGAAAAAAAACACTGGGAAAGGGGAAATTGAGGCTGCAGAGAGAGAAGTATATATTCTTTTTTGTTGACAAAAAGCAGTCTCCATTATTAGAAGAATAGACAAAAGATTGAATAATTGTTGAATTTGGGATGTCATGTGGGGCTGTGTTTTCTGTTTTCCATCTGTTTTTGGCTGGGAAAAAAAGCAAGTGTGAACTTTTATGGTTTTTCTCTTTCTTTTTTTTGATCCTTATAAGTCTAAGATTTCATGTTATGATCAAACTTTTTGACCACTTCACTTGAAATTTTGTGCATAGGAAAAGAATCATAGCTTTCTTTTTGAGAAATGGAGACTCAAATAACACACTTCTTTTTCCAATTGTTTGTGCAATATAAAGCCCATTTTGATTTTCCAACCAACATAGTCAATGTTTCTTGCTGACCATCTCTCTCTCAAAGTCTAATGCAAGCAGCCCAAACCAATATCTTCTTCTTCTTTATCGATTTTTTCAATAGTTCTTTTAATCATACTAGTAAAAAACACGTGCGATACAAAATTATAGTTATAATTTAAAGTACAAATAAAAAAAAAAAACAGAATAATTTTGAATTAGAATATAGTTTGATTTTATAAAAGAGAAGATACTCATTCCAATATCTTTTTATTCATGTATCTAAATATTTTAGAAATTAATTTCAAATATATAAAAAAAATATCTATATATTCCATTTTCTGAAAATTGAGTTGTCTTCTGAAATTCTATAATAAATTTCAATACAACTTTATGCCAACTTTTTTTTTACAAACTTTATGTCATGTCAGTTGAGCTGCTTTTGTTGGCAACCACTTTTATATATGGTTATTTAAATTCAATATTCTGAAATTTTATTAATGCAAATAGAATGACGTTAGAGTGTAAATATTATATATACATTCTGCTGATATATGGCATTATTCAACTAATTAATTATGATAGATCTGACTTCTGAGTGCTTTAAGACATTGCATCTCGTGTCGTTGAATTAAAAATGGAAAAAAAAAATGAAAAATACCTCTAAAATCGAGACCGAACAAATGAATCCATGGGCCGAGGAACGTAGTGTTGGGCTTGGACTCATAGGCCCGTACTTAACAGTGAGTTGGCTTGATTAATGATTTTGTGGGCCTCGCAGGCCCATACTTGATAGCGAGTTGGGCTTTCAATACAGTTCTATTCTGTGATTCTCCAATCTCTCGGTTATCTTGTTTGTCGATGGGTGGCTGGATCGGCGAAGGACGGTTGTTCAATTCAATTGTTCTCTCTTCCTGTGTTCCTCACTAATTCCGTCGACCACAAGCCACTGCTAGCTTCTCCCCTTTCTTTCGTCGGCGTTTTCTCTTCTCCGTTCTTAGTGTGAAATTTCATCTGCAGTACGTCGGTTCCCTTTCTGGAGCATCTGGAGAGCATAGTTTGATCCGAGGTTAGGGATTTCCTTTTGTGTAAAAGCACCTCAGTGTTGTTTTATCCATTTAGGTTTATACATGTATGTTATCTTTACCCTGAAAGTTGAAATCATGATATGCAGCTATTCTTCAACTTGGTGCTGAATTGTTTACGACCAGGGAGGCTTTGTAATCTTCTAGCGAAGCTTAGAAAATGGTCAGTGACCTTTTCTTTTTATTTTTCTTTCTTTTTTTTTTTTTTGCTTGCGTCCATGCCATGTTTGGTTTCAGCACTTTCTTTTGTATGGTGGTTTAGTTTAGTTACTAAGTTTTTGCATGTAAACTCAAATTGACTTATGTAGACATTGTGGATTTCGGAATATGCTATTAAATCTGTAGCTCAATTATTTATTAGCTGCTGATTCTGTGTTGCTATTCGTTCTTTCTTGAATTGTAAAGTTGCTCGTAGGATATCTTGTTCTGCTCTCCATGGAGTATGTATTCAAGATATTTCTGGATTAGCTTATAATTTATGGTTGGTGAAGGGGGACTTGATTAGTTTCTCGTTCGAATGTAATTCTTTGGACAAATGAACAAGTTGAGAATCGTTGTATTTGTTTTTACTTTATTTTAAGGTTATTGTTGTTATCTTTTTATTAGGCTTTGAATTTACTATGATGCTTCTTCTATCAATTCTATGTTAGAATCTATCTTTAAAACGTGGATTATCTTGTTTATTAATTATCATTTTCTTTATTTGGGTTTTGTAGGCTACCTTGGCTGATTCTTTTCTAGCTGATCTCGATGAACTCTCTGATGAAGACAATTTTCTGGTGAGTGAAAGCTTTTTTCCTTCCTTTTGGGGAAGTAAAGTCATAATCATGTTTTTAGCAATGTGAATCTACCTACCTTATATTTTGAGGCAATAGTTACTGGATGTTTACAGGATGAAGAAGATGTTGATGCTGAAAATATGGAAGAGGATATTGATGGGGACCTTGCCGACCTAGAAAGCCTTAATTATGATGATCTGGATAGTGTCTCAAAATTGCAGAAAACACAAAGATACAGTGATATAATGCAGGTTAGTTCACATGAAAGTGTCCCAATTGGTTTTGGAGAAAGCCAATGAATACATTAGATCTCTGTCTTGTCTACTATGCTAACTTTGAATGATAAGTTATGGGTTATCGTATAATTATTGAACTTTTCCCCCCTTTTCGGTAATTGACTGCTTTTAAATAATTTTCAATTTGAAAATTTTGAAAATTTGTTGAAGTTTTGATGCATTGTCTATTTTACTATCGGCAACCATGATGTTCCAATAACCAAAATTCTCCTTCAAATTTAATATTTTATTGTTCATACATGATGTATTCTATCCCCCCCTCCCCAAATTTTTTTTTGATAAGATTTGCTGGTATCTGAATTACAGAAAGTGGAAGATGCATTACAGAAGGATTCTAATATCTCAAATCAAGGATTCGTATTGGAAGATGATCCTGAGTACCAACTGATTGTGGAGTGTAATGCTCTGTCAGTGGACATTGAGAATGAAATTATTATTATTCACAATTTTATCCGTGATAAATATCGATTGAAATTTCCAGAGCTTGAATCACTTGTGCACCACCCAATCGATTATGCTCGAGTTGTTAAGAAGATTGGGAATGAAATGGATTTGACTCTTGTAGATTTAGAAGGGCTTTTACCCTCTGCTGTCATTATGGTTGTCTCAGTTACAGCATCTACCACAAGTGGCAAGCCACTTCCGGACGAAATTCTCCAGAAAACAATTGATGCATGTGACCGGGCTCTTGCTTTAGATTCAGCAAAGAAAATGGTCCTTAATTTTGTTGAAAGTAGAATGGGATATATTGCACCAAATCTTTCAGCCATAGTTGGAAGTGCTGTTGCAGCAAAACTAATGGGAACTGCTGGTGGTCTTGCTGCTTTAGCTAAGATGCCTGCTTGCAATGTTCAGCTTCTTGGTGCAAAGAAAAAAAACCTTGCTGGGTTTTCCACAGCAACCTCACAGTTTCGGGTAGGTTATATTGAGCAAACAGAGATATTCCAATCAACACCTCCTCCTCTGAAGATGCGTGCTTGTCGACTTGTAGCTGCAAAATCAACACTTGCAGCACGAGTTGACTCCACCAGGGGGGATCCTACTGGGAAGACTGGAAGAGTTTTCAAAGATGAGATCCTTAAGAAAATTGAGAAGTGGCAAGAACCTCCACCAGCAAAACAACCCAAACCTCTTCCAGTCCCTGATTCTGAACCCAAAAAGAAGAGAGGTGGCCGTCGACTGAGGAAGATGAAGGAAAGGTACTGATATGTTTTTCCCTCTCTCTAACAATAGAAGCTTTAATTTGTTTCACTTTTCAGTTGTTCATGGATTGATTTAACTTTCCTTGTCAGATATGCAACAACAGAGATGAGGAAGCTGGCCAACAGGATGCAGTTTGGGGTGCCTGAAGAAAGTTCTTTAGGTAAAGTTTTCTTTCATTTCTTAATTATCTGGATTGTTAAATTCGAAGTCTTGCTTCTGCTTCATTCCATTTACACATTAGTATGAGATGCAATGCTGTGTTGTTCAATAAGCTTGAGTTTCCAAGTTGTCTTGTGAACCAGAACTTGTCATAATTGCAAGTAATACTACCATAATCATCTCGTGTCTTTCCCTCCATTTCAGGGGTGTTGCATTTCAGAAGTAGTTTTATTTTCATCTGTATTTAGAACTTTTTTCTGGATGAAATAAGTAGTTGTTCGAAGTATTCTGCAATATTATTTTGAATGAAGATTTCACTCTTTTCATCCTTCCATGCAACAGGAGATGGATTAGGGGAAGGGTACGGAATGCTTGGTCAGGCTGGAAGTGGCAAGCTGCGTGTGTCAGCTGGTCAGAGCAAGCTTGCCGCAAAAGTTGTTAAGAAGTAAGTCAAGTCATTAGGTTGATTTTAAAAGTAGAGGAGAAAGAGAAAATACTTTTGCGGCCTACCATCAGCCCATGGATCTGTTTTCATTGACTTGTTCTCTTAAATTACTTTTAGATTCAAGGAAAAACGTTATGGAAGCAGTGGTGCTACGTCCGGGCTGACATCGAGTTTAGCATTTACACCTGTACAAGTCAGTATTTCTTCCCTTCCTTACCATCTTCCCCTCTGTTATTTTATTTCTCCTAGAAAGTAGTTGTCTTTTTCATGACACTGCTTGGGTGCTTAATGTCAAGGTTGTGAGAATTTCATGTTTTCCTTGCAGGGGATTGAGCTGTCGAATCCTCAAGCTCATTTGAACCAGCTAGGCAGTGGAACTCAAAGCACCTACTTTTCTGAAACAGGAACATTTTCAAAGATCAGGAAAAACTAACTCATTAGACAATCAAGCATCCTGTTTCATGGTCGTGCTGTAAGCTTACATAGATATGCCTTATGATGACGATTTGTAATTCCGTACTAAGAGAGCCACAGGAATTTTTGTTTCTATAACACGAAGCTTATTCTTTTCTGTCTAGTTTTGATTATTCATCTTTTTTGGAATTTAATTGACAGCTTAAAAGTGTAAGCCTTTTGGCAGGCCTTGATATTATAGGGGCCCTGCCTTACACTTTACCCGGTGGGTTGTCTTTATTTAGGACAAGAAATTAGTCTCTTAATTGGTACCGTCAATTAATGGTTAGTATTGCACTAAAACTGTCTGATTTCCTCAGAGTGGATAATCGGCAAAACTTATACATCCCATTCCCAACACCCGTGAGAGGAAGTCTACAACATTGATTTTGCACAAATCTCATGTAACAAGATTAGTACTCTGTAGCCTTTAGTTAGAAGCCCTCGTACATCAAGCATCCAAGAGATGTCCTTCTCTTAATGTATTTTTCATTTCATCAAGAATAGGGTGCTTTGATTTCTCCGTAGCTGTCAGATCACATTGATTTGGGTGGTTTAAAAAGGAGGTAGATTCTGTTGCCTCTATTGAAAAGCTTCTGGCCATATGTAATTTAATATCTTTTAATTTTCTCTGACCAGACCGATCAGGTAGTTGCAGATTAATTTTACTTCTTTATGGTTCATATGATGCTGTAACTTACAAAAGATTCAATCTTACAATATTATAAAACTGATCTTCCATCTCCATGCAGTTTGTAAGCTCATGGGAGTAGCCCTTGAGAACTTGGCAGCCTTCAAGAAGAGTCTAGGAAGTCAAATTTAAAGCTGTACCAGGTTCTCATAGCCGGAGAATCCTTCCTTTTTGACGGCTCCAATGAAGCTCCCCTGTATTTCACTATACACATTCATGTTGGAGTTTTGCTTCTTCGTTCAACTATCTGACCAGCATCTTTGTCTTTGATGTTCAAAACTCCAAACCAAAATGGCATGGCCATCCCCACGTGAGATGTTTCTTGTATTGTTTTTGGCACATCTTTCTAGATAAAGTAATTGCCCCGTTTCAGATCTGTCAAGTGGGATCCAGTTTGTGTATCTCTGACGGTGATTTTTTTACTAGCCCCATGAACCAAATAAGCCAGCAGCTTTATTTCCATATACACGGAAAGGGAAAGGATTTTCCTTTTTAAAAAAGAATTGCAAACAAACAAGAGAGCATAAAGACAAACATCTTCCTTCTCTTTCCATCCCATGTCTTACATTGGAGGCTCACTAGTGATTTTGGTATACAGGGCTACAGTACTTTCTAACTTCAAATTTTATGATAAAAGAATCTTAGCATAAGTAAAAATTAGCAAAAATACATCTATTTGCACTCTGGTGGTAGAACTTTGTATCTAGATGTATCTTTACAATAGGAGTAGAACATGAGCTTTCTCCTTGCCCAATCCATTGCATCTATTTGCTGCTGTGATAGCTTGATAAATTCTGGCCCTTCTACAGTATCTGGGCTCGAAACATTGGTTTTGGAACCTGAAGGATCAGTGGCTGTTGGAGTTGATATACTGCCATTGATCTCCATTTCTTCAAAAGAAGCTACATATGGTGCATATTTGTAGTTAACTGGGTATTTTCCTCCATGAGTTGCCCATTCTGAACCATCCCATATTGTGACAAAAACTGACATTGGCTTTGATGGATAGAAAGCTTCAGAATTTCTCAGCTCTCTGACTGGAACATTATCCACCAGAAACCTGCTTGCATTTCGAGGCACTTTTCAGAAACAGGGTAATCCAATAAAAAGGTAAAGACCCATTTTTTGAGTTGACTTTAGTGATTTCTAAATTTCATGCACTTACACTGTATGATAATTGTTCCAAATGATGGTGTAATCATGGTACTTCAAGCTTGGATCAAACCAGAGATAGAATTTTTCTTCTCTTCCAGTCTTGACGCTTCCATTGGCATAGATATTTGTCTGAATAACCCAATCTTTTCTCTTGTCATGTCCCAGCAGCTCGATGTCGATCTCGTCGTGAGAATGGGGATAAACATCGGCATTCGACAACTGAACATGGCTCTCATCTCGTTTGTTATGCACCAAACAGGTAAGCCTAACAGAGAAAAAAGTGGAAAAAAAAGACTTACATAAAAAGCCACTACAACCCCTGAAGTGAGACCTGATGGAAGCTTAATTGAAGCACTGAAGAATCCGTAATGGTACTTGTTCCTGGAGACCAGACCAGCACCTCCAAAGATGAACAGAGAAAAAAAAAAGTTATGAATGAACATCAAGTCAGACTTAAAGAAAGCTAAGATCCAAAGGTGATTTACCAGAAACTTTGTCTAGAGTGAGATTGACAGAGGACCCATTGTTCATCAGCTGCATATTTGAGGCCCCAAACATTTTAGCAAAGCATTGATCGATTGAGACATGAGGAACAAGATCTGTCAAACGTGGGACGTTCGGAGGCGTGTAATATCTACCACAAGAAGGGACTGCAAATAACATGCACAAGAAGATGAAGCTCAAAAGGTGCAATTCCATTACTCCTTTCGAAAACTCCATCCTTAATCACAGAGATAGGTAAAAGAGATGTCAACAATTCAGCTTTATATTGGGAGTTTTTCTAAGAGAAGGAACTTTCTTAGTTGTATAATAGCTGGCTGATGGCTCGTCCCCTTCCTTCCTAGTATCTCTTTTTGAGCAAAAAGTTTAGGGATTTGTATGAAACAAGGATCAAAAGTGTCACGTTCGGCTGATTTTATGAACTTTGCCACTGCTTGTGGGGCTGTCTGAAAGGTGGGGCGACTGAGGAAGACATTTACTAAACTATTTTGATTTGCTTTCTTACCAGAAGGAACAGTTCATGAACCATAGGTTGATCACTACTGGTTTTAGTTATGGACACTGTGATGGGCCACGAGAAGAAAACCGACCATTTTCCTCAAATAAAAAAGAGACATTTGGAATCTCTCTTACAAAAGCCATTATGGAAAAAACCCACCAATTCTTTTTTCTTATTATTGTCAAATTGGATGTGATTAGAAGAACTGATTAGACTTTTAGTAGACATAATAACGTGCCTTGCCATTGCCACTGATCTTATAGCTGTGATCCTGAGTTGTGCGATTTGGAGGTTGAAATTGAGATCAACCCAATCATTTTTAAAAACAAATTCAAACATGTAATTATTCATTCAACTTTTTAAAAGTAGATTCTCTGATTCTCTCCCTTGGATTGATTTAGCTTTCACTTTTTATTGAAGCACTTTGGAAAAAGGAAGTTGTTTATCTGGGTTGAGACAAAACACCTGAGATCTCTAGCTACTGTGTTAGAGATTGTGTTGGGCTTTTGGCCATGCAAAAGTGAAAAGGAAAGAAATTTTTGGTTTGGTAGCGAACTAAAATTGCCATTTCACTGTCTCTTCATTCGCCAGAAGGGCCATAGCTGGCTTTGAAAGGGATAGAGTTTGATGTGATTTCAGTACGACATTGACATATAATATTATAAGGTCTATTGCAAGTTGCAACAAAACAATGTAGAGTTGTGTATGATTATCATATTCATTCCCTCTATACACGATTGTCTAACAAATCGTATGTAATTGAAATTTTGACTGGTACGAATTTATAAGTTTCGTGTTAAATCTTGATGGTTTGATCAAATGTCTCAAAAATAATATTATTTTTAGATGTTTATGGTTTTCTTTGGTGACATGTTTTAAATTTGATATAGAAATGGAATGGTTCTTTATATTAAGTATAAGGTATGTGTGGATGTTATATTGATGGATTATATTAGAATTCCAATTGGTTCAAGAGAACTATTGGAATTTCAGTGTGATTGAAGTTCAAATGATTTTTTTTAGTTCAACGATAATTGGGGTGAGAGATTGCACCTCTGACCTCTTGATCGAGAGTTCATGTCAATTACCGTGGAGCTATGGTCACTTTGGCTTCAAACGAGTTTGTTTAGTTTAAGTTGAGATTCAAGTGTATATAATGGTTGAGATTATACACTAGCGTCAGTCATTAAAACATTTAGTATGGGTTTATTATTTAATAGGGTAATAAGTGAAATAAAAGGACTTTACAGCTTTGCATTTATGTAGCTAGAATTTTTAGGCAACTGAACTAGGTATGGCTTCTTAACTTTGAATTGCATATATTTATGAATTGAAGCTTCCTTGAAACTTGTGCAATTTTATTTTATGGTAAAAAGTGAAGGAAGTGAGAATAGAAAGTAGGAATCCAAATTGAATGCTGTGATAGGTAAGGGGGAAATCAATGTTTTAATTTTAATTTATTTTTATTTTTATTTTTATTTTTTGTTGTTTGGAAAAAGCAATGTTTTAAATTTAAACCAAACAAAACAAAATTTGTGAATTTTGGATGTACTTTTTTGGACTGCTTACACTTCAATTTTCCAGCTGTTTATTAGAGTCTACATGCAGCATTGTGACGTAGGCCTTGCAAATTTATTGGCTGACTTCTATAACTTTTTTTAAAAAAAATTATATCCTTTTCTATTAAAAGAATTACCTTTTTTTTTCTTTCCTTAATTTTTTGTAGTTATATATATATATATATATATATATATATATATATATATATATATATATAAGAGATTTTGGGGATCCACTCGCAAGAATCTATGTCCAAAATCTTGTATAAAAATGAAATATATTGAGTTGAAGATATTTTTAGATAATAATTTTATGCCATTAATATTTATTACAGATGCCTTTCTAACATATTGATACATATTTATTTATTTTTAAAAAAAAACATATTGATACATAAAAAAGTGGGTTTGGCCCAACATTCAACTGAATGGCCCAAGCCCAACGTATAAAATCCATAATATTTTGATGATACTTAAATATTTGGGAAAAAATCATTTTGAACCCTGAACTTTGGGGGTTCTATCAATTTTAACCTCAAACTTTCAATTTCATCAAATTGAACCCTAAACTCAACAATTTGTATCAATTTTAACCATGAACTTTCAATTTCATCAAATTGAATCTTAAACTTATCAGATCATATCAATTTTAACCTCAAACTTGTGTTAGTCTTACAATGTATACCTTTGGTTAACTTTTCGTTTGAACCATTGTACGTAATTAATTATTTATTCCTTTTTTTCATTAATTCACATTGAACCAGGATTAGTTTCTTATAAATAAAATATTGGAGAAACTTTATTTTAGATGATTTTTTCTTATTATTGAGAACTTTAATTGTGAATGTTTTTTTCGCTGCTATTTAAGATTACGAAAGCAAAGAAACTTTGGAGGTTTTTTATCTTCAAATATTTGCTGGTTTTTTATTGTTGCTAAGAATTTTGTGAGATTTTTTTTTTCTTCTTCTACTATTTTTTTTTCCTTGTCAATTAGAAGAATGTACAAATGTAGGGGACAAAAATAAAGAAATTTTGAGTTTTTTATTTCTCATATTTTCCGGATTTTTCTTGTTGCCAATAACTTTGTGATTCTTTTTTTGGATAATAATGAGAAAAAAATAGTATGAGATATTTGATTTATTCTGGTTTTTCCAGAAAAATTGTTACAAAACACTACTTCGGTGCAATGTGATTAAAAAAAAAAAGGAAATTGTCAATTACACGTTTTGATAGCAATTCAAATGAAAATTTGATTAAAGGTCTACATTGCAACATTTATGCAAGTTTGAGGTTCAAATTGATACAATTTGTTAAGTTTAGGGTTCAATTTGATCAAATTGAAAGTTTAGGGTTGAAATTGATACAACCTGCTAAGTTCAGGGGTCAAAACTGTTTTTTCCCTAAATATTTTAATTCTACCTTCAACCATCTCCCTTCCTTTTATACTATTATAATATATATTAGATGTTATACCAATAAGTTAAGTTAAAATGGCCAACAATAGCATAGCTCAACTGGCATAAAAATGTACTAATAACATCCCCATCCCCATATTGTCAAAAAAAAAAAAAGTTATTTCAAAATGGAAATCGATATTTTAGTGACATCATATTTTTTAGTTCAACAATGGAAGAATCCAACCTCTAATTGCTTCATATGCTTATTTGAGCAAAATAACATTAAGTTTAAATAATAATAATAATAATATTATTATTATTATTATTATTATTATCATCATCATCATCATCATGTTGGCAAACTAGTCATTTGTCGTCGAATTGTTTTATTATTTATAAAACAAAAATTCATCTAAGAATTTTTTTTTTTTTTGTTATTTATTTAATTTGTATTTCACAGCTAGGTGAGTTTGACCTAACATTCACTTGAAATGACCCTAAACCGAGGATATCAAGAAGGGAATCAAATATTTATTTATTAAGTACGTCAACATTTTGGGGTGAGGGATTTGAATCTGACCTGTTGGTCAAAGGGGTAATTCAAGGGTACATATCAATTACAAAATTATTCCAATTACCAAAAGATATGTTAGTTGGATTTTTTATTCTTATTTTGTTCCTCCGTTCAAATTCAAATTTAAGATTTCAAATTACTGTTTTTATTTTCCAATCACAATATTTTTTCAAGAGAGCATTTTTTAATATATTTTTTTGAGATTAGATTGTTAAGATTATTTATTTATTTATTATTTGGGATAGTGGATTCAAACTTTTGCCTTATTAGTGAGGTACATGTCAAATACCCATTCTAAATATTTAAAATTTATTTTCTACCTATATAGGTTGGTTTGATTATAAAATTAATCCAATTTTTTTATTATACAACTTGGATTTTTTTTTTCTTTTTACATTATTTATCACCTTTTAAGTCGAGGAAAACTAGAAATCATAGAGATATAGGAATTACATGAAAACCAAAGCTTACAACTAACCAAGAGCAATGGTTGTGTCTCTAGCGTCTTTTCCCAATGCTATCCATTATGACGTATTGATTCAGGGCACTCATCAGATGGATCTTGCTTCCTCAAGAATTTGACATAAAGATCTTGGACAGAAAAGGAACAGAAAATCAGGTTGCATACCACATGTCCAACCAAATTAGGGAAGGAAGCGAAGAGCACGAGTTAGAAATTGGAGCCAATTATAAATCTGTTTGTTTATAGTTGAACGAAAGTATTTGATCTTTTTAGAATTTATTACTCCCTTATCATCGTTCTTAGTATATATATTAAATTATTTTCGCTATTTTTTTTTTTAATCATCATCCTTAATATATATATTAAAGTTCATCACTACTTTTTTGTTTACTAAATTATTTTCAATACTTTTTTTCTTTAAAAAAAATTTAGTTCAAAATTAAAAAAAAAAAGTTTCATTGATTTAATTTTCTATTTTTTTTATATATGAAACATACATTAATTGTTAGATATACCTTGTATATTCGTAGAAATGGTATATTTTACCTCAATTTCAATTCCAATATAAAATTGGTAGTTTTAATTAGAAATACATATTTTTTTACTTCTAGACAAGTGAGACATTATTTTGTAGGTTACTTATGAACAAATCCCTATTAAATGATTTGTTGATACTTTCCTTTCAATACTTTAATATATCATAAAACTTGAAAATGGACATAAAAAATAATTTTTTAAGAAATCTATATTTTGTAGGTTCAAATAATTGAATTTTGAATATCTATTTCTATTAAACACACAAATATCAAAATTTTAAACCTTACCATACTAGGTTATTTTCCTTAAAACAAATATAACAGTTGTATTCGTTGCAAAAAATAATCATAAAATATTTAGATAAAATAGGCATATTAAAATTTAAAATTCTTGCAGAATAATTTGTACATCCAATCAACAAGGTTCTATAAGGAAATTCCACGAAATTCACAAAGAAAAAATAATTTTAGTCAATTTAAAGCAATTATTGCCTCAATAATTTCCATGTTCCAAAAATAAAAATTTCACCTTATATTAAATGTCGGCGAATCTCATCTGTCACGAGTCTCATGCCAATTATCTCGGGCTACGTGTCAGCACCAGATTGATTCCTAGTTCAGTTAGGTTTCTTCGAAGTTACATTATCCTATCTCATACGTACACGTGTCCAATCCCAAGTCAAACTAGCCTAGAATCAATCTTCATCCGACACGTGTCCAAACTATTTTTAAGATTTCGTTATATATAGTAGCATAGTTAGCGGCCGTACTTTAAACTAAGTGACAAAAATCCAAATCACCAAAATCCAAAGAGTTACTTTTCCAATTCTTTCTCTGTTTCTCTCTAATGACTCAAAAATCAAAGGACTCGGGTCGCCGGATTCTGTCGCTACCGGCGATTCAACCCTGCGAATGCACTTCGCCGGCGACGCTGTTGACGTCGTTGATCAATGTCAGTCGCGACATTTGTGGCTACAGATCGAAGTTCTTCGGCAGCAACAAGCGAAACGCCAACGAATCGATTCGCCAAATCGGAATCCTTCGAACGTTCTTCGAAGAAATTCAAGATCGGAAACCAAACGACCTTCCGGATTCCGTCGCTTTAGTCTTGTCGGAGCTTCATTTGATCTTCCAGAAGGTCCGGCATCTCTTGGAGGATTGTGCCCTAGAAGGCGCTCGTTTGTTGATGCTCATGAAATCGGAACTCGTCGCGAATCGCTTCCGTGTCTTGATCCGATCCGTCGCGTTGGCTCTGGAAGTTTTGCGTTTCGATTCGATCGATGTGCCGATCGAAGTTGTGGAGCATGTGGAATTAGTGATGAAACATTCCCGAAGGGCGAAGTTCGAAGTCGATCGCGAAGATGAAGAGATTCTCAACGAGGTAAGATTAATTTTGACTCTATTTGATGTCGGCGTTTCTCCGGATAATACTCAAATCATACGTGTTCTTGATCATATCGGGATTAAGAAGTGGAGTTCGTGCAATAAGGAAGTGAAATTCTTGGATTCGGAAATCGAACTCGAATGGTCGTCTCAGGATAAAAGAGAGCTTTCTTTTTTAAGCAACTTAATGGGTTTGATGAGCTACTCTCGCTGCATATTATTCGATGCTGTCGATTGCGAAGCGGTTCGATTTGTCGATCAATGCAGAACAGAAGTTCTTGATTGTTTAAACCCAGATGATTTTCGATGCCCAATCTCGTTGGATTTCATGATTGATCCAGTGACAGTTGCGACAGGGCATACTTACGATCGATCTTCGATTCAAAGGTGGCTGAGGGCTGGAAATTCCATCTGTCCCAATACAGGGGAAAGATTGAAGAACAGAGACCTAGTCCCGAATTTGGCTCTTCGTCGGATAATTCGCCAGTACTGTTCTGAAAATTCAATCCCGTTTGGAGAATCAAGCAAACAGAAACGGAACATAACGAGGACGGTTGCTGCTGGTTCTTCAACAGCCGAGAAGATTGCTGGGGTTTTGGCGAAATTTTTAGCTCGCCTCCTCGAATCAGGAACGGTGGACGAGAAGAACAGGGCAGCTTTTGAGATCAAGCTTCTATCCAAAGCAAGCATTTTTAATCGTTCTTGTTTGGTGGAAATTGGTCTGATTCCAAATTTACTCAAGCTGTTGAGTTCATCAGATGTTTTAACGCAGAAGAACGCCATTGCAGCCGTGTTGAACCTCGCGAAGCATTCGAAAAGCAAGAGAGTGATAGCGGAAAACATGGGATTGGAACAAATTGTCGATGTTTTGAGAACGGGCTACAGAATTGAAGCTCGACAACTTGCTGCTGGTGCTCTGTTTTACATGGCTTCCATTGAAGAGTACAGAAAGCTCATTGGGGAAATCCCAGAAGCACTTCCAGGGTTGATGGATTTGCTCAAGGACGAAGCAGATCGCAGCAAAAAGAACGCAATGGTTGCGCTATATGGGCTTCTTATGCACCCGGAAAACCACCGGAAAGTGCTTTCCGCCGGAGCAGTTCCTTTGTTGGTCAATCTGCTGGAAACATCCGACAGGGAAAGTCTCATTGCAGATTCAATGGAGATTCTTGCATCTCTGGCAGAGAAGCCCGATGGAACCGTAGCGATTTTGCGATGTGGGGCTTTGAATTCAATCATGGGGTTTTTAGATTCGTGCAGTTCAAAAGCTGGACAAGAGTACTCTGTTGCTTTACTGGTTGCTCTGTCCATCAATGGCGGATCTGAAGTAACTAGCATCATTGCAAAGAGTCCAACTCTAATTCCATCGCTGTACAATCTTCTCAGCGAAGGCACAAATCGAGCGAGCAGGAAGGCGAGTTCTTTGATCAAAGTCCTCCATGAATACTGTGAATTAGTGTCTTCAAGCTCTGATCCAATTGATCTTCGACAAGGACGAACAGTTGAAGCTTGGTAAATTTGTGAATTGTTTTAGTTTTTCTTTATAGGATTTTTTTAGGGTAAATAGGTAGGATGTGAATAGGTTCCTTATTGTTTAATCTTTTTTTGTGAATAAGTTTCCTTTTGTTTGGCTTTTTTTCTTCTTCAAATTTTAATTCCATTTGTTTTGGGATTAGCTCGGGTTTTTAAGAGCTAATAACAGTGCATTAGCTTCGTTCTATTTTTCTATCAATGAAGCCTTGTACAAAAATTATATTTTGTTTTTATTCTTTATCCAATTTATTAGCAATAAAAGTATAATTTATTTGAAATATGTACATGTCCATTACCACTCAACTACGTATGGATTTTAGTTCTTAAACATTCAGCAATATTTGACATTTGAGCAATGCAGAGGTTGGGTTTGTGGCTATTGGCTCTGTTGTGAACTCTTCTTATGGGCTATAATTTCTCAATCTTCTATCTTCATTTTTGTTGTATAACATTTGATGATCCAAAACTTAAATCTGAAACCAAAATTTCATCAAACAAATCAAATCTTGATAAAATTAGAGCTATTAGTCTTATTGTGAAGTTACCAAATTCAATTATGTCCTTTCCCTTTTCATTTATCATTAATGTCTGATTTCAAATATAATTGAATTGGAGTTTTCTATAACTATCAAATAGATATGGTTTTAGGAATGTTTTTGCTATTAAAATTCTGGTAACTAATTGAAGATATGGCTTGGGTGGTTAATATTGAGAGGTGGTTTTTTTTTCCTCCTTATAATTTTCTGTTTTTTTGTGAAATATATGTGATAAATAGAAGAGATTTAATTTCAATCTTATTCAGTTTACAGACATAAAGTTTTCCTTGTGGATTCTTTGTTTTATACAAATAGCCAGCAGATATAATAAGCTCATTAGAGCATCTCTCACTATTGGTGTTAGAGTTAGTAAATGATATAAATTTTCTAATTTTAGTATGTTGGTATATGTATAATTTTGCACATATATCTATCATTTTGATTTTCCCTTAAAAATTTTGGAAGGTTAGATTTGTTATTGGTAAAGATATCGTACATCTTTTTGGGATTTTTCTTCCTTCAAATCAAACATCCTTAAAAAGAATCTATACTATATATAAAAGGGCTAAGAGAGGAGAATTTTTACTTTCCTCTTTTGCCCTTACAATTTTAATTAATTCCTATTTTGCCCTTCACTATTTGTTGATGGGGTGTGACTCTTCGTTTCAAGATGTCCGTTAGAGAAATTTGTACAATGAAGTAGTTTTTCAAACATGACTATTCGAGTATAAAAAGTGAATTTTTAGGGGCTAAGAGAGGAGAATTTTTACTTTCCTCTTTTGCCCTTACAATTTTAACAAATCCCTATTTTTCCCTTCACTATTTGTTGATGGGGTGTGACTCTTCGGTTCAAGATGTCCGTTGAGAGAAATTTGTACAATGAAGTAGTTTTTCAAACATGACTATTCGAGTATAAAAAGTGATTTTTTAAGTAACATTATATCATTTTAGATCGAATAGTTGCAATTTATAAGCTAACGATATGTGATTATTCGGGTGGAGGTGGTTACACATTGAATCACTTTATCCATTATGTATAGGTGCATCCATTCAATGATTTAAATGAAAATGTATTTAAAAAAACTGGTCATTAGTCACGTTTTTCCAAAAAGCATCAATGATAATATATATAAAATAAACATGTTAGTGCAAAATTATATTGCATTTGTAAATGAAAACAAAATTCCTCCAAATTAGATAATGTGCGTGATTGTATGAAGAAACCTTATTAAAATTCTATTACATTTAATAAATATTTCGTAGATATCCAAAATTAATTTGTTTAATTTCTTTTGTTAGATGTGATTGACATGATATGATTGTTTAATTTCTTTTGTTATATATTATTTTTGCTATTTTTTTTGAAATTTTATGTTGGATGATTTATATTGTGTATTTAAGTTTTCTTTGTCGAGGATCCCACATTGAAAATATAAGTAAATTAAATGAAATTAAATAACAAAATCAATTGTTAATAAAACAAACAAAATAAAAACAAGATATACATAATTTTGACTTTTGAAAAAAAAAAAAGATATACTTAGTTTTAACCTTCATATTAATTATAATTTAACCTAAAAACATTGAAATTTCACGTGCATTGCACGAGCCTTTAACTAGTATATATAAAATATGAATGAAACTCTTATCAGGAGAAGGAAAAATTGGGAGTAGTTATGAAATTTATCGTGAGATATTGAATTTTAAGAATCCGATGAGAACTCCAACATCTAACCTCTTGATATATATATTAATTTAGATGGATAGTAATAAAAATAAATTAGATGGTAAGAGCAATATTGATTAATAAATGCTACAACTAAAATGAGTAACTATGAAATTTCACTTATGAGTTTAGCTAAGCGTAATTGACGTGTACCCTCGACCATGACATCAGAGGTTCAAATCCCTCACCTTGAAATCCTTTTACTGTGGGCCTATATTTGGGCCAAAACCTTTTTTTTTTTTTGGGTGGGGACACCAAGGCAAGGCTAGCTAAGAAAATGATTAAATGGGCTCCTATCAATTTCCAATGTCATCACCTTCCCCTTGTCCCTCTCATTCCTAAATCTAGAGTGAACCAACCTATTGATTACTTTAATTTATCAATAAACATTTTGTAATTTTTAAATAAAAACTTAAAAAAGTATTGTTATTTGGAATATATAGGTTCACATAAGCAACAATTTATTTATCATTTGTATACACCATCACAATATATGGACATCAAACTTTTGGATTTATCTAAATATTGGTATGTGAATAGATATTTGAATAAAGATTTTTTTCTTCTCTTTTCTTATTAAGAGGCTATTATTTGTCAGCTTTTGTCATTAAAATTTGAAAAAGGAAAATGGGACAAATTAAATTAAATTGAATTGAATTGCCAAGTATGGACCCAACTAAATTGACATATATTTTATTTTATGTTTGATTAAGAAAGAGTATTTTAAAAAAAAAAAGAAAAAATATAATGAGTTAGAAGGAGAGTAACATATGATATGTGTGATTGTACTTGCGCCATCACCGTTAAAGGGAGATGAGCTCCATCATACATCAATTAGGAACATTTGTTAAAAAAATTAGGTTAAATTACTGTTGGGAATCACTTGATTTTGGCCTTTAGAAGTAATGTATGGAATAGTTGTCCCACATGGATAAATTTTGAGTTGGAAAGAATGTTTTTATAACATCGCTCTTCCTTGGTTTTATAAATGTTGTTAAGGTAGGTAAATTATCTTCATTCCACGTGATAATCAACAGAAACTAGATAAGCTTTTGTCAAAATAAGTTTTATCTAGTTTCTTGTTATTTGCTTTCTACTTGAAAATGTATTAGCAACGATGTAAATTGTGACCCAATATTATCTAGGGACATTTCTTTTTGTTTATGAAGTTCCAAATTGCAAACCACTTTAGATAAAACTCAATGACGAATAAGACACCAGTTACCATCTTTTGAAGTCGTTGATATTTTTTTTTTTTTTGAGTATACATCAACATTTGGAGGTGGACGGATTCGAACCTCCGACCTCTTGGTTGAAAGTATGTGTCAATTATCGTTAAATAATACTCACTTTGACAAGTCGTTAATATATATATATATATTTTGAGAAAAGTCGTTAATGTATTATACCTTGATTTGGATGATAAGAGTATATAAATGCTTACTATATAGGCATATTTTTTTTTTTTTTGAGACCATAGGCATATTCATAGTCTACTGAAATATGTCCAACATTTAAAACAATAATTACAATTTAATTCATATTTTATTCCACACACTATATTACCTTTTTCCAATAATTTCTAAAAACTGTATTCTTTTTCTATATTCTTTTTCAAAACGTGATGAATTCATGGATAAATTATTCAGAGGAAGTTGGAGTGGTTGATAATGTTAAAACTTTATTGCAATCATAAGAGAATAAATGCTTATATAATCGTTGTAAGACCATAAGCATATATTCATAGTTTAATAAAACTTGTCCGGACATTTAAAATAATAATCACAATTCAATTCATATTTTAATCAAACACACTATATTATCTTGTCCAATTTCCAAAAACCATATTATTTTTCTATAACTATACCATTATTTATCCTTTTTTCGTAAAGCATGATATATATATATATATATATATATATATATATATTCTTTTAGAAAGAATCATGAAGTATGAGTTGTCACAAATAATAAAATAAATAAATAAATATGTTCATTAAAAAATAATAAATAAATAAGTTGTAAAAAAAAATCGTCAAGTATGAGATATATCAGAACTTCATTGCAACCAACCATACAAGTATAAATGTTTTTTTTTAATGTTTTCTATTCCTTGATTTTTATTTTTTTAAAAATAAAAATCATATATATTTGATAACGGTTTTTTTTTTTTTTTTTTGTCTACTTTTAAGTAATGAAAAACAAAACTTGTTTGATAACTGTTTTTGGATTTTCAATGTTTTTAAAAACTAGAGAGATGAATAGATATGTTAGAAGGGAAAGAAATATATAATGAAAATACAAATTTAGAGACATAGAAACAAATGTTTTAGACAGAAAAATAAAAGAAAGTAAATTTAGAGAGATAAAAAGAAAAATATTTAGAGGGAGATTAAAATGGAACCATTAGTGAGATTTCATAATATATATATATTAGTTAAAGAAAAAGAATGAAAATTTAGTGGGCAAGAGATTATTTATTTAATTATTTTGTTATAAAGAAAAGTTAGAGATATATTATTAGAGAAAAAAGGAAAGGTACGGAGAAAGTTATGAGTTTTTCTAAGTTATTCTATAATCGATCATGTCCATGATGAAGCTTAATTCAATGAAAAAAAAACCGAGTTTTTTAATTGAAATTTGTAGTTTTTAAAAAATTTTACATCATTTTTTATTATAATTAGTGTGAGAATTATAGAAATTGTAACATTTATTTAAGTGTCAAAGTGAGTATGACTCGACAGTACTGTCAACCAAGAGATTAGAGATTCAAATCTCTCACCATCAATTGTCATTGAACTCAAAACAAAAGAAAAAACATTTATATCTAAGTGAAATTAAAAGCGGTGAAAATTCATTCACTACTAAATTTAGAAGTACATTTTAAAAAAATATATCTACCTAAACTTTTGAAAAAAAAAAAAAAAAAAAACTTATTTTGACAAAAGCTTAGGTAGGTAGAGTCTACCATTATTAAATTTTGGTTTAAAAGAGTACCCAAAAAATATATATATTATTATAGGTAGTATGTATGTATGTATGTCACAAAATAATTATGCCTTCCTCCGGTCATGTCACCATAGAAAATGTCAATAAAATTAAGGTCAATGGTATGAAATATTTTGAATTGATTTGAATTCAAAAAATTGTGGTTCCTTGAGGAACACATTAACTAAATTGTAACTTGCACGATCCACTTTAAAATATGTTTCTTTTTTCCATCTTCTTTGACTAATTTTAGTCATTGTTCTCGCAAAACATTTATTTTAGCCTTTAGAATTTGTGTTAAAGGGTTTTACCATAGTTTTGTATCCAAAGATTTGTCTAGCCTATAAAATTTGTGTTATGATTTTGTAAATATAATTTAAGTATCACCTTTTTTTTAATTTAAAAACCAAAATAGACATTTTGGGAGCGTAATAAAACAAAGTTAAAAATATGTTAGTTGTTACAACTACCTCTTCACTTTTCAGGACAAAAATTAAACCCTCAAATTTTAATAAGAATATGTTTAGTTATTTTTCTGTTAATCAGTGGAATCTTTATGTTATTTCTACTTGTATTCATAAAGAAGTCTATTTAGGATAATACTTGGCCACTTCCATCATTAAAATCTTGACGAGAGAAAACAAATTTTTATTTTCAATTTTTTTTAGTTGTCAAAAATTTAATGGAATATATAGGGAGATTTATAAAAGTTGTCACGTCAACGTGTAATAAAAATTTGAGACAGTAGAAAAAAAAATAGATCCATTTTATTTATCAGAGTTCAAATTTTGCATGCAAGGGGTTGATCACTTGATCCAAATGAGCTGACACATCATTTGGCAATCTCTGGTTATCATGGCTTTACTCTCCACATGTTTCGTTGGAAGGTTGCTTGTCCCTTGCCCCAACTCCATGTGGCACCTTTTTTTTTTTTTTTAATTAATTAATTAAAAGAACACAATAAATAAAAATATTTTTTTTTAAAAAAAAAGGAAAAAAAATACACTATTAACTCCTCAACTTTATGTTTCATTTTTGTCACTGAGTTTTCAAACTCAACAATTTAGTTCCTGAAGTTTGATTTTAGTTTCATTTTGGTCCCTTCATCCATTTTTTCCTTAAAAACTAACGGGTGGATGACGTGACACTAATTTTTTATTTAAAAATTATTTTTAAATTTTTTAATTTAAAAATATTGTTATTATTAATTTTTTGTATTTATTCTTCTTCTTCAACACCGTGAATACATGGCCAGTGCCCGGCCTTCGTCGGCGAAAGAAGCTCCCTCCCTCCCCCCTACTCGATTATGTTTTTTTTTTAAAAAAAAAAAAAAGAAAAGTTGGAGAAGAAGGGAAAAGAAAAGGAGAAAGAAAAAAAAGTTGTCGGCCATGTGTTGAAGGTGAAAAAGAAGAAGAAAAAGAGAAGAAATAAAAAAGTAAAAATAATAATATTTTTATTATTTTAATATATTTTTAATTAAAAGAATGAAAAAAATATATTTTTTTAAATAAAAAAATAGTGTCACGCCATCACCCGTCAGTTTTTAACGAAAAAATGGATGAAGGACCAAAATGAAACTAAAATGTTAAGTTTGAAAACTCAGACACCAACATAAAACCTAACCCAAACCTCATAGACTACAAGTGTTTTTTTTCAAAAAAAAAAAAAAAAAAAAAAAAAAAAAAAAAAACAAACAAAGACGTATTTGATATACGCCAAAAATAAAAAATAAAAAATAAATATTTTTCTTCAAAGATATTATTTTTCCCGTGTACAAAAGTTAGTTGCTTGCTTCCTAAAGCTCACTTCCGTTCCCAAATTAATTTCCCACATCACTCACTCTCCACTCCATCCGCCGCATTCAATCAACTCGCCCCTTCAACATCTCCGATGGGTGGAACCGCCGCCGCCGCTGACGACTCCGAAACCGCCCTTCTCCTCTGCAGCTCCACCGCCGGTAAGGTCCCGGACGACCCCTTCCACTTGACCTACATCTCTTATTTCATCCTCGGCGCCGGCTGCCTCCTCCCCTGGAACGCTTTCATCACCGCCGTCGATTACTTCGCCTACATCTACCCCAACACCCACGTCGACCGCATCTTCTCCGTCGCATACATTCTCGTCGCCCTCATCTGCCTCGTCCTCGTCATCTTCTACACCCACAAGTCCGATGCCCGCCTCCGAATCAACCTCGGCATGGCCCTCTTCGTCCTCTGTTTGCTCACCGTCCCCCTTCTCGATCTTCTCTACATCCGCGGCCGGGTCGGCCTCTACGACGGCTTCTACATCACCGTCGGAGCTGTAATCGTCTGCGGCGTCGCCGATGCCCTTGTCCAGGGCGGCATGGTCGGCTGCGCCGGCGAACTCCCGGAGAGATATATGCAATCGTTCATTTCCGGAACCGCCGGTTCTGGTAATTAATTAGCCCCGTTTTTCACTTTAATCACTACTTTTCAGAGCAATTTCTAACTCTTCATCTTGAATTCGGCCGAGCGCAGGGGTGATTGTCTCGGTGCTGAGGATCGTAACCAAAGCCATTTACCCACAAGACGCTCGTGGGTTGCGACAGAGTGCGAATCTCTACTTCGCCGTCGGAATCGCCGTCGTGATTCTCTGTATCGTTCTGTATAACATTACGGCCGAGCTTCCTCTCATGAAACATTACGCGAATCTGAAGAATCGGGAGAAACAGAGCAAAGGGTCTCTGTTTGGAATCATGACGAGATCGACCGTGTGGGAAATCACAAGCAGAATCAAGACATACGCGATTGGATTGGTTCTGGTTCTGATGGTGACGCTATCGATATTTCCAGGGTACATCACAGAAGATGTGCAATCGGGGATTTTCAGGGATTGGTACCCGACTCTTTTGATCACTGGGTATAATTTCGGCGATCTGTTCGGGAAGCTTCTGTCGTCGGTGTATTTGATCGAGAATCAGAAAGTTGCGTTCGGTGGGTGTGTGAGCAGGCTGTTGTTTTATCCACTGTTCTTGGGATGTTTACACGGTCCAGAATTCTTCAGAACTGAAATTCCTGTGGTGATTCTTACTTGTCTTCTGGGACTTACGAATGGGTATTTCACTGCTGTGATGATGATCTTTGCACCAAAAATGGTGGCGTTTGAACATGCGGAGGTGGCTGGGATTATATTGGTTTTGTTCTTGTTTTTTGGTTTGGCTATTGGATCTGTTGTTGCTTGGGTTTGGGTCATTTGAAGTTTATATGTTTCTTTTCAATATATGTATATTTGATAATGGTAAGTTGTTACATGTTTCTTGTTTTGTATTAAAGAAATGGTATTTATTAAACTGTATACAGATTTGGGAAATGAAAATATGTTTGATTTCTTGTTTAGAAAGTACAAAAACTTTGATGGCCTTGTTATTAAATTAAACAAGGTGGGCCAAACAATGTAAACTTTGATCTCCATTTTCTTTTTCATAAAAAAGCAACCATCAAAATTGGGAAAGTAGTTGATATTGATATGATTCCAATTTATTTTCCATAAGAAGAGATAGAGGTGACCAACGGTCACCGTCCAAGAAACACGAGCTTTAAGTTTTCAACTCCAAAGTATTGAATGAATTCAAAAAAGTAAGGTTGTTAAACTAGTCCTTTTGTCATCTATCAAATATTTGACCGTTGGATGTAAGAGAGAAAAAATATATAAGTATTTCAAATTTGTGTCTAGCACGTACTTTATAACTATAATTACTCCTGAACTAGGATTTATTTCAATTATAACCCGAAACTTTCAAAAGTTTTCATTTTAATCAAATTTGAAGTTTGTTTCAAAATGACCTTTCAAGGTTTTTTTTTTTCTCGTTAAATCCATGGATGACAAATGACGTGTGTGTATATTTTTTCTTCCACTTATGTGTTCAAATCTGCTCACATAAGCAGTTATACCTATGCAAATTAAACAAGTCATTTTCCGTTCGTCAATTTAACGAAGAAAAAAAAAAAACTTCAAAGATTGTTTTGAAATAAACTTCCAACTTCAAAGGTTATAATGAAAAATTTGAAAGTTTAGAAATATAATTGAAATCAACCTTATAGTCAGAAATATTTTTAATAATTTAACCAAAATTTTTTCGTAAATAAGAAGTTTTTTGGATGTCCACAAACGTGTCAGCATCTCTTTGGACCACCCGATGTTGCAAGATTTTTATTTTTTTTCCCCTCTCTTTCTCTCCACTATATAAAAATAAGGTGGAGACATACAATGGTGTCTCTATTAATAATAACTATAGCTATTCTAAAAAAATACAAATAGCCTTTAAATAAACTAAATGAGGTTTCATTTTCGAGAAAAAAGAAAACAAAGGTTAGAGAATATAGTAATCAAACAATTGAGAGTTTTGTTGGCCAAACAATGGCCTCAAGGTAAGCTAACTCCTCACCAATTTGATCTTAGCAATACAAAATCAACATTGTTTCACAAATAGCATTGTTAAACAATAAACAATTAGTCATAAATCTTAAAAGAAAGAAAAAATATATGCCAACATCAACATAGTTCAACTAACATCAAGCTAATAAAAAAAAAAAAACATGAAATTTGATAGAGTAATGCATTACTATAACTTTGCTTCACATGTGTTTTTCGAAGAAAATAAAAATCTTTACTTCACATGTGTGAACGAGATTTCTCAAATGTATATTTACTTACTATCTAAGATATAATTTTATTTTATTTATTTATATCTTCATTAATTACGTAAAGTCGAACTGAAATTTAACAAGATTATCTTGCTCCATCAATTAAGCAATGTCCTTTATAAAAAAAACAACAAAAAAAAATTATAATAATAATTAGCAATGCCAATAATTAAGATTTAAAGAAAATCAAAATATTATTTTGTGGAGGGTTTATTACGTCATAACACAGTTACCAAGGCCAGAACCCACTTACATAATAATTATTTTTTATTATTATTATCATATTATTATTTTGACAATTCTTTTTAGTACATTTCTATATCAAAGATGCCAAAAAAATGTTTAAATAAAATCTATATAATAATTCGTTCTTACGTCAGTTGAATGTCAGGTATTGCCTACCACGACCACGACCAACGCCAGATTAATTTAAAAAGAAGGAAAAAAAAAAAAAAAAAAAACCTAAGCGAATCATTTTTAATGTTGGTTAAATTATAAAAATATATATATATCATAAACTAGGATTGATTTCAATTATATCTCTTAAACTTTTAAAGTTTTTATTTTAGTCCTTGAAATTTAGAGTTTATTTCAAAATTAAATTTAAAGATTTTTTTTTTTTTCATTAAACTCATTAGTGAAAATTGATGGGTATATATATGTTTGTTGCTTATGTGAATAGATTTGAACACGTGAAAAAAAATAATAAAATTATATGCAAACACGTTTTTTTTTTTTTGTCAATAAATTTGACGGAAAATGTTTCTAAGAGTTTTGAAACAAACTTCAAACTTTAAAAGCAAATGAAAATTTTTAAAGTTAAAGGGTGTTATTGAAACCAACACCATAATTTAGGGTATTTTCATAATTTAACATTAATTGTTTTTAGAAATAACATTAAGAAGATGCCCATTGTAATTCTAATTTCTAAATATATATGTATCCTAAAAAATATTAATGACACTAATAAAAAAAACCATTATACACTTTTATTTGAATGTTTTCATTTATTTCTTTTTTTTTATAACTTTTAAATATATATTTTTTAATATATTAGAATTAAAGTTGGAGATAAAATCCAACTTCAAACCAATATTTTAATGAATTGATATTTAATAGTCAGGTTGAATTATAAACTTATTCTTTTGAAGTTCTATGTTCATTTAACTTTAAAAATATTAAATAAAAATCTCAAATTTTAATTTTGTCTTTAATAACTTTCCAATATATTCAATCTTTTAAAAAATCATCGAAATAAAACATTAAAATTTATTCTAAAAAAAAAAGAATAAAACGTTAAAATTTCAATTTTGTGTTTAATATATGTTCGTAAATTTAAAAATAAAAAAATGTTGAATGAGTCATTGATTAAACAAAAAATTTAAGATTCATAAGCTTATTAAAAACCACATCAAAAGTTTAATATAGGTAGATTTTCATTCAACTTAACGAGTTTCGGTAGATTTTTACCTTTTATTCTTGATAAAAATTAGTGGATAATTAAAAAAGATTGAATATGGTAAAAAATGGCTTTTAATACAAATATAGTGTTCAATTTGGTTGAGGCATTAAAGTTATTTTAAAAAGTCAAATATTCACTATTCCACATGGCTGGGGAAAGAATAATCTAAATTCAGAAAACTAATGCTTGCAAGTTTGCAACTCTTTTTTAGCATTCAACAATATCACTTATCCATTACATTTTTTTTTTTAATCATATTATCCATTTCTGGTAGATATCACTTTTGTTTGGATATTAGTTGGTTTTAGCTTTTGCCATTGAAAAAGAAAAAAAAAAAAAAAAAAGATAAATTGAATTCCTAAAAGTAGATGTCAAAAATTATGGAAGAGATTGAATGATCCACAATTCTTTCAATTAAAACCTACCATAAATAAATTTAGACATCAATTAGTGATTCATGAAAAATTATGATCTAATTATTCATTTGGAAAATAGATGTAGAAGAAAATATTAAAATAATTTTTTTTTAAAAAAAAAACTCAAACTATTTGTATTAATGAAAACATGATAACATGTGAGGTGGTAGGTGGGAGATTTAAACCTCTAACTTATTGGTTCAGTTAAGTCATGTTTTTGTAGATCCTGTGATTATCAGTACAGTTTCATGTCAGTTGAGCTAAGCTCTTGTTGGCGTTGGCTTATATTACGGTAATCATATCTATGAATTTAAATATTTCACTCTCATGTGAGAATTAAATCTTAATGTACGAATTTAAATAATTCACTCCCTTGTGAGAATTAAACCTTAACGGTTTTAAAATAGAATTTCGAAAAAGTGTGTAAATTGATTTTCTTTCTTTCTTATTTTTTGTTTTTTACAAAAACACATGGGATAATCCATAATAACTTTGTATTAAAAAAAAAAAATCCATAATAACTTATAAGTTAATCCAAACACACATTCAAAAATTCCTTAATTGGTCGGTGTGTTTAGTTGTGCTGCCTCCCTCTCCTCCAATCACCCATTAGCAGAGACTTTTAAACTCATAGTTTTAAAACCACTTCACAAATGAAATAAAATATATATACAGATTTATTTAACTTGTAATATAATTCACTTTTCCACATTTTTGCGTGTACATATTATATATAGATAACAATACTTTGCTTATAAGATAACTTAAAGTTTTTTTTTTTTTATCATTTTTTTATTTCTAGAAGTCATATATCTAAATTAAATAATAGACAATACTTCTCTTATATGATAACTAGCAGTTTTTTTTTAATATTTATTTATTTTTTATTTCTAGAAGTCAGATATCTAAATTAAATAATAGACAATACTTCTCTTATATGATAACTAACCGTTTTTTTTTTTTTTTTTTAAATTTCTAGAAGTCAGATATCTAAATTAAATAGGATGCTTTGAGTTTGTCTCCTACCTCCTTGAAATTAAGGAATGTGGAAAAATAATAAAAGAAATAAAAAGTCTTCTTAGCCTTTGCTTGCCACCACGTCATCTCTAAACGATAAAATGAATATTTAGCCCTTATATTATAAATTATAAACTAAATTATAAAACAGAATTTGAACACACACCAGATAAAAACAGGGTTTGAAATCGAGTTCACACACACGTTCTTCCCTTTTTGTTCTCTCTATTTGTGCAGATTAGTGATAAGTGTAGAAGTGTATTAATCAAAAGTTTTATATATGATTTTGTTCTTATTAATATTTAAGAAGTGTTAAACACACATGTTCTTTCCTTTTTGCTCTATTTGTTTATGCATTTTAGTGATAAGTCGAAGTGTCTATAAGATTATGGGTAATTTGGTATAGTTTACAAGATTAATTAATCAAAAGTTTTATATATGATTTTATTTTTATTAATATTTAAGAAGGGTTAGAACCACTATACAACAATAGTTTCATTTATTTTTCGTAAAATGAATATAGAGAAAGTTAATGGGTAGTGGTTGGTGAGATAATAATATTGAAAAGGGTATCAACAAAATTAAGTCAAACACATGTAGAATTTCAAGAACGAAACAAAAGTTATTTTAAGTTTTAACACGAAAATCTAGTCAAGCTCTTGAGATGATGTGTTGAAGAAAGAGAAGAAAAAACTCATAGTTTATGAATACATGACAAAGAAGTAAAACTTTTTACAAATTTTTATGGAGGAAGAATTTGTAGAGGGAGGAAGAAAAAAAAAACATTTTCCAATAAATGTATTTTTTTTTTTTTTTAAAGTTTAAGGATATTAATGAAATCGAAACTTTAACAAACATAATGGCAAAGATATTTTTGAACATTTTTTAAAGTTCAAGGCTATTTTTGAAACTCTATAAAGTTCATGAGCATTTTAAAAACAAATCCGGGTATTTTTTATAATTTAGTCTAAATTATAATTCAACCGTTTCAAATTTTTTTTTAAAGTCTAATATATAATAGTTTGGATAAGAAGTATTCTCGGCCTTTTGGTCAATTTGATTTTTAAATGCTTGAAAAATTCAAGTATGTATCAATTAATCGTGTTGTCAAGAAAAAAAAAAAATCAATTCATCGATGGACTGTCCATTAATTAATAAAAATTGACCCCATTATTAAATTTTGGAAAAGAAAAAAAAAAAACTTTTATTGTCTCTGACAGTCTGACTCTTAGCTTCCAGTCTATTTTAAATATGAATTTCGCTCATGTGCTGCATATGCTTGAATTTTGGGCATTTTTGTTGTTTCTTTTATACAATTTTTAAATTTATTTTCGCCCCAACCCTCTATTATTAACCTCAATTATTGTCTCAAAAAAAAAACCTCAATTATTATCCTTATATATATATTTTTATTCCTATTGTCTTAATGTTAGATTATTTAGCAATAAAATTTAGGTTAAATTATAAAAAATACTCCTGAACTATGAGATTTATTTCAAAAATGTCCCTGGACTTATGACCTTTGAAAAATATTTCAAAAATATCTTTGCCGTTAATTTTTTTGATGAAAATCGCTAAAGTTTCAGTTTCAAAAATACACTTGAACTTTAAAAAAAATTAAAAAAAATACCCTTATTGAAAAATGTTTTTTCTTTTTTCCTCCTCCCACCATAAATTCTAACGATTTCTATCCAAAAATTAACGACAATGGTATTTTTGAAACATTTTTCAAAGTTGAAGATATTTTTCAAACTTTTCAAAGTTCAGGGACATTTTTGAAACAAACCCCATAGTTTAGGGATATTTTTTTTATATATATAATTTAGCCTAAAATTTAATATCGATTAATAGTTTGGATTATTGAAACTAATAATAATTCTTTTCTAATATTACAACACAAATTCAAAAGTAAAGATTTTGACAGGTCTTGACATTTGACAAGACTAGCTTTTGTCCATGGAGCATTAGCTAGCCTTCTCGCATTCACCCTAACAACCTTGCACCCACAAAGGAGTCACAAACACCACTATGCACGGGTGTGGTGCCTACTCAGCTCACTCTAACGATCAAGACAATATGGAGCAAGCTTAGCAAAAGTAGGACCAACTTACTTCCTCTATAAATTTTTCTAATCCTTGGTGGTAATTAACATATAGTCTCGACCAAAAGGTCAAAAGTTTGAATCCCACTACTTCAAATGTCACTGAACTCAAAAAAAAAAAAAAAAATCCTTTGTATGCTCAAATCACGATTGTATTGAATATCTTACTTATTTCCAGATTTTTAAATTTCCTTTGACATGTTGATATTTCCATCAACATTTCTACATGTCTATAAATTCAACATCAAATAACGAATGAATTTGACGTTTCCATTATCATAGAAAAATCAATAAAAAAAAATATATCAACAAAATATCACTAATGTGGACCAAATATTAATAATAAGAAATTTAAAATTATATTAGGCCAATTTATTAATACTAGTAGAAATACCCGTGCGATGCACGTGGTTAAATATTCATTTAGTTGGAAAAGGTTGAAAATGAACTTTATCATCCAAAACACATTCATGAAAAAAGTTATGAAAGAGAAAAAATATTAAAAATAGATAGGTGAATACAAAAAAAAATCATATGATTGAAATAAAAATTGTAAAGTAAAAGCTATAAAGAAAGTGACACAATAATAGGACAACTTATTACCTCAAGGGAAATTATTTGGTCTTTCTTGAAAGAGATTGATTACTGGAGAAAAACAATTACACTTCATAAGAATAATATATCTCGATGTTATAAAAAATTAAATATGTATTTAATGATCCGAACCTTCATTAAAGGAGAATCTCTTTATAAACAACATTCTTTGTATGTCTGGAAGACAAATTTGGATCCTCTAGTGATTTGATAAGAACTTTTGTTGTTGACATTGAAACTCCTCTTGATAATGCAACATAAAGTTGTCCATGTGAAAATACAGGTTCAGGAAGATATATTCCAACATTAGGAACAGTTTGTCCTTGTGCTTTGTTTATTGTCATCGCAAAACATAATCGGATAGGAAATTGTTTCCTTTTGAACTTGAATGGATACCCTTCGTCATTAGGTGGACTTAATGGAATTCGTGGTATGAAAACTTGTTTTCCTGCATGTTCTCCCATTGCTACTTCAGCATGTATTATGTTTTTTCCAAATGATCGACATATCATTCTTGTTCCATTACACAATCCATTGGATGGGTCTAAATTTCTCAATAACATAATAGGACAATTAACCTTTAGTATAAGCTTATGTGGTGGTATTCCATTTGGTAGCAAAGAATTTAAAAATTCTTCCTGATAATAGGCATTTGTATCATCCATTGCCTCATCAAAGCTTCTGAAGGTTTTAACTTCTCCTGGAAAGATATCTATCAAAAGTTCATTCAAATAATCAACATGATCATTTGTTGTAGCTAAAATTGCTCTGCTGGTCATGTATTCCATTGATGTAGCATGAAATTGTAGATCTGGATATATCTGTCTTATGAATTCCATTTCCATGTTACTTCCAAAATGTGGTATTGCAATTTCTTGAGGCAAGGTAATGATATCATCATTATAGGTAGGTTCTTCTCCATTTCCAATTCTTAAGATAAAATCTGCAAATGCTTTGTCATTATGTACCCTCATATTTTGTTTCAAATGCAATTGATGCATTTTATCCCAAAGATACGATTTTCTCAAGCTGATTGCAACAGTTTGTTGTCTTGTTCCTTTCGGAAGTACTGGAAGTACTTGACGAAAATCTCCTCCAAACACGAATACTTTTCCTCCAAATGGTAGAGTACAATCCATTATATCTCTTAATGAACGATCAACAGCTTCGATAGTATATCTTTTTGCCATAGGTGCCTCATCCCATATTATTAGTCTTGCCTTTCGAATTAGTTCTGCTGTAACACTCTGTTTTGACATATTGCACATTGTCGAATCAGTAGCTTGCAATGGAATTTTGAATCTGGAATGTGCTGTTCGACCTCCAGGTAATATCGATGCTGCTACACCAGATGTTGCAGTTGCCAAAGCTATCATTCCATTTGATCTAACTTTTGCTAAAAGTGTCCGATACAAAAAGGTTTTTCCAGTTCCTCCTGGGCCATCGATAAAAAATAGTCCACTTTTATTGCCATCAACTTTTTCCATGATGATATCATATGCAATTTTTTGCTCCTCATTTAATTTTGTTGATGCTAGAACCTCATCTTCATCTACTGTAATGGATTCTTCATCTCTTATCTCTGTCATTGAAATGAAGTCATCATCGAAGTTGTCTTTATGAACTGGAGGGAGATCGAATTGTGAAGTATTTTTCCCCATTGATTGGAGGAAGTAATTTAGGTTTTTCAAAACCAATTGAACTTGTTGTTCATTGGATAAATCATTTGATCGGTTATAGTCTTCTGCCATGGCTTCGAAAAATAAATTCCATAATTTTCTAACTTCTGTAGGTTCACAATATACCAACAAAGTAGCGAATAGTCTTCGAAATGCATACGGCATCTCAAGCAATTCAGCCTCTTTCAAACAATCAATCAAACTTTCATCAGATTCAAGTAGTCCTCTTATTTGTGATGTTTCTTTAAATGTACGGTACTTTTTCCCATCAACTGTCAGCAAATCATCAAAGGATGTTGGGCCTCTAACATTATTCAATAAGAGCCTTAGATAATACCTTTCTCCCTCAATTGGATTCGCTCCATTTATTCTTGCTATAACATGACCCCTTTTACGTTGTAGCCATTCTTTCAATCTTTTATCCCAGACATAGTACTCAGGAAATTCTTTGTACAATAATTTTCTCGCATCTTCATCTCTTTGGCATGTATTAAAAAATTCTGTCAACATTGTTTTAGATACATGATCAAATCCAATGAGTTTCTTTAGATTTTGGTTTTCCCAATAAGAAACAAATTGTTGATTTGGAAGATGTAATTGCAAGTTTATAACTGAAGGAGATATTTCATTTAGTCTGAAATCAAAAATTCTCCACAATGCTTCTGGTGCAGAAACCCACCTAGCATCTTGAAAGTTTTGAATCTCATTCACAGTAAAATCTTCATCATCATTTACTATCGAAACAGCTGCCCTATCATGACCTTTATATATATATTTGTACAAATATTTAACCGCCTTGATTGCAGAACAAATTTCTACATTTATGTGACAATTGTATCGTTGAAGAAGATATGGATTAAAAGGAACTACCCATTGATTATTTAACATGGCATTTCGAACGCATATCTGCGAATAAAATTTTAATATTTATTACTACTGTAGTTTTGGAATTAAGAAAAGAATCTTTTCATGCATTGACATATATAAAATTTGTAAATAATGTAAAAATTGTGCACCTGTGTTCCATTGTTTGTTCTCCGATATATTGGATACGAATCTTTTCCTTGCATAGTTTGAGAAGAATATGGTCTAGGATAGTGGAATCTGCATGTTCCATTCACCATACATGGGCTACTTTTTTTCAATGCTCCACAAGGTCCATGTATCATGTGTTTGATAACCAACTTATGAAGGAGTGGGTTTACAGCCTTATCAGGAATTTCAGCCGAAACATAGTTATCGTATTGATCTGCATTTGCTATTTTATACCCACTTTTAAAAATAATCAGAATATGAGCATGCGGCAATCCCCTCTTCTGGAATTCAATCACATATACATATGCTCCAACCCTTCCAAAAACTTCTTTTCTAAAAAGTTGGTCTTTAAGGTCTTGTAATTTTGCTCGAAAGATTCGAGAAGTAAGATCTGGTCTATCTTGAGGTTGTTGTCCCTCTAAAAGTTCATCTTTAATTTCTTTCCACTCAGAGTTGCAGGTCATAGTAATGAAAAGATCCGGCTTTCCAAATCGTTGTACTAAGGTCATTGCATCCAAATATCTACGTCGCATATCTCTTGGACCTCCAACAAAAGAACCAGGAAGTACTATTCGTTTCCCTACTTTACGTGCATCTGCTTCTCCTGAGTTAACGACATCAACCAATCCTTGGTATAACTCTGATCTTATTTGAGACTGTTGTGTTCTAAAAAAATCCAGTCTTGTTGTTTCAAGTTTTATGTACATGTCGACAGCAAATTGTTGAAACAAACGTCCAGCTAAGAGAAAAACTGATTTTGAAGTCGTTCTAATTTGAAACTTGAAGCAATAATATTCTCTGCATGAAATTCTTCCATGTTGTTTCTTTGCTAAACCTGAATATTAGAATTCAAATAATGTTAACATTTTAAAAAGATAAAGCATGAAATGTGAAATTGAAATATGTGAAATACGTTACCTAGATGTTCTCTTAGAAGGATTTGTTCAGGAGTTTGGAAACCACAATTTTCTGAAGTTTGACAATTTATAAATGATATCATCCTTTTCTCATTTGTTGTGCCACATCTTGTTATTTCTTGGTGCCATCCGGGTTCTCCTTTTGGAAATAACAATGGATATTGTAGCGAGTCATAACAACTAAAATAATGTTTAATCCTATGACGCTTTCCTGAATGGGCATGGATGACAATGTCTCTTTCAAAAGGTGAAGAATCTTGATTTCCCTCAATCCATATAGCAGCTACTTGATTTACAGTAGGTATGTTATAGACTCGTTGATCAACTTTCACATTACTTGCAATTTTTATATGAATATCTTGAAAATGGTCAAAGTCCTTCAATGATCGAAATACTTGTGCATAAGGATTGCATTGTAGTATATCAATCAACTTCTGTACTAAACGGTCACTAATGCCTCCATCTTGCATCACACCGATTCTATTTCGAATTTCATTGTCAGTGTCATAAAAATATAATTGGAAATATCTTGGTCTATCTTCTGGGAGGAAGGCTGGTAGATCATGATATATTTGTCCTTGGGCCCTAAATGTGTATACACCTTTTCTTGACGAAGCCAAATTTTTGTCCAAATTCACACCAAATGAAGTGAAAGAAAAAATGCTATTATATGCTCTAATATTCTTTCTAAACATGATTCCATCATCGTCTAAATTCAAATATAGTTTAAGCAATTCATCTGGAATCATAGCTGGGGAAAGTCGAACTTGTCCATTATAACAGCAAAACGTTGGTGTTTCGTATTCAAATCTTGTTGCATTACAATAGGTACATGGAGACATCCTTTTCAATTCATGAATGAGTGTGTTTTCATTGTTCAAAGCAAAATCTGTTTTAAATACGAAACATAATATTTTAAATTATCGATATAATAAAGAAAATTTAAATCAAATATATGAAAAAGGTAAAAAAATAAAAATAAAAATCATACCTACTATTGTTGTTTCGTTTAGCAGACTTGTGTTAGGTGTATTTTCCATTCCAAGATCTCTATTTTGAAAAGCTATTTTTGCCAATGCAATTTTCTTTGTATTGGCTGACTTTAGGATTTTTTCTCTTCGTTTTTCAATTGACAATTCTGCATACTTTTTTCTTTTCCGTGCATTTGCATTTGCCTTTTGTTTCTCTTTTTGTTTCCCTGTATAAGAAATTAACAATCATACGTTATAGGTATAAAACAATTATATATATATATATATATATATATATATATATATATATATATATATATATATATATATGTTTGAATAATGTTATGATACCTTTTCTTGAATAACTTCCTTCATGTTCATAGTTGATGACGGAATTTGGATTCATCTCCATTGTATCTAAAAATTGAAAAACAAATTAAATGTACATTACATAGAATAAAATAAGAATAAAAAATTAGATGAATTAATTTAAAGAATACATTCATACTGTTTTCCTTCAATGAATATATTCATATTATTTTTTCGTTATCAATAATGGTCTTATAAAAGCTGTATTCTTTCGTAGTCAAGATTGATGAATTAATTTACTCTATGAATCTCTTATTTGGTACAATCTTGTGTATGTGATATATTTTTGGACCACATATGCGAAAAAATTATACTTAAAATATGAACCAGTAAACAATTATGTTACTTTTTTTTTTGAAATAAAACAATTATGTTACTTATATAAACTTGACTTATAAATCCAATTTTTTTGTTTACTTTTGACATTTGGTCCCCATTAACATGCTTGGAAGGCTTTCCTCTAGTCTATCTTTTTTATTTGTTCCATTTCTTGGATGGAGTATCTTCTTTCCTAAAAAAAAAAAAAAAACAAAACAAAAAAACCATGCTACTTTTTTTTTTTTTTTTTTTAATTTACCTATATCTCTCTTGTCTTGTTGATTTATATATAGTTTGTATTTATTTATTTATTTTTACATTATATAAGATTTTATCATTGCCGCTCTTTTGACCTTCTTTTTTTAATTCTGTATTTTGATAGCTTATTTATAAGCGGTTTTTTTTAAATTTTATTTTAGTTAGAGATAATACAGTATGAATCTTGAATTATTGAATACGCTAAAATTATTATATTTTGCCTATGGGTATTTTAGTCCTAATGCAATATTCAAATACCCTAGCTATATGTGAATGGTCATGTTTACAATATGTAAAAAGTTAAGTCATTCATGAAAATCTATTTAATTTGGCTATTCATTTTGTTTTCCCTTTTATAAATGACATAGCTGGCTTTTTCTTCATTTTTTTTTTAAACTTGTATTCCTTCTACAACCTGTTAATGTTAGAATTTTTAAGTTTCGTCTTTATCAACTCACTGTTTAAAAATGTATAATAGTAATGAAAAAAATGTTTATCAGTATATTAATTGTTAACCTAGGTTCACTTTAATAGGTAATTAGTTTTTTTATTAAAGAAAACAAAATTTTAAACAAGCCAATAAAGTGGATGAGACCAATCGATTTTACAACTGCAAAGGTTTAAGGCATGAAATTTAAAAATCAAAGGTTAAATTGATTAAAACCCAAAAATCTAGCCAAACTAAACTGAAGGACTATTTTTCAATTTCATATTTTATTAAATCAAGCTAACGAAATCAATGTTTTTTTTTTCTCTTTTGTTTTTAAGTGTTCTTTTATAATATCATAACATAGTAGGTTTTAAAATTGTTTAAATTTTTTTTTATATGAAAGATATTACAAAAACAAATTGCTAAAAATGAATGGAAAATAAAAATCTAAAAATGGTTACCAAACATGTCTTCAAACATAAAAAATGAAAACACAATAACAAAAAAGTTCAAAAACCAAAAAATAACAATAGATTATTAAACAATCACTTTATTTTTCAAATACATAAATCTTAACAATTTCAACCATTATTTATCCTGGTAAATCTTAACAATTCTAGTTATTTTTTTTTTTTTTAAATAATCACTTATATGTACCTTATGAAAATGGACCACCCAAATTTGATCAACTAAACCAAACATAAAATACATAATCATTCACATTTAAGCATATTAATTATTTTTTTAAATAATCATTCTTTATATTTTTTTTAACGTTACTCAAGATGGCATCCCATCCCACCTATGTTTCTAAAATCAAGCATGAGAGCTTCATAACATTCACATTTTTAAATGCAAAACACCATAAAACAAAATGAATTTATAAGAATGAGAAAAACCACAACTGGGGTATATAATTGCCAATAGGTAAATAAATAAATATGTTGACTAAAAAAGTGGAAATAAAATACAGATTCTCCCGAAGCTAAATGATGAAATTCTACACACATCAAACTGTAGGGTAGTCTAGAACTCCATTAATTTAAAAACTTAATAGAACCCAAAAAACAACTAAAAATAAAAGATATGATTTGTTTGAAATATTTAGAGAATAAAGATAAAATTAGCAAGAAAGAAAAAATCTAAGATAATTTGTTTCAAAAAACAGAGAGCCAAAGGACTAAAAAGAAAAGATATGATTTGTTTGAATTCCAAATTAAATATCATGTAATAGGTAAATTCATAAAGATGAAGATACTTGTAATTCAAACTTACCAATTTCAAGAAATTTACACAATCACTTATGGTAGATTTGGAATGAGAGCGAGAAGCACCCTACACCAAAGATCCATGAACTATAAATTAGAAATTCTCAGGAGGGCATCATCATACTATAGTTAAATTAAAAAATGGAAAACAAACGAATAAAAATTGAAGATGAATTTATATATAGTTCGTACCTGAGGAATTTGGTAATGGAGGAACCCAACAAAATTGAATCGATATCTTCCGTTGGAGTTGTAGAAGAAACGGTAGAGGAAGAAGAAACGACAGAGAATAAAGACCCTAGACCTATTTTATCCAACCAAAACCAAAAGGCAAAAACTGAATTAGAAATCTCGATTTAATAGAACCCAAAAACAACTAAAAAATAAAAGATATGATTTGTTTGAAATATTTAGAGAATAAAGATAAAATTAACAATCCATCGATGAAAAAGAAAGAAAAAAAATCTAAGATGATTTGTTTCAAAAAAACAGAGAGCCAAATGAACTAAAAAGAAAAGATATGATTTGTTTGAATTCCAAATTAAATATCATGTAATAGGTAAATTCATAAAGATGAAGATACTTGCAATTCAAACTTACCAATTTCAAGAAATCTACACAATCACTTAAGATAGATTTGGAATGAGAGCGAGAAGCACCCTACACCAAAGATCCATGAACTATAAATTAGAAATTCTCAGAATGACATCATCATACTATAGTTAAATTAAAAAATGGAAAACAAACGAATAAAAATTGAAGATGAATTTATATATAGTTCATACCTGAGGAATTTGGTAATGGAGGAACCCAACAAAATTGAATCGATATGTTCAGTTGGAGTTGCAGAAGAAACCGCAGAGGAGGAAGAGACGACAGAGGAAGTTATACGATTTTCAATTGTGCCCATTCAAATCGTGATTTCATGAAAAGGTGCCATATATATATATATATATATTAATAAAAAAATCTGGAAAAAAATTTTACTATTATTTTTTTAATCTATTACGTATTTGATGATTATTTTTTTTTTATCTATAATTGTGGATTTTTTTTTTTTGAGAAAATTGTGGATTATTTTTATTACTTTATTGTGTATCTATAATTATGAATATATATATATATATATATATCTTTGATTAGTTGAATGTTTTTTCTAATAATATACCTTATTTAAAGTTTTCTAAGTGGTTCTATATTTTAAAATTTAAATTTAGTTTTTGAAGTATTTACACAGTTTGTAATTTTTTTCCTCAAATTTAATAATTACATTGTTTTCTCATTATTATTATATTAGAATCTAATCTCCCAAACCATTTTTTTTATATAATAACCAAATAATTTTTTATACATATAATGTTTAACTAAATCTACAATAGTTGTCCTTCTAAAAAAAAATCTACAATAGTTGTGAACAAAAAAAAAAATGAAATCTACGACGAAGATTTGTCTTTGAGATTTTGTTGACGGTTTTTTAGGATTTTTCATTTTTTTTTATAGTCAGTAGTTCTTTATTTTTCATTTAATATATATCATAATGTTTTTATATATTGACTATCATTATTATTATCATCGTTACATTTTCCGTTTATGATCGTACGACTAAAATTAGAAAATTATGAAATACAGTTAATATCATGAGAGTTGATAAATCAAAAACTCATAATATTGAAAGAAATATAATATATGTTATTCTAATACACCATAATATGTTACAAACGAATACTTATAATATTAAGAACATATTTGTCTAAAAAAATATTAAGAAAATTAAGAAATTTACAATATAATTGGACATTTCATGCCCACTAAAGATCGTTTATGATTATGGCACTCAAATAAGAAAACTACTGAAAAACTAAAAGTAGCAAAGTCGAAATATGATAGTTAACATTACATGTGGATCGTTTAAAGTATTAAAAAAAAGTGAAAAATATATTAAAAAAAAAACTTTGAAACTATCTTTCTATTTTAATTTTTTTCTTAACATGTAAAACTTCAAGAGCGTCACATTCTTCAACTTGAGCTTTATTGATCTCTTGAATAACAAAATGTCCCTTTGATCGATCTCCTTCAGACTTCTTGTCCATGCGAATGAGGAACTTGTAAGTTTTTCCTTGTGCGAGGATGAAATTGCGATAAATTTTAGAATCCTCCTTCTTCATCTGAGCTTGGTATACGACAAATATAAAATGTTAGGTAAAAGTTTAGAGGGGATTTATTTAAGAAATAAATTCATGCTTCTTATGATTACCTCCAAAATTTGGGTTGCATAATGGGAAACACTACATCCAACTATGACTTCTGCAGCCTCAAAAGCAGTTATATGTGCAGTCATTTGCCCATCAGAAATTATAAGCTTTAGCATATATTTTCTAATGAATTGGACAAGATCGTTGCAATTGTTACAATGAGTCATTTTCTGACTTCCATTGGGGTAAACTCTATGGTTGCAAAGTTTGCATTTCTCAAACCATGGATTGTCTTTGTTAACTATCTCGACAATTGAGGCAATGATAGAACAATATAAATCATCAACTAACCCATGAATAATATCTTTGATGCTTACTAATTTTGCTCTTTCCATTTTTTTAGAGGGAGGAATAAAAGTAGACATGTTTGTATGCTCCAAAAGAATTTCCCTCCTACAAAAAAATAGTAGTATAAATGTAGAGGTTAATTTTGGAATAAATGCAAATTTCAAAATTAGAGATATATGGACAAATACCTTTTTTTTAAATCTTTTGAATCTATAAAATTTGGCTGAATTAAAATGTTGCTCGTCACTGTTGTTGTCATGCTTAATTCTCCTAACATAAGGAAAAAAAAAGTTAAATTAAAAATTCTTCTCCCCCTTATATTAATGTTATATCTTACTGTTATATTGAATTTTTAAAGCTTACCTTCATACATATCTACCTTAAGATTGAATGCTAAAATTATTGGGTTGTGAATAATTTGTTCTTCTAATTCTGAACCTTCATTGGTAGCCAAATCATTCCATAGCGTCAGTTTAATTGGCTTGCAACTACAAAATAAATTACCACATGTTAACATAAAACAACCATGAAATAATTAATTTTTGTATATAAAACATACATTGACATAGTTGCTAACCTTTGCTCTATCAAAAATATTTCTCTCTTCATCATTGTTTTATTGTTTGAATTTTTTATTTTTATTTCAACCATGGATCTCACAGAGAACGCAATTCCAACAAAATCTGCACAAATAGGTAGAGAATTAATTAACATGAAAACAATCTGTATAATATCTAAATTTACTGTAACTTTTTTCTGTAAAAAAATGTTACCTATCGTTTTTCCTGTCCTAACAAAGGATTCCATCTCAGAAAATTGGATGAAATTATACTTCAAATTATGAAGAGGAAATGGTCCTTCAATTTCTTCTATCATCGTCGATGAAGACAGAGTCATTTCAATTTCTTCATTTACATTTGCATATTTGGAATTCACAGTTTTCACATTTCCATTTTCAATAAAATAAGATTTATTCCTTAGAATACCATTTCCAATGGTTTCTATAACTTCGTTGAACATTACTGCTTGAATTTTTGATCCCTGAAAACACAAGAAATTGAAGAAATTTTAAAATTTTGATTTTCACGGTGTATCTCACTCATAGAATATTAGTTAAGATTGTCAATAAGTTAGTTTCCATATATGGATACCATAAAGATTTAACAAAAAAACCAACATTTTCTCTCTCACACACTAAACTCGTAAGATATAATCCAGTAAACTATGTAGAAAGTGTAAGGTGGAACATGACTTAAATCAGAGAAAAAAAAAATACTTATCCATGATTTGTATTGCTAAATTTGAATAACAATGGATAAATACTAACATTTGAAGATAAAAATGTTACCTCTTCATCGGCGAAAATAAACTTTTGTATTCTCAAAGCGTCATTCTGACACGATTCAATGTTTCCTTTACGAAGAACGAAAACTTTTAACTTCCATTCTCTTTGAAAGGCTTTAAGATCTCTTATAAAAGAAACCATCTTCTTCTCATTTGACATTTTGAAAAGAAAGTTTTGGCCAAAGGAAAACAAAATGAGTTGTATTTAATGGGTGAAATGATGTGTCTAATGATTTGTATTTAATGGGTGAAAGGATGTGTCTAATGATTTGTATTTACTTGGTGAAAGGATGTGTCTAATGATTTGTATTTACTTGGTGAAAGGATGTGTCTGTATGTTTGAAAGGATGTGTCTATATGAATTTTAAATTTAATTTACAACCATTTTAAAATAGAATTAGTTGTATTTATTTTGTGAAACGATGCGTTTGTATAAGGAATTTAATATAAACTTAAAGAAAAAATTCAGAACAAAATAGCAGATGTGAACCGTGTTTGTATAAGGAATTTAATATAAACTTAAAGAAAAAATTTAGAAGATGTGAACCAACTAAGGTACTCCCTTAGGTATGAAATCAAGAGTCATGAGGTGTTTTTGTCATAGTTGACTAACAATGAAGCCTTTCCAACAAAATGACATATTTGGCTCAGTTACAAAAAGCCTTATTCTCTTCATTTTCGCCGTCGGTAGCTTCATTCCGTCACTTCCGATCGCTGGTTTCATCGAATGTCGCCACAATGGATGAAGTATTCACTCAAACATGATTGTTGCCTGCCATCTGGGATTGCAAATAGTACTATCGGTTTCGATGGCCTGACATATGGAACATCGCATCTGAAGTAGCATCTGAAGTACCCCTTCCTCTCCAACTGCAATATGTCTCCACGCTTTAAATTTCACATGTTTGAATCCCCAACAGCAACGGTTTCCTTTTTTTTTCATAAATTTAATACATCAAGAAAATCCTCTCCTTCTTCGAGGAGCAGCAATAACAATTTAAAAGAGGATAAAATCCTTAACTTCTATAGCCGCTTTTCTAACAAGATAAGAGAATGATAATGAGCAACAAATAAGCCGCAACCCACAAATTGTTGCAAGAGACGAATAGTCATGCATATTCATCATACGAATAGGTTCTCCAACAACTTCTAACTTGGCTTAGATTAACATTTAATTTCATAAATCTTTAGAACATACGAATCATTTTTGCCTTAGAATACTGAAAATCATCCATACTTCGACAAACTGACTTACCTACTTGCACATATATATGAATATGGTCCAACCTACTCACCAGAGAAGCTAAGTGATGCACATTGCAATCTGGCTTTTAAAAATAGAAGACGAAAATAAAAGCTACACAAAAAAAATGATTAAATCAAATACTTAAAGAGAAACAAAAGGTTAATTTCTTTGAACTTTTTAAGCCACATCTCTCCTCCAGAGTTTCAAAATCAACAGGAAAGAGAGAAAATATAATATCACAATCAAACCAAAGAAACATTCACAACATTCATCGAAGTGCTTATGATACCATATATTAATGTCCATACCTTCTTCTTTGAGATTAAATAATCAAACTCCTGAGATTAATGGCTTTACTTTCTCCTCTTCCGCCATTTCTTCAATGCCATTCCTTCCAGAGACGCCATTCGCTAACGCACAGCTTAGCTGTTAGCTTCCTTCTTCGTTTTCCTCTGTTTCGTTTGGCTTTGGTTTTCTCAGGTCTATCTCCGAATCGTCCTTCATATCGTTCTTTTCCGGAATCTTCCGCGGCGTTGTCGTTGGCGTCGTGCTGATCATCGCTCTTGCTCGTGCCGGGAGTGTTCGCTCCAAGCGTCGTTCTGATTTGGTATCTTTTCATTTCACTTCTTCTCTTTTCATGATTTAGGTGACGATTATTGCGACATTTGCAAGGATGACGGCTCAGGATTCGAGAAAAAAACCTTCCGAAAGAGTTTTACGCAGCGGCAAAACAACAACAAAAGGTTGATGAAGGCATCCTTCCGAAAGAGTTTTATCCGTCCTGGGTTGTATTTACGCAGCAGCAAAACAGCGACAAAAAGGTTGATGAAGGCATCGACGGATTTGAGGAGAAGAAGAGTTTAAATAGAATCGAAGTCTTGAGAAAACAGATTGAAATTTTCTGGGAAATTAGGGTAAAAGGGCAAAGTAGTCATTATAAAAAATGTTAGGGGCAATAAGGGAACGTAAAAATTCTCCCCTCTAAGCCCCTTTTATATATAGTAGAGATAAATATTTTTTTTATTAATGTTTTATATTTATAGTTTTTTCTAGAAATATTAATCGGCATCAACATTTCCTCGATATATTTCCATCGATATTTTCATAAAATTTTTGTCTTTTCAATATATCTATATTGTTTGCAATATAATAAATAGAATGAGCATTCATACTCGGGATTTTACCTCGAAATTTTCCCTTATTTCTTATATTTGTTGTTCGTTGCTTGTGACAATTGATTGATCGATCTAGACGAATGTCAAATGGACGTATTAAATATGTTTAAAAATGAAAAAAAGTAGGGAATATTAAATGACGGTCCCCAGTGGCCATCACCACTCATCTGATCATGGCCATATGGCATCAACATTCAACAAGCAACCGTCATTGTAGCTGAAAGCCGTATGCAGAAACTATATCTACAATCTACTTGCATTTGCAGGTGAAAAATATATATATGTTTATGTTTAATCAAACTACCTTTTTAGTAACATTTGTTAGCTTTTTTTCCTTTTTCAATCAATATTTAACAATGGCAAGATGAGAGATCAATCGAATTTTTGTTATAGTTTGATCTATATTATTTCAATTTTTTTTTGACAACGTATCGGGTGGCTGATTAGAATCACTGCCTCTTAATCAGAAATACAAATTTTATGTCACTAGTGGCATCATTTCAATAAAATTTACCATGAATTTTTATGTGGTATAAAGATATAATATAAAATATAAGAAAACTGTAATGAGTGGCTAAATTAAATAAGTAAATAGAAAATATAGCAACTTTTTAAAGAAATTACAAATATGGCAAATATTTTAAATGTTTTTTTTTTTTTTTAAATTTCCGTTTTACCCTTCATTTGCGTGCATTTTCCCCCTTCTTTCGTTTTTTTCCTTTTCCAAACTTCTATCGGTGATATTCTTCTATCGTCGATAGAATTCAAATATTTTAAATGACATTTTTAGATTCTCGTTTTACCCCACATTTGATTTTAGCGTGCATTTTCTCCTTCTTCTTCGTTTTGTCATTTTCTCATTTTTTCTCATTTTTTTCTTTTTTTTGAGTGATAGAATTATATCATCGATAGAATGGTATTTTGGTCATTTAGACGGTTTGAAGATAACTTTTTACCATTTTTACAATTATTTTCTCATATTGCTATATTTGCTAATATTTTGACACTTTTTTTTAGGTGATTTTGTTGTATATGCAACCGAACCTATAATATACTATTTAGAAAGAAAGCACAAAAGCACAAGCACTAAAAATCCAATTTAATATAAAACAAATCTTTGCCGTGAGATATGAAAGATGGACTCCAACATTAAGACCCACCAAAATTACTATTTTCCAAAAGGATTTTCAAATATTTTATAAAAAAGTATTAAAAATCCATGATAATAATTCATAAACACTCTACCAAAAATGCTATTAATTAACATTCATCTGCGTGCTTTTCAAAAAAGAAAAAAGAAAAAAAAAAAAAAAAACATTCAGCACAGATCCCCACACTACTCTCGATATTCGCACTTCCCCAATTATTCTCTAATGGGCAGAGCCGTCGCCAACTCCGTTTTAGATTCTGAAACTGCCTTTCTCATCGGCACTGCAACCGCCGATAAGATTCCGGCAGACCCTTTCAACTTGACTTACATCACTTACTTCTTCTTGGGTATCGGCTGTCTTCTCCCATGGAACATTTTCATCACCGCCGTCGATTATTTCTCCTACATTTACCCAGATACCCGAGTGGATCGAATCTTCGCCGTCGCTAACCTTCTCGTGGCTCTAATCGGCCTCGTTTTTGTGGTTCTGTACTCTCACAAGTCCGATGCCCGGGTCCGAATCAACGCCGGCATGGCTATCTTCACGGTGGCTCTGCTCCTCGTGCCGGTCTTGGATCTAACCTACATCAACGGTCGAATCGGACTGTACAATGGCTTCTATGCCACCGTCGGAGCCGTCGTGCTGTGCGGCGCCGGCGACGCCCTTGTCCAAGGCAGCGTCATTGGCTGCGCCGGCGAGCTCCCGGAGAGATATATGCAGGCCGTTGTTTCCGGCACCGCTGCTGCTGGTAATGATTTGTTGGGATTTTTTATGGTCTCTGACTTTTGCAACTTAGATCAAATTTCTTAGCCAGTGAATTGATGAATTGAAATATAACTATTCTGTAATTTCAATTAAACCCCAGATTTTGAATTTGAGATCGATTGGGTTGAGTGTAGGTGTTCTTGTGTCGTTGCTGAGAATTGTAACAAAAGCCATATACCCACAAGACGCTCATGGCTTGCGACAGAGCGCCAATCTGTATTTCGCTGTGGGAATCTCTATCATGATTCTGTGCATGATCTTGTACAACCTTGCAGCGAAGCTTCCAGTAATGAAGCATTTTGAGAGCTTGAAGAATCAAGAGAAAGACAACAATGGTGGCAGTCTCTTTGGGTCAATGAAGAGATCGACACTGTGGGACATAATCAGCAGAATCAAAATCTACGCAATTGGGTTGCTTCTCATCAATGTTGTTACTCTGTCTATATTCCCCGGATTCATTACTGAAGATGTTCATTCAGAGATCTTCAAGGATTGGTATCCAGCTCTACTGATTACTGGGTACAACGTGTTTGATCTGATTGGGAAGTATCTTTCTTCGGTTTATCTGATAGAAAATCCCAAGACTGCTTTTGTTGGCTGTGTTGGGAGGTTGTTGTTTTATCCTCTGTTCTTGGGTTGTTTGCATGGGCCTCTGTTTCTTCGAACTGAGATTCCTGTGATGATTCTTACTTATCTTCTTGGACTTAGCAATGGCTACTTGGCTGCTGTGAAGTTGATGTTGGCTCCAAAAGCAGTGGAATTTGAATATGCAGAGAAAAGTGGAGTTCTATTGGTTTTGTTCTCATTCTCTGGTTTGGCTATTGGCTCTGTTGCTGCTTGGTTTTGGGTCATTTAATTTTTCAATCCTTGTACTTCTGTTTCAACTTGCTTTGAATATTGATGTAATTTTTTATGTATTGCCAATTAGTCTCAACATTCAGATTGAGATTTTGTTGTACAAAAGCTGTTCATATTTTGCCCCATTTAATTTCAATCAATATTCCTTTTGCTTGTCTGCAACAAGTTGTAGGTTCCAACCATTAACAACAAACCATACGACATAACTACATATGTATCATTACATTTACATCCAAAATTAACAAAACATCGGGAAATTCTAATGACCCAGAACCAAGCAAGAACAGAGCCATTGACCAAACCAGAATTCAAGAACATAGCCATCAAAATCCCAGCCACCTTCATCTGTTCAAATGACATCAATTTAGGTTCCGTTTGGAATACATTGTTTTTCAAGTATGCAACATCTTGTATAAAAATTATTTAGAATTTAAATACTCATATGTTTGAATGCATTTACTCGAGTGTTTTCCAGACAAGTTATTGTATACTTAAAAATCTTTTTAAAAAAGTTTGTTCAAAGTGTTTATCTCAAAATAGATTATCTATCAATCTTGGCACCTAAGGGTGTGTTTGGTTTAACTTTTTAAGTGTTTAATTTTAAAAAAAATCTCTGGTGTTTGGCAACTACTAAAAATGACTTGTTAGAATATGAGACCCCAACCAAGTAGCCAAAAATTTGGGGGAGACAAACAATGGTGTCTCTATTAATAATAGCTATTCTACAAAATACAAATAACCTTTAAATAAACTAACTGAGGATTCATTTTCGAGAATAAAGAAAACAAAAGTAAGAGAATATAACAAGTATCAAATATCTATTGTTTTTATTGTTTTTTATTGTTTAACTTTGTTTGTTTTAGTTTTGATAAGATAATCAAATATCTATCATTTACCACTTTCAATAATTTTAGTTGGGTACGTGAACTTGTTTGCTTATTTATGGAAAAAAAATTTAGTACAACGGCCGTATTTCCTTTCTTTACACTAATCTGATAGATAATAAATGAAAGGAACATGCATACTCTCGATATTATCTTGAAAGTTTCCCTTATTTCTTATATTTCTTTTTTTATTGATTGTGACAATTGTTTTATTAATAGACAAATGTCAAATAGACATTAAATGTCTTCGAAAAAGGTAAAAAGTCCACATATTAAATGATGGTCCCCACATACCACACCACTCATTTGATCATGCCCTGATGTCATCAAGCAACAGTTAAAAGTGGAGAGATTTGAACCACACGGTCTACAACTATATGTTAGTTGAGCTATACTCATCTTGGCTACAATTGTACTTGCAAGTGAAAAATATATATGCTAAATGAAATTAGCTTTTTAATCAGTCTGATTTTATTTTTATTTATATTATAACTTTTGTTAGCTTTTTTTCTTTTTTCGATCTGGTCAATAAACTTTTTTTTTTTTTTTTTTTTTTGTCATGGTTTGATATATATCATTTCAATAAAATTTACTCGGCATTTTCATGTAAAGTAAAGAGATAATACAATATACTATTTAGAAAGCACAAGGACTAAAAATCCAATTTAATATTAAAATAAATATTTGCTGTGATATATGAAAGATGGACTCCAACATTAAGACTAAGGCCCACCAGAATTACTATTTTCCAAAAGGATTTTCAAATATTTTATAAAAAAAGTATTAAAAATCCATGATAATAATTCATAAACACTCTACCAAAAATGCTATTAATTAAGATTAATCTGCGCCCACAGAGCCCCATACTATCCTCGATATTATTCGCACTTCCCCAATTATTCTCTAATGGGCAGAGCCGTCGCCAACTCCGTTGTAGATTCTGAAACTGCTTTTCTCATCGGCACTGCAACCGCCGATAAGATTCCGGCAGACCGTTTCAACTTGACTTACATCACTTACTTCTTCCTGGGTGTCAGCGGTCTTCTCCCATGGAACATTTTCATCACCGCCGTCGATTATTTCTCCTACATCTACCCAGATACCCGGGTGGATCGAATCTTCGCCGTCGTTAACCTTCTCGTGGGCCTAATCGGCCTCGTTTTTGTGATTCTATACACTCACAAGTCCGATGCCCGGGTCCGAATCAACGCCGGCATGGCTATCTACACGGTGGCTCTGCTACTCGTGCCGGTCCTGGATCTGACCTACATCAAGGGTCGAATCGGACTGTACAATGGCTTCTATGCCACCGTCGGAGCCGTCATGCTGTTCGGCGCCGGCGACGCCCTTGTCCAAGGCAGCGTCATTGGCTGCGCCGGCGAGCTCCCGGAGAGATATATGCAGGCCGTCGTTTCCGGCACCGCTGCTGCTGGTAATGATTTGTTGGGATTTTTGTTGGTTTCTGATTTTTACGACTTTTCCGTTCTCTTGTCTCGATTTCCTTTGAACTTAGATCAAATTTCTTAGGCAGTGAATTGATGAATTGAAATATAATCACTCTTTAATTTCAACTAAACCCCAGATTTTGAATTTGACATCGATTGGGTTGAGTGTAGGTGTTCTTGTGTCGTTGCTAAGAATTGTAACAAAAGCCATGTACCCACAAGACGCTCATGGCTTGCGACAGAGCGCCAATCTGTATTTCGCTGTGGGAATCTCTATCATGATTCTGTGCATGATCTTGTACAACCTTGCAGCGAAGCTTCCAGTAGTGAAGCATTTCGAAAGCTTGAAGAATCAAGAGAAAGACAACAATGGTGGCAGTCTCTTTGGGTCAATGAAGAGATCGACACTGTGGGACATAATCAACAGGATCAAAATCTACGCAATTGGGTTGCTTCTCATCAATGCTGTTACTCTGTCTATATTCCCAGGATTCATTACTGAAGATGTTCATTCAGAGATCTTCAAGGATTGGTATCCAGCTCTACTGATTACTGGGTACAACGTGTTTGATCTGATTGGGAAGTATCTTTCTTCGGTTTATCTGATAGAAAATCCCAAGACTGCTTTTGTTGGCTGTGTTGGGAGGTTGTTGTTTTATCCTCTGTTCTTGGGTTGCTTGCATGGGCCACTGTTTCTTCGAACTGAGATTCCTGTGATGATTCTTACTTATCTTCTTGGACTTACCAATGGCTACTTGACTGCTGTGAAGTTGATGTTGGCTCCTAAAGCAGTGGAATTTGAATATGCAGAGAAAAGTGGAGTTCTATTGGCTTTGTTCTCATTCTCTGGTGCGGCTATTGGCTCTGTTGCTGCTTGGTTTTGGGTCATTTAGTTTCTTAATTCTTCTAGTTCTGTTTCAACTTGCTTTGAATATTGATGTAATTGTATATGTATTGCCAAGTAGTCTCAACATTCAGATTGAGATTCTGTCGTACAAAAGCTGTTCATATTTACCCTATTTAATTTCAATATTCCTTTTGCTTGTCTGCAACAACAACAAGATCTATAAACCATACGACATAAGCTACATATATATCGTTACATTTATATCCAAAATTAACAAAACATCGGGAAATTCTAATGACCCAGAACCAAGCAAGGACAGAGCCAATGACCAAACCAGAATTCAAGAACATAGCCATCAAAATCCCAGCCACCTTCCGCCTGTTCAAATGGCACCAATTTAGGCACCGAGATCATCACGACCGCAGCCAAGTAGCCAAAAATAAGGTGGACACAAACGTGTCTCTATTAATAATAGCTATTCTGAAAAATACAAATAAGCTTTAAATAAACTAACTAGGGATTCATTTTCGAGAATAAAGAAAACAAAAGTTAGAGAATATAGTAATCAAACAATGGCCTCACTGATCGTAGCAAAAGAAAAGGACGAGGAATGGATGTTTCTCCTTACTGTAGAGAATGTTTTTTCCACAAGGAAACGATCAATCATGCATTGTGTGGATGTAAGAGAGTCCAAACGATTTGTGATCATATTTTTGATGGAGTGGACTCGGGCATTGGTGTTCAAAATAATTTCACCGACCGTATTATGTTGCTAGCAAACACTTTGAAAGAGGAAGATCTAGAAAAGGTGTGCATAGTGTTTTGGGTGATCTGGACTGATATGAATGGTCTAAGGCTTGGCAAACCAATTATGGGTTGGCAGGAAAGATGTGAATGGATCTCTAAATATTGGAGTGATCTAAGGTGCAACTACAGAAGGGAGCGAGAAAGTCATATTCTTGATAACACAAATGAAGTACCAGAACGCAATAGGTAGTTCGATGTCTATATGTTTACGGATGCAGCGATTGATAGGCAGAAATAGGGATCAGAATATGGTATATTTTGATTACCACTGATGATGACCACATTCGAGGGGCCATGTCCATGTTTGATCGGATTATGTTCTTGCCTTTAGCAGCAGAAGTGCAAGCGATGCTACATGGTATTCGGCTACTTCAATGTCTCCAATACCAAGATGTTCATCTTCACTCAGATTCCTTGATTGCTATGAATATGGTGTGAACGGGACACAACACTGTTGGGATTGGTGGCCTAAAACTCGTAGATAGTGAATGTTAAACGAATTATATACTTATTCGATAAAATTACTGAATAAAGTAAATTGCACATATAATAACCCAAATCCAATAAACTAAGATCCATGGCTATAGGATGAACACTTGAGCTTTATGTAGAGACATAAAAGTGGATCAAGCTTGAGTAATAGCCAAAACGGTCTATAGTATAGGAATAGGGTTGGCTACCTTATTCTGGAGACACTATGAGACGCGGCCCACTTTATAGATGGTATAGACGATGTGATCCTAAATCGTCCATGTAGAGACATGCGAGTGGGGGCGTCCTATGCAATGAGTTTGCATAAGACCAGGACCGAGAAATAAGTCGCTCCCACTATATAACACCGTTTACTGACGAGACTGACTATTTCATGTGATGACCTAGGTAACTCGATCTTAATCCTTAGCTAACTATGAACTCCTGTTTATTCGGGCTTATCCTTATATCTGCATAGGTGAGAGTGGCTCAGTATCGCCGACTCAATAAGCCTCCCATTTCAGGGATAGGAACGGGTAGATAGTTGGGGACATTGTCGTGCAATAAGGAATTCACTTTTACCCGAATTAGGGATAGTAGAGAGGTTGTTCCCTTAAGTGCTGACTCCGGGGCTTGAACAAAGGGATTCCGCCCTCTCATTGGGCCGAGAGGGACTCGGTTTATTGGTTGGACCATAAACCAATTGTTCATTAGAGGATCAGTGAGACTTAAGGAACTAGAAGTACTATAGGGGTAAAACGGCTTATTGACCTAGCTATAGCTACGAACAACCTGTGAAGGATCGACTTACTAATCATGGTTAAATCAAGTGGACGGAAATATATCTATAGTGAAGAGAGTGCAACTATCGAGCTATAGTGGAGTGTCCCGATAGTTAACGAATGTTGGCTAGCTTGGACAATGAGATTAGTCGGTTAGCCTCGAATCGTTGGAGCCCATGATCTATAGGTCCATTAGGTCCCCCTACTAGCTCATATCGGAATTAAGCCTAGAACAAAAGATAAGAAGCTTTGAATCGTTCAAAATCGAGAAAAAAGGGTATTATCGTAAATTGTGTTTGACACAATAATTTAATTATGAATTAAATTAGAAAATGAGAGATGAAGTATTTAAAAGTGTTTTGAATCCTATATATATGTATTAGGAATCATATATATGGAATTGCACGAGATAACAAAGATTAATTAGATTAATCATATCAAAATTAATTTGAAAATTTTCAAATTAATTACCAAGCAATCAATTTCAATTTAGAATTGAAATTGAGGATAATTTGCAAACTTGAAATTTGATTTCAATTTGAATTTAGTGGATTTAGTTGGAAATCCATTTAATGCATGATCATTCAAAGTGGAAAGACAATTCATTCATGCATTGTTGCATGTCTTGTGTAATGTACACCTAGAATCCACTTGAGCTTGCAAATACACCATGTGTCTTGTGTCTTGAGGCTTCGCTTTGCATGGAGAATGTCTTTAAAAGGAGTTTGAATCAGATTCAAACATGAGAGAGTCATTTTCCTTAATGTTATGCTGCTGGAATTTGGACTCAAAGTTCACTCATCTCTCATTCTTCTCCATTGCTTGATGCTTCAAGCATTCCCTTCCCATTCCCTATCTTATATAGACTCCCACAAGTCGTTCTTGGCCCGGAATATAGTAGGGAAGACTCTAGAGGTTGTCCAAGGAGCATAGGAGAGGCAAACACCACAAGGAGTTCAACATAAGTGAGCTACATAGATTGATGTTTTCTAAACTCTCTATTCTGTCTTTTCTAGAACATGCATGCTTTAGGAGTAAAATTGAATGTCTTAAGTGCTTTTGATCTTCAATTGCTTCCGCATGTGTAATATGTACACCTTCAAACACGATACGCCAGAGGTACACCATTGGATAGAACAAATTAGAGATATGATAAAGACTTTCACCTCTTTTCAGATATCTCACATTTCTAGAAATCAAGATTCGAGAGCGAATTTACTAGCCAAGAAGGCTTTAGGCTCCAACAATTCCATATTATGGCTTTCCAATTTTTCACAATGGTTAGTTTCAATGGAGACAAGTTTCCATTGCAAGTGTATTTCTCTTTGTAATTGATCTTGACTTGTTGGAATGAAATGATCTATTATTTCAAAAAAAAAAAAAAAAAAGTATCCTCTCTTTTGAAAAGAAGCATTTATTTACAATTTTATAGAAACACCCAATTCTAAAATGCACATCCTCAATAAAATAATAATAATGGAGAAAAAGCACAATAAAGAAATCACTACTCACAAATAGCATTTTAAACCAAATATATATATATATATATATATATATATACAAATTAGTCATAAATCTTAAAAGAAAAAAATGTCAACTAATAAATTGTGTTAGCTTCACAACTCAGGTAAGTTTAGTGCTTAATTTCATTTAGATTAAACTTTTAAGATTAAATTTGATCTACTTAGTTGAAGTTAGACAAAAGTTTTCTTCTATATGTAATAAGTAAATCAAGTAAACTTATCCTGAAAAATAGTCACACATGCACACTAATTTTCTGAACGTTATTTACGAATATTTTAATAACTAAAATGATAAACGTGAAATTTGATCTTTGCTTCACATGTGTTTTTCGAGGAAAAAAAAAAACTTTACTTTAATTTTATTTTATTTATTTATACGTTCATTAATTACATGAAGTCAAAATGAAACTTAACAAGATTATCTTGCTCCATCAATTAAGAAATGTCCTTTTCCAAAAAAAAAAAAAGAAAAAAAAAGAAAAATTAATAATAATATGTAGCAATGCTAATAATTAAGATTAAAAAATAATTAAAATATTATTTTGTGGATGGTTTATTACGTCATAACACATATATCAAGGCCATGGCCCACCTACATAATAATTCTTTTTATTTTAGGCTAAATTACAAAAAATATTCATAAACTATGGGATTTGTTTAAAAAATGCCTATGAACTTTAAAAAAATTAAAAAATACTCCTAAACTTTAAAAAATGTTTCAAAAATACCATTGCCGTTAATTTTTTGATGGAAACCATTAAAGTTTCGGTTTCATTAATTAATCTTGTAAATTTGACCAAATCCATAGTCTTATAAACACTACTTACTTTTATCACAAACATATACAAACAGAGAGAGCAAAAACGAAAGAATATATGGTCCATAAAATGCATGGAAGCTGAAGCGATCTTTAATAGAATCAAGGTGTACTTGAGATCGGATGATTGCGAGGAGAAGAGATTCAAACTTGTTGAATGAGATTCAGTCGAAGTGGTTGGTGCCTTGATTCGAGAATTTGAAGACCTCTCAGAACTGGCTTGTTTCGTGGAGGAGATTAGAAGAAATTCTGAAGATCAGCATGTCAATTTCGTCAAATGCTTGAGGAACAGCAACCGTTTAGCGCATGACTTAACGCGAGCAACGATCTCCCATGGCGATTTCGCTTATCTTTTTGGCCGCTCCCTTCCGATTGTTGAAGAAGAGGAAACGTTTTGGTGGGAAATCGTTTTTCCCGATTGGTTGGTTAAGTTATTATCTGATAATTGTACCTAACGCTTGATTTTGATGAAGTACTTTTATTTTAAAAAAATAATAATAATAAAAAATAAATAAAACTATGTGACTCAAAAAATAAATAAAAGGGCAAAATACACTTTTGGTCCTTGAAGTTTGAACTTGATGTCTATTTGGTCCCTGAAGTTTAAAAAGTGACACTTTAGTCCCCAAGGTTTAAAAAATACTTCTAAATGGTCTCTAAGTTAATTTGACCGTTAGTTGACTTAACGAAAAAATAATGTGGCATGATGAGGTGGCACATTTTAATTGAGGTGGCCAATTTAATAGTTTTATATTTTTTTTATTACATGTCATTTTCTTTTTCTTTTTTCTTCCTCTTTCTCTTTCTCTTTCTTCTCTTATCTTCCCTTCTTCCCTTCGTTCACCTTATTCTTCCCTTTTCCTCTTCTATATTCCCCTCCGGCAAATCCTCCACCCTCTAATTTAATCTTCTGATCCACAATAACATTGTAAAATTCTCCATTAGAAGATGGGCCATTCATTCCTTCAGAGACGCCAAACCGCAATTGCCAGAACCCGAGCCCTGAGATGACGCCGAGCCGCTTGAGAACTCTTATGGTCACTACTACCACCATGCTCTGGAGAGGGAAAACTCACAACCCTCGAATCCTTGGAGTCCCAACCCCCAGAATCAGTCGAAAAACACTCGCTGTCGGCAGTTCGTAATTTCGAAGATTGATAGTTAAGAAACTGAGAATCATGGGGAGACTCCTCGCAGGAAACCGCAGAGCTCCTTGATCTTAGTCTTAGAGACCCTTGAGGGCTGCAAACGTGAACGGCAACACCTTGAGAAGCTTCCTGTTCAGGTCAGGGCGGAACATCAGGAGGCGAGTCCGGCGAATTGGTGGTTTGATCCAAATTCTCCGGGATGAGGAAATCCTCAGCCTTAGAGGGGAGGTAAAGGTCGTCGAGATCATCAAAAGTGAGCTCGAAGTCTTCATTTTCGTCGAAGCCTAAATCCAATGGCGAGGAATAGATAAAAGGGTCTCCGGCGACGTCTTGATTGGAATTGGAGAAGAAGAGAGAGTAAAGAGGCGGAATTTGAAGGGAATCAAATTCGGAAGTGTAAGTGGTGGAGTTAGGGTTTTGATCGGAGGGCGAACCGACAACAATTGGGTCATAGAGAAGAGGGAAAGGGTAGAAGAAGGTGAACGGAGGGGAGAAGGGAAGATAAGAGAAGAGAGAGAAAGATGAAAAAAAAAGAAAATGACATGTAATAAAAAAAATAATATAAAATTATTAAATTGGTCACCTCAATTAAAATGTGTCACCTCATCATGCCACATCATTTTTCTGTTAAGTCAACTAACGGTTAAATTAACTCAGGGACCATTTAGAAGTATTTTTTAAACCTCGGAAACTAAAGTGTTACTTTTTAAATTTCAGGGACCAAATAGACATCAAGTTCAAACTTCAGGAACCAAAAGTGTATTTTGCCCTTAATTAAACTAGGAGAGATTCGAGGGTGCAACATTTTAATTTTTTTTAGAAATAACATTAAAAAGATGCCTATCGTTACTCTAATTTCTAAATATATTTATACTTTTATATTCTAAAAAATATTAATAGAAATAATGATAAAAAAAATACCTTTATACATTTTTATTTTTACTTTTTAATATATTAGAATTAAAGTTGGAGATAATATCCAACTTCCAACCAATATTTTAATGAATTGATATTTAATAGTCAGGTTGAATTATAAATTTATTCTTTTGAAGTTCTAGGTTCATTTAACTTTAAAAATATAAAATATATTCAAAATTATCGAATCTATTAGAGATAAACTTGAATGGTATGATTAATAAAAACATTAAATTTTCAATTTTTTTACTTAAATATATATTCATAAATTAAAAAAAAAAATGTTGAATGAGTCTGATTAATTAGAAAAAAAAATTTAAGGTTCATAAACTTATTAAAAACTACATAAAGTCTAAGTGGTAGATTTTCATTCAACTTAATGAGTACCGGTAGATTTGCACCTTTTATTCTCGGTAAACTTACCCTCTGTTTGGAATCAAGAAAGTTCAAGAAATGATTTTAAATCTTGTGATTTGAAATTCAAGAAATGATTTTAAATTTTTTGTCTTGTTTGGAACGAGAAAGATTTAAAATGAATGTATTTAAATTTTTGTGTTTGGATGGTAGTTGGAAAAGGAAAGAAAGTAAAAGAATTTCCTAATATAGGCTTTTAATTTGAGTTATTAATAAAAAATTTAAATAAGATGAGGATAAATAAGTAATTTAACTCTCACTTCCTAGAAATCCTGCAAAATCCGATGGTTTTAGTTAGGAAAATTTTTTACGTCAAAACATGATTTGAAATCATTTTGGATTTGAAATCATTATCTTTCCTGAGGTACCAAACAAAAAAAATCATTTCAAATCCATTATGATTTGAAATCTCCCAAAATCAGAAGGTTCCAAACAGAGCATTACTGGAGAATTATCAAAAATTGAATATGGTAAAAGTTACCTTTTAATACAAATATAGTTGAATTTGATTAGCATTACGCTTTTTTTAAAGTCAAATATTCACAGAATAAAAAAATAAAAGTCAAATATTCACTATTCCATATAGCTGGGAAAAAAATCTAAATTTAAAAAACTTATGCTTGCAACTCTCTTTAGCATTCAACAAGTCGCTTTCTTATACATTATATTCCGGTTTTTTTTTTAATCATATTATCCATTTCTTGAAGATATCACTTTTGTTTGGATATTAGCAGGTTTTAGTTTTTGCCAATGAAAAAAAAAAAAGAAAAAAAAAATAGCAAATTCAATTCAATTCCTAAAAATAAACCCAACCAATTAATTGTTTTTCTATTTTTGTTAACATAGATACCGAAAATAGAACAAGAGACTAAATCCATAAGCGGGTTTTTGGATTAAAGAGTTGAGTGGAGTTAATAACCCTACCTAACTTCTTGTATGGTCGATATCAAAAAAAAAAAAAAAAACTTCTTGTATGGTCTAAGTACATATAATACCCAATTGTGAGGCCCATAAACTTATTAACTCACATTCCAACCCTCTATTTTGGATTTCCCAAATTTATTAACTTTTTCGTTCAACATTCAAGACAAAACAACTACATATTTCATAACTACAACGTGAATAAATGTAGACATCTATTAATGATTCATAACTAATTTTACTTGATTCCATTTAAAATCAATAAATTAGCTAAATAAAAGTCTTAATCTCTCAAAAATATACCTTAATAACAATAAAATTTATAATATAATTATTCATTTGAAAAATATATGAAGGGGAGAAGATATTAAAAAAAAAAAAACTATTTGTATTAATGAAAACCACAGTTATAGCATACTTTTTTCTTCTTTTGACAACATGTAAAGGTAGGGGATTGAACGACTTTCGACCTTTTGATCAAGATATAAGCTTTATGTCAGTCGAGTCATGCTCTTATCGACCTATAGCATTTCCTTTTATATTACGTTAATCTATAAGTTTAAATAATTCACTCCCATGTGAGATTTAAACATTAAGAATTTTAAAATGGAATTAAAAAAAAGTGTCTAAATTGATTTTCCATAATAACTTAGGAGTTAATCAAAACATACATTCAAAAATTCCTTAATTGGTCGGTGTGTTTAGTTGTGCAGCCTCCAATCACCCACTAGCAGAGACTTTTAAACTCACAATTTTAAAACCACTTGACAAATTAAATAAAATATATATACAGATTTCTTTAACTTGTAATATAATTCATTTTTCCACGTTTTTGCGTGTATATATTATATATACATAACAATACTTTGCTTATAAGATAACTTAAAGTTATTTTTTTATTTTTTATTTTTTTATTTCTAGAAAGTCATATATTTAATTTAAATAGACAATACTTCTCTTATATGATAACTAACAGTTTATTTTTTATTTTTTATTTTTTATTTCTAGAAGTCAGATATCTAAATTAAATAGGATGCTTTGAGTTTGTCTCCTACCTCCTGAAATTAAGGAATGTGGCAAAATAATAAAAGAAATAAAAAGTCTTCTTAGCCTTTGAGTGCTTGCCACGACGTCTTCTCTAAACAATAAAATGAATATTTAGCCATTATATTATAAAATATAGACTAAATTATAAAACAGAGTTTACACCAAATAAAAACAGAGTTTGAATCGAGTTCACACACACGTTCTTTCCTTTTTGTTCCCTCTGTTTGTGCATGTTAGTGATAAGTAAAAGTGTATTAATCAGAAACTACAATATTGAATTTGAAAACTCATAGATCAAAATGAAACGTAACCCAAACTTCAAGACCAAAAGTCTACTTTTCCCTATAAATTATAATTCAATCGTTTCTAATTTTAAAAGTCTAATATATAATAAATAGTTTTATATATATATATAAAATAAACAGTTTGGATAAGAAGTATTCTTGGCCTTTTGGTCAATTTGATTTTTAAGTGCTTGAAAACTTAAGTACGTTATCAATTAATCGGTGGACTGTCCATTGGTTAATAAAAATTGACCCCATATTAAATTTTTATTAAATAAATTATGAAAAAAAAGAAAAAAAACATTTTTTTGTCTTTTTTTTTTTTTTTTTTTTGAAACATAAAAACATTTTATTGTCTTGACTCTTAGCTTCCAGTCTATTTTAAATATGAATTTCGCTCATGTACTTCATATGCTTGAATTGGGCATTTCTGTTGTTTCTTTTATACAATTTTAAAATTTAATTTCGCCCCAACCCTCTATTATTAACCTCAATTATTGTGTCTAAAAACAAAACCTCAATTATTGTCCTTATATATATATATATATATTTTTTTTCCTATTGTCCTTATATTAATGAGCAATGTTAAATTATTTAGACAACAAATTTTAATAGCGATTAGTAATTTGAATTATTGAAATCATTAATAATAATTCTTCTCTAGAGATAAAGATTTGAACCTAAAATTGTTAATGTGGAGATATTGACAAGATTAACTTTTGAGTTTTGTCCACGGTGGAGCATTTAAGCTCGCCTCTTCGTTCACCCTAACAACCTTGCACCCACAAAAAAAGTCACAAACACTATGTGCACGGGTGTGGTGTTTGCTTAATACACTCCAACGATCAAATCAATAAAACTTAGCAAAAGTAGCACCAAAACTAACTTCCCCACAAAATTTTCCTAATCCTTTGTATGTCAGGCTCAAATTGTGATTATCTTTAGCAGGTTGATATTTCTATTTCTATCAACATTGCTACATGTCCATGGATACAAAATCAAATAAGGAATGAATTCGATATTTCCATTATCTTAGAAAAACCAATGAAATATAACAAGAATATCAATATGTGAACCAAATATTAATAATAAGATATTTAAAATCTATACTATATATAAATGGGGCTAAGAAAGGAGAATTTTTGCCTTCCCATTTTACCCTTAACATTTTAATAAATTCCTGTTTTGTCCCTCCCTTCGAATAGTTGCAACTATTAGAAGTGTCATGTTGAGAGAACTTAATCCATGGAGAGTGGTTACATAGTGGAACAAAGCATTCTTTCACATATCGGTGTGACTATTCCATTGCTTCGAATAGTTGCAACTGTTAGAAGTGCATGTTGAGAGAATTTATTCCATGGGGAGTGGTTACGTAGTGAAACAAAGCATTCTTTCACATTTAGTGACTATTCCACTATGTATGGATGTTATCTAGACCGTAAATTTGAAACATCATGATTTAACAGTGGAGTCGTGTTTATAGGTTCTATAGAAAACGACCTCTATTCCTATTTATGGGTTATACAATGGTGTCCCAAATGATTGAGTGTTTGAAAATGTTTAGTTCACGTTTATTGTTATAAACAATCATTTTGACATCCAATCCTAAAGTTACATGATACTTCACATTAGGAGAAACTTCATCTTTCTATTTTTCATTTTTTATTCACTTTTTAATAATGTTTTCCTCAAACGTTATAGGCATATTTTAGTTTTTTGACATTTATTATTCGTGTTCTTTCAATTATATAAATATCAATATTTTATAGACAAAATGTTCAAAAAAATTCATAGAAATGCAAATATGTCATAATATACTTTTTTTTTCATTTAAATAAATGTGTATTTTTAGAATAATTTTCTTAAATTTAATTATTAATAATTAAGTTAAAACAATAATTATTTATTTATTTCTTATATGTATAAGACACAACTATGTAAACAATTCTAAATTATATTTTTTTTTTTCAGAATTTTCACGAAAAGGATAAAAATATAAAAACATTAAAATGAAAATTGTTTGATGCATGTGTTTCACTCTATCAAAATATTAACATATTCATTTAATAAATTAATTATTTGTATAAAATTTCGTTTGTAATATATACATAAGAATTTTCCTGAAAAAACAATAATATGAAAACATTGAAAAAAAAGTTTACTTTGTCTACCTTTTAAAAAAATATTAAAATAAAAATTATATAATATTTATTTATTGCATATTAGAAAACTATTATTTTCTCATATTTTAATTTAAAACTATAATATTTCACGTGCATTACTCAACTAGTTATTTGAAAAGAGTAGAAGATTAATTTGTTGATTTAAATATTTTTTATTAAGTTTATATTTATAATTTTTCTAGAAATATTCCTCGACAGACATTTTAACTTTTGATTTATAACTTTTGTTAGCTTTTTTCTTTTTTTTAATCAATATTACACGCTTAATCAAACTAGCTTTTTAGTCAGTCTGATTTTATTTTTATTTATAACTTCTGTTAGTTTTTTTCTTTTCTTTATTTTTTTTTCTTTGAGTACATCAACATTTGGGGTGGGGGATTTGAATCTCTTACCTCATGGTCGAGAGTACATGCCAATTACCGCTGAGCTAAGCTCGTTTTGGCAATTTTTTTTCTTTTTTCAATCAATATTTAACAATTACAGAAGGGACATTAAATTTTTGTCATGGTTTGATTATATCATTTCAGTAAACTTTACTAGGCATTTTTATGTAAAATAAATATATAATATAATATACTCTTTAGAAAGCACAAGAACTAAAAATCCAATTTAATATTAAAATAAATAAATCTTTGCTGTGAGATTCTATCAAAAAAAAAAAAAAAAAAAAAAAAAAAAACTTTGCTGTGAGATATGAAAGATGGACTCCAACATAAAAAATAATTACTATTTTCCAAAAGGATTTTTAAATATTTCATTAAAAAAATTGTTAAAAATCCATGATAATAATTCATAAACTACCAAAAAAGCTATTAATTAAGATTCATCTGCGCGCATAAGCCCCAAATTACTCTCCATATTCGCACTTCCCCAATTATTCTCCGATGGGCAGCGCCGTCAACAACTCCGATATCGATTCTGAAACTGCCTTTCTCATCGGCTCTGAAACCGCCGATAAGATTCCGGCAGACCGTTTCAACTTGACTTACATCACTTACTTCTTCCTGGGTATCTGCTGTCTTCTCCCATGGAACACTTTCATCACCGCCGTCGATTATTTCTCCTATATTTACCCACATACCAGAGTGGATCGAATCTTCGCCGTCGTTAACATTCTCGTGGCCCTAATCGGCCTCGTTTTTGTGCTTCTGTACACTCACAAGTCCGATGCCCGGGTCCGAATCAACGCCGGCATGGCTATCTACACGGTGGCTCTGCTCCTCGTGCCGGTCTTGGATCTGACCTACATCAAGGGTCAAATCGGACTGTACAATGGCTTCTATGCCACCGTCGGAGCCGTCGTGCTGTTTGGCGCCGGCGACGCCATTGTCCATGGCAGCGTCATTGGCAGCGCCGGCAAGCTCCCGGAGAGATATATGCAGGCCGTTGTTTCCGGCAACGCTGCTGCTGGTAATGATTTGTTGGGATTTTTTATGGTTTCTGATTTTTACGACTTTTCCGTTCTCTTGTCTCGATTTCCTTTGAATTTAGATCAAATTTCTTAGCCAGTAAATTGATGAATTGAAATATAATTACTCTTTAATTTCAATTAAACCCCAGATTTTGAATTTGACATCGATTGGGTTGAGTGTAGGTGTTCTTGTGTCGTTGCTAAGAATTGTAACAAAAGCCATATACCCACAAGACGCTCATGGCTTGCGACAAAGCGCCAATCTGTATTTCGCTGTGGGAATCGCTATCATGATTCTGTGCATGATCTTGTACAACCTTGCAGCGAAGCTTCCAGTAGTGAAGCATTTCGAGAGCTTGAAGAAGCAAGAGAAAGGCGACAATGGTGGCAGTCTCTTTGGGTCAATGAAGAGATCGACAATGTGGGACATAATCAACAGAATCAAAATCTACGCAATTGGGTTGGTTCTCATCAATGTTGTTACTCTGTCTATATTCCCAGGATTCATTACTGAAGATGTTCATTCAGAGCTCTTCAAGGATTGGTATCCAACTCTTCTGATTACTGGGTATAACGTATTTGATCTGATTGGCAAGTATCTTTCTTCGGTTTATCTGATAGAAAATCCCAAGACTGCTTTTGTTGGCTCTGTTGGGAGGCTGTTGTTTTATCCTCTGTTCTTGGGTTGCTTGCATGGGACACTGTTCCTTCGAACTGAGATTCCTGTGATAATTCTTACTTATCTTCTTGGACTTAGCAATGGCTACTTGATTGCTGTGAAGTTGATGTTGGCTCCTAAAGCAGTGGAATTTGAATATGCAGAGAAAAGTGGAGTTCTATTGGTTTTGTTCACATTCTCTGGTTCGGCTATTGGCTCTGTTGCTGCTTGGTTTTGGGTCGTTTAGTTTTTTTAATTCTTCTACTTCTGATTCAACTTGCTTTGAATATTGATGTTATTGTTTATGTATTGCCAATTAGTCTCAACATTCAGATTGAGATTCTTTTGTACAAAAGCTGTTCATATTTACCCTATTTAATTTCAATATTCGATTTGCTTGTCTGCAACAAGATCTAAAAAGCATACGACATAAGCTACATATATATCGTTACATTTACATCAAAATTAACAAAATATCGGGAAATTCAAATGACCCAGAACCAAGCAAGAACAGAGCCAATGACCAAACCAGAATTCAAGAACATTGCCATCAAAATCCCAGCCACCTCCGCCTGTTCAAATGGCACCAATTTAGGCGCCGAGATCATGACGACCGCAGCCAAGTAGCCACCAGTAAGTCCAAGAAGGCAAGTGAGAATCGCCACTGGAATTTCAGTCTGAAGAAATTGAGGTCCATGCAAACAACCCACAAACAATGGGTAAAACAAAACCCTCCCCACACAAAATCCCACCGTAATCTTTGGATTTTTGATGAGATAAACCGAAGCAAGAGACTTCCCAAACAGATCAAACACATAATAGCCAGTAATCAGAGCAATGGGATACCAGTCCTTTAAAAGCTCTGAATGAACATCCTCTGTAACGTAGCCTGGGAAAATGGACACAGATATCGCGAAGATGATAACTACTCCAAAACAGTAGATTTTAATGGTACTTGAGATTTCCCAGAATGTGGATTTGCTTATCGTCCCGAATAGAGAACCCTTGCTCTGTTTCTCGAGGTTCTTCAGATTCTGGTGATGGTTCATAAGTGGAAGCTTTGTTGTAGCATTGTACATAAAAATGCATAGAATCATGAAAGAAATTCCCACAACAAAATAGAGAATTGCGCTTTGGCTTAAGCCTTCGGCGTCTCGTGCGTAGATTGCTTTCGTTACTAGCCTCAGCACCGCCACTAGAACGCCTGCGCAGGCACAACCCCCACCATTTTAAAGAAAAGTAGTGAAATTATAAGTTCTGTTGCTGAAGTTTTCAAGTTTAGCTAAAAAATCATTCAAATCCAGAATTAAGTCTAGCTTAATTAGTTAAATTCAAAAAACAGAGTTCGAATACCAGAGCCGGAGATCCCAGAGACGACAGCTTGCATGTACCTCTCCGGCAGTTCACCGGCGGAACCAACGACGCCGCTATGGACGAGCGCGTCTCCGACACCGCACAGCACGACGGCCCCGACGGTGACATAGAAGCCGTGGAACAACCCGACCCGACCCTTAATGTAAAACACTTCTAGAAGAGGCACCAAAAGCAAGGCCAGCGCGTATAGACCCAAACCCACGTTGATTCGGACCCGAACGTAGGACTGTCGACCAAAGAAAATGACGGTAGCGAGGCCGACGACGGCGACCGGCTGGTAAGCGACGCAGAAGATTCGATTGATGTGGGTTTGTGGGTATATGTGGGAAAAGTAATCGATCGCCGTTATGAAGGTCATCCATGGAAGATGGCAGCCGGCGCCTAAAATGAAGTAAGTTATGTAGGTTAAATTGAAGGAATCGGTCGGAATTTTGTTGGGGGCGGTTGAATTGGGAAGAAGAAGGGCGGTTTCGGGATCGGCGACGGCGCTGGTCACGGCGGCTCCGCCCATCGGCGACTAGTAAAAGTGGAGGATGAAGGAAAAGCCTGCCGGAAATACGCTGATTATTGTGTTAAATGTTCGAAAGCATTCGATGTAAATGTTGAAATTTCTTTTTCGTTTGTCTAATCTAATGGTGATTGGTGACAAATTATTGGTGTTTTTTTTTTTTTTGAAAAGATAAATTGTTGGTATTTATGATATTCTTTTATTTGCTTTTAATAACCTGTCCTTATAGTGTTTGCAAAAAAAAAAAAAAAAAAAAAAAAAAAAAACCTGTCCTTATAGTAAAGTTGTATTTTTTATAGTAAATTATTGGTAGTTAATAACATGATATTTTTTTTCACTTAACAAACTAGGAGAGTATTGCTCCTTTTTCTCTTTACTTTGCGTATGTGCACATGTCAACATTTAAATATGTAAACCATATTTGCCCTCCTCCTTTCTTTGTGTGTATGCATACATCATAATTTAAATGTAAATAATATTATTTATATTTTTAAAAAAATATAATATACATATTACATATATTTATAAGAAAATGCTCTAACTTTTTTTTTTCCTTTTTAACATGTGAAGTAGAAGGTTTGAACTTCTGTCTTCTTAGTCGATAGTATAAGCTTCATACTGACAAAAAAAAAAAAAAAAAAAAAAACTGATTGCATCTCTTAAACGACTAACTAGATTCTATAATGAGTTAGGTTTCATTTGATATCCGTTCTTTTTTTTTTTTTTTTTTAATTATACTTGTTTTCTCCCAATTTCCTTTAGTCCAAATTTGATTGGTTGTCTCATGTTAATCACTCATGATTCAATGCATAGTTTCTGCAGAGCTTCCAGTTTCAAAGCATTACAAGAATTTGAATGTGAAGAATGAGGAGAAAGAAAAGAAAGGTCCTCTATTTGTGGGAAATAATCAGCACTATCAAAATCTATGCAGTTGGAGTAGTTCTGGTCTCCATGGGATCTCAGTCGATATTCCCAGCATCCGTTACAGAGGATTTTCAAAGGACTGGTAAGTGGTATCCCATTTTTCTGAGTTTTGGACCTTTTGGTTATAGTGTTTTTTCTCTGTGGGAAGTATTTTCCTGAGGTTTATATGTTGGAAAATCCCAAGCTTGTTTCTGCGAGCTGTGTGTGGGACATAGAATTCTTGTACAAACTATGGATGTTTTGTACTTGTGTTTTTTGTATGCGTTTAAATGTTAAGTGTAAAGGTATCTATTATGTACATTTTGCCTTCTTTATTTTGCTATGGTAAAAGAATTTTTATTTAGATTTCAAAGATGCAAATGTACAACTTATAGAACAGATCCTATTCAAGTAAGATTGTCATAGAACAATTTAACTTTCCATCGCGTTTGAAAAAAAGAATTTCTGGTTCTTTTATCTGCTTCCCTGATCCGCTGTACCGCCAACAGCACAAAAGATTTGCTTTCTAACTTTTCAGATGACATATACAACATACTAAAGTTACTGCTTCCGCTTCAAAATTTCAAACAAAGTACATCTCAAGACTAAACTAAAGACTGTTGATTAATTTCTCTATTTTTTTTCTTTTTAAGCTACAAGTGCGAGCTCTCATGGGAGACAAAGTTCGACTGTAAATACTAAAAAGAATGAATCTAAAGCATACAATTGAGTAAAACCCCAACAGCGAGACGATCCTTTCACCTCAAGAAATGGCCTGAAAGTTCAGGGCCTGATAAATATTGGTACGGGGAAAGCACCAACGACAGCCGACACTGAAAAACTGAAATCATGCTTTTGATCTAAAAGCTAGACCAGTCTCTACCTTTTTTATTTCGAAGATAAGCATTCTCCACATCTTCAGAACAAACATTTCAGCTTCTTCATCCAAAATTGACTGAAGTAGCTCCAGCATTTGAGATGCCTTTACGTGTTCCTGAGTACTTGAAACAATGTAATCGACAAGAGTGGTTTCCTCCTCCCCCAAAAACTCTGTTATCTTTTTTGAAATCCACGGTCTCATTCTCTCATGTAGTGCATGCTGCAAATAAAGCATAATAAAGCATTTTCAGAAAAAGCTCTGCCTATACATATTTCCCTAAAGACTCCATCCAAACTGAAAAAAGAAAGAAATTGGAAAAGATTTGTAAACATCCTACGTTGACAAGCAATAAGATACAGTTATATCCTTATTCCCAGTACAATGCTACGCACAACTACAAAACAAGCATCGACTTTGCAATTAGAACTCCATGCCTACATAATCCTAAAACATATTTCACCCAAGTTATTCATATGGCACACAGTTACAAATTATCAATGCCCATAAAATACTAAGAAAAAGAAAATCAATGAGACTCCGTACCTTTTCATAAATAGCCCAATTAATGTCATATGAGAATAACTCCTCCTTTGTCTTCGGAATCATATCAATCAACTGTTTTGCATCCAAAAGCTTTTTGTTATCTGGTGTTTTCACTTTATCCAAAACATGATCTCGCTCCCTATCTCTGTCTATTGTCTTGTTCTCATCTTTGCTGCGATAGGTATCCTCATCATTCCGGTCTCTATCCCGCTGACTAGACTTTTCACTGGAACGCCTTCCTCGCTCCCTTTCACTGTCAGGCTTCTCTTCTTTGGAATTAACATTTGATATACGTTTTGCAAACTCGGCCGCTGCAACTAAATTTGGCGGCAAAGCCCCAGTACTGGAAGGTTGCACAGCCTGGAGTTCCTCAGCTGAGTAATCAATTGGAACCAGTGGCCTCATCTTCTTCTCTTTCTGTGCTTCATCATCCTCCTCCTCATGAAAAACTGAAGGTACAGCAGTCCGTTTTCCAGATCCTACTAAACCAAATCCTAACCTTTTTGCAGGCAAGCCTCCACTCTGTCGGGTCTCTGATGGTATCGTATTTAATTCATCACCACTACCGTTTTGTAGGACCCCATCCCCTGTCACATACCAGATACATCATTCAAATAATAGAATACAAGAGCACAAGGCAATAGACATGCGGGTTAAAAATAAATAAAAAGACTTCTTACAGTTGACATGTAAGACATATACCTATATGGTTCTCACAGCTAGAGTCGATCTCAGAATCACGTTCGGAAGCCATAACTTTAATCTCATTAGCAGATTCTTCAGCAAGAACAGTTTTCTCGTTGACACTCATCATTTGACCAGATAGAAGTTTCAGCGGATCTTTCTGTTTCTGCAGCTGCTCCTCCTCAGCCTTCCTCTTGGCCTCAGCAATTTCTTCTTCCTCTCTCTGTCTGTCAATCGAATCATCTTCCTTTTCTCTAGACCTCTTCTTCCTCTTTTCCTCCAGAGCACCTCTACGCCATTTTCTTCTTGAATCGTCATCCTCATCATCTTCATCATACAATATTTCTTTCTTCCTTTTACGCTCTTTCTCTTTCTCCCTCTCTTTCTCATACTGCCTCTGCTTTTCTCTCTCTCTTTCTCGATATTCCCACTCTTTAAGACATTCTTCATACTGTCGCTCAGCCTCCTCAAACTTTCTTCTTTGTTCCCTCTCTTTCCTAGCTCGCTCCCGCTCTGTCTCTCTTTCATATCTCTCGATTTCCCGCTCCTTCTCCCTTTTCAGATCCCGCTCCCTATCTCTTTCTCGACTCCTCCTGTCATACCTCCTACTTCTGTCTGGTGAGCTTGTTTCAGGCTTATCATGCTCACTAGTTTGTTTATTGTCACTAGTTGTTTCATCATCATTTCTATCATCAGCTGCATCTATTGGAGGTTATGACAATTAAGCAACCCAGCACTTACACACTTACAATTTAGAAAGAAACATAAAACTATTTGTAATAAATGAAGGACCACGCAGTAAACAAATATTTTATATCTACTGTGCAAACTTATTCTCATACTACAACGAGAAGATTTAAAAACCAACTTATAATCAGTATCACTCACCGCTTTTCAAAATATCAGCATCAGATTCACCATCTTTCAATTTAGAAGATGGTTCTGCACTTGAATTACCAGAGACATCAGCAGTTGGCAGTAGAGGAGGTGGTGGCAGAGGTCTAGACTTCAACCTCTCCTCCAGTGCATTTGTAAGCTTTTCCAATGCCTCTCGATCAGCCTCTCTATCTTCATCACTTAAAACTGCAGAACAAGCAATGTCATGATCTTCTTTTTTCCCTGAATCATGATCCTCCTTTGAATCCTCTGAAGGGGGCTTTGAAGTTTCATTTTTAGCCACATTCGATGTATCTGCTTCTTCTTCCTTAGTCTCTGAAACTTGTGTTTCTTTCAATTTCTTTGAATTCTCTGCTTTCTTTTCAACATAACGCTTTAGATAATCTCTCGTTGCTTGAGTTCCTTTCAGCTGTTTATTCAAAAAGTAATGATAAATTTATATTAAAAAAAAGTTGAACGTTGAACACAATAGTTGATACTTGATGTGACACCATAAGAAAGAAAGAGGAAGAAAACAGACTACTGGCTTAACTTACTGTTTCATTTATTTATTCTCTATCAGAAACAAGTTGACTTTTTATTTACAGTGATACCAAACAAAATAAATATCCATACTGTTCCTAGGTTGGAAAAAAGTATTGTCGGTCATCCAAAATGAAAACAATCAATTGATAACGAACAGAAGTTTGGTAGGGAGGGGAAAAAAACAAGACAGAGTCAACCTTGATTATTATTGAATTTTCAGATCTTAAAATAAGATCACAAAAAGATATATCGATCAAAAATTTAAACAATTTATGATTCAAACCTATACAATACAATTTCATGTAGAAGGGAAAAAGGTATGACCGAAGTAAAACTTGACAGTGGCTTCAAAAACCAGATTACCTTGTAAGATATATAAAGCGTTTCTATAATTTTAAAATATGAGAACCACGTTTTACAAAGAAGCCCAATATAGATACAGAACCCATGAAGCTTTGATCTGAAAGTCACAATAAAGAAGAGATAGAACAACAAAAAAACAAACAGATAACTGTAATGTCCCCTATTAAGAAGGAATGTCAAGATTAAATAAATTTTCAAGCAAACATCTTAAATGGTAGAGCAAGATTGTACCCATATGTTTTATAGTAACTTTTTAAAATGTAAGAATTTGGAAGAAGATGAACATTCAAAAAACAGGAAAAATTAAAATATATATCAACATTTATTGACAAGCAAAGAAAGGCCATACAAAAAGTTTGCAATTTAGAAGATGTCAATACAAACAAAACCAGTCACATTTGTAATACATTTATAAAGATCAAATTATGAATGTTAATAAGATCAAACGGGACATCTACACAGATTGTAAAAAAATCCCATCATACCGCTAGTTCCTGTCCATCAATGTTTAACTTTGTCAGTAATCGTAGAGCACGTAGAACACCTTCAGCAGACTCAAACTCGCAGAATCCAAAAGTTCTAGGAGTTCCATCCGTAGGATCTTGGGCCCGTTTCCAACTCTTCACTGGTCCACACAGCTAAAAGAAACAGATGGATATTGATTATAGGCCACTAAATTGAAGAAAATAGACATGGAGAATGATTAACCTACCTGAAGAAGGGACAGCATGAAATCATTTTCCACTGATTGTGCAATGCGGCCAATATAAACTGTAGTTTGTGGTTCTTCTGCAGGTGTAACACTTGGGAGAACAGCAGGCCTAACCACAGGAGGCATGATTGGACGTACACCAGGCATTCCTGGAACAGGAGGTCGTGGCATTGCTGGAACCATGCCCATAGAACCAGGCGGCCGTGGAGGAAAAGGCGTCCGAATCATAGCAGGATATGGAGAAGGAAAACGAGGAACTCCTGCACAAATGAAGAAAAATATCTTGCCAATGCATCAGAAAATGTTGGCAGACTACTTACAACTAACGATCTAATGGTGCTAAAAGTATATTGTAGAATAACAGATGAGGATTCATGAATGCCATTACCAAAATCCAAAGCATATAAATGATGGCAGCATAGGAATGGAAACTATCACCAGCTGAATGCATAGATAACCTGATTAAAACATTCAAATGATAGCACCAAATTCCTTGAACTGTTATGTAAATTTGTCTTACCTTACTCTTGAACTGCAGCCTTCTCAAATATCCCGTCCATCAAAAGCAGAATTTTATGATTTAAGAAGCACAACACTTTGAGCAACTCATACACACAGATAATTGATTGAAAAATTAATAAATTTACATGTTCTAAAAATTCACTCTCAAATTTCCAATGGTTAGATCCCAATGGTGAAGCATAAGGAATCAAAGAAAACATCAAGGAAAAAAATTTAATTAAGAGAATTTGATACCTTAGAAACAAGGCGAACGGACACTCAGGTGCTAACATTGTCTGCTTCTGGCAATTCAAATATCCAGGGACAGTATCCACTATAACTACCAGTAAAATCCTAGTAAATAAACATGACACAGCCGTATATTATGTAGCAGGGCAAAAGGGAAGGGCTCTTGAATACTATACTACTTGTATTATAAATACCAAGTTCTCTCTGGGCTTAGTAGCAGAATCCCATTTAAAAAAACCATGCTGAAAGCAAACAAGAATAACAGGCAAATATGAATGAGCATACCAAAAAAGGAGTTGTAGTTGGGAGTTCTCTAAGCAATATGAAGCCTTCCAACCTTTCTCACCGTATTCAATCAAGAGACAAGACGCTGTAGGAGAAAACATCCTGTCATCGATACCCTTCATCTAACCAACACGAAAATTTTTAATAGACTCCGAACTTATTTTTGCAAACTCTTTCCCAGGCATCATAACATGCGTGGAACTTTTACTTTGCGTCAACACTTAAAAATATACACTTTCTAGTCAAAATCACACGAAGACCAAAGTAAAATCTTAGTCGAAGTTCGACTGTATTCCAGTTGATAACGAACTCAAAGTGAATGCAGCTGGTGTAATTGACAGCATCAACAAACAGAATGCTTAACAATTGCAAACAACACAGGACAATCACTAAATAAGAGAAACGGTTCAAAACTATTACGCAGTCACAATGGCAATTGAAAAGTTAGAAATAATAGGGATTAAAAAAAAACCCACCAGGGGGAGGAAAGGCTCCTTGAGGAGCAGCAGCTGCGAAACCATTTGGCATAGTGGCGTACGGCCTCATCGCCGGATTCGGAACCTGACCCGGTGGAACTTGATAAGCCATCATCGGTTGTGGCACTGGAACTGGAACTGCTCCCGCACCGCCACTTGCCATACCAGGAGCAGGCGCCGCAACCGAGCTAACACCGGGAGGCTGAACCCCAGGGTTTGGATAGCTTGGGTTCAGCATGCCAGTGCCGGGCATGGGCGAGAACTGATGAGTTGCGAGAGGCACCGGGCGAAAAGACGGAGCCGTCGGAGGAACGGCCACTGTACCGGATAAGGGCGGCGCGGCATACGATAGAGAAAGAGGCGGTTGCGGCGTTGACACTAAGAGTGAATGCAAGGTAGGGTTTATTCCGACAGAAAGCGATGCTGGTGGTAAGGATTGCGGTGGAGGAAACGAAGAAGCGGCAGATTCGGGTTTTTTGGGCTGGGAATTGGGGTTTTCGGGCTCGGCAACTTGAGGATTTGAATCGAGGGTTGCAGGGGAAGATGAAGAGTCGGCCATGGAAGAAAGAAAAAGATCGCGAGGAAGTTGAAAGCTTCCAGGCTTATCTTTCAGATTTTCCGACGAAGGAGTTTGAATGGAGTGAGTTTTTGCCCTAGAGACTGGAGAGGGAAGGAAGAACCGGAGAAACGATCTCTGAACCCCTACAGAAACATTGGGAAGAACAGATCGCCTGTTTCTCTTTCACCGGGTGACTCTACCAGATGACGCGTCATTGGTCCACGTGGCGACTTGCGTCACCTACATGGGTATTTTAGTACATACGGGCTTTATAGTGAGCAAGGCCCAATAAGTAAACTTGTGAGAGCCTCAAGGCCCAATAAGTAAACTTGTGTGTTCTTTCCGTGAAAATAAGGGAATTTTTCGATTTATCCTCCAAATTTAGGCAAATTAATAATACCACTTTTAATCCAATCAAATTGCACTTAAACCACTGACAAGTTTAATAATCTTTGTCTTCAAATTAAATGAGTGTTACAGATTTTAACGTATGATTTTATGTTAACAAAATTTACAAAATTATTCAATAGTCAAATTTTTGCATTAACCAAGCTTAATTTTGTGTCCAACTTGATTTAATTTAAATTGGTGATTTTTCTTTTATTTTGTAAGTTCTTTTTTTTTTTAATTAGTGGATAATTTAGCAACAAATGATTTGATGGTGAAAATGGTAATAATTATCTAAGTTTAATGTTGGAACTAATGCAGTTGAATGTTTGTTATGAAAAATGATACAAACAATGTGTCGATTTAGGGATAGAAATCAATTCTTCTTAAAAATCTATGATCTACAATGTAGGATATATTCAAATTTTAACAAGTTCTCTCTTTTTTCTCCTTTTTTTTTTTATTTAGATAGTATATCAAATTAATTAATTTACAACTCATTTGTTTTACAAAAATTTTAAAAATAAAAAGGTATTAGGAGAAACATATGGGGCAAGTGAAAAAAGTAATGAAGTTTTTGGGACGTTGGTTCGGAATTATGAACCCTAGGTTATAGAATTCATAGAGTTGATGGACTAGATTCGTGTAAATTGTGATTCAAAAGTATGTGCGTTGAGGTGTTTGAATGGGTTGGTTGGGTTTTCAAAGCTAGTGTTTGAGGTGTTGGGTTGGATTTAGATTGTTTTTTTTTAATAGTTTTTCATTGGTCTCTATTATTTGTGACCACGCATTAAATGTGATTTATTTTGTTTTAATAAACTTAAAATAAGTTTGTAGTAGGTTTGGAATGAGTTTGAAGAACAAACCCTTGATACTCAACCTCCAAACGTCCACCTAAATCCAACACAATGCCTCCAACCACCTCCTGAAAAGTATTGTTTTTTATCGTTTATTTTAAAGTTGATAAAACATCTCAAAGAAGAGAAAGTGATGAGAGGAATAGGTTTAATTCACACGATTATAACTATAGTTATTAAATAAATTCAACAACAACACACATTAAAAAATATACACAATTATATATTATAAGTAAAAGATAATTCCACATAAGTCATCACCGATCAAGAGATTAGAAGTTTGGACTTTAAAATTCCCACTCAAATTTGTCATTAAAAAAAAGAAAAAAATGCATACGAAATGCATGGAATGGAAAGCCCGGTGTCAAAAAAGAGGGAGGAAAAAAGAAACACACAAAAAAGGCCAAGAGACTTTGTTTTGCGACTTTTGTCAAAGAGTGTGTTGTGAAGAACAGAGAGGGTAAACTCTTAAACTGAGACTGAGAAAAAGAGAGAGACGAAATCAAAATAACAGCTTTAAAATTCTGCTGCACCAGACCAGATGCATATACATGGCGATGGAGCAAGAGAAAACGACAAAGAGGCCTCTGAATATTGACTGGGACAAGCTTTTCGGCTGTAAAGACGAGGAGCCTCCACCGGATATAGTCATCCAACCCCCCATCACGACCTCCAAACACTTTGATATGGACTCCTCCGATCGCCAACATTTGGTTCGAGAAGAATACCAGAAGCTTAGCGATGCCGAACTGGAAGATAAGATTCGCAGAATGAGGCAATTCTGTGATACCAAGGCTTGCAAATTATTGCCCGACAAGGGGGAAAAGTATCTTCGCAATCTGCGGCTCTCCGAGGAAGAGAGGGAATCCAGAAAGCTCCGTCGAGTTGAAAAGGTTTTTCTGTTACGTTTTCATCCCCTCCTTTCGATTCATCAACTCGCGTTATTTACTCGATTGATTTTTTCTTCCCCCTGAGAAAACTGAGAGAATGGGCAATTGGGTATATTAGATTTTGCTGTTTGCTGTATCATTTGGGGGAATTTTGTATGTTCCGACCTAGGCTCTAATGCTGATTATGTACTTAATTCAATGCGTTTTTTCAATAAATCATCTGAACTTTGTTTCGCGTTCGATCATCAAGATTTTCGTTGAACATACTTCGCTGTTGCATATCAGTTAAACTTCCCCCTTTGGAACTCATGTTCGTTGTTGTGACTGGTCAGTACTTTAGTCGTCCGTGAAAAAAAGAGAGCTATCTTGCGACGACTTTTCGTTAACAATGCTTGCTGCTCGATGGAATTTGGCTGTCCCGCCTCGTGCGTGGAGGTTGATTTATTTAGTTATTCTTGACAAGGAACAGCAATTCATTATTATGATCGAACGATAGAACTAAAGGAGGGAAAGCCTCCCAACTCTAGACGAGTTAAAGAACACTCTCCAGTTTGAAGAGATAGAAGAGAGAAAGTAATAACAAATCTCTTTTGACTAGAACTGGACAAAAGAAGTATCATAACCCAACTTCTAGGCTATTCGCGTTCTAAAAATTTAACAAATTTGTTCCACTCTGACCACGTTCTTCTGCACGATGGCATCACCTGCTGAGCCACCACCTGGTAACCTTTTTTTTTTTTTTTTTTTTTTTTTTTTTTTTTTTTTTTTTTTTTTTTTTTTTTTAGAACCAATCTTTCATTGAGAAAAAATGAAAGAAACCTAGTAACCTTTACTTTAAAGAACTCACAAAGACAAATGTCTGGAAGCTCATATTAATGTTCAGGAAAATAAAATGACTATCTAAACGGTTAAAAAGTCCACCATATACGTGACTTGGAAGGACCGTCTATGAGATGGTGGGCTACCTTCCAAATCTTTTCTACCCCTGTACACAGCATCTTAGGAGAGTACTCTATATTGGTTCCTCAGTTTCATGTCTTTAGTGGAGCATTCACTTTCTTAGTAAATTTGGGGATTCCAAATGACATTTCCTACCTCTTCCAGCTACGAGGAGTTAGAAGCCCAAATGATCCAAAGGGGGCATTTGTGTAGAAGACCCACTTTTGGCCACAAGTTCACGACCTCATGTCTAGGACACCGGCAGTGAACATCTCCACAGTAGACACTTGAGTCTTGCATCTCAATTTTGAATTCCAACTTTGAGATTTGGCATTGAATTGAGGTTTGGTCATATAATAAATTATGAGGAAGTATCGAGAGAGGTGGCTTCTGGTTATTTATCTTTACAAAATTTAACAAGATGAGGTCTTTAACATAGGTGTTTGGCTTTCAGTTTGCTAAGCATAGAGGTTTTGAGGAGATGATTGAGAAGTTTCTTCACATTCGACATTCTAGGAGAACGGGAGGTTTTTTGTGGCTGGTGGGGATGTGCGTTGTTTTGTGGGGTTTGTGAGGGGAGAGAAATAGGACCTTTAGAAGGGTTGAGAAGGACCCTAGTGATGTATGGTCCATTATTAGATTCTATGTTTCTCTTTGGACATCGGTGACAAGGTTGTCTTTCTAAATCCCATTAGAAGTATGAGATCTTTAACATTTTAATGTGTTTGACTGCTTTATTGTCTCTTCCAGCTAACTTGAGAAGTTTGAGCATGTTGAGGTGAAAATGTTAGAAAGATCAACGTCTAATTATTTCCCTATTTATTAAAAGTTGGCAACATTAGTTGGGTCCCACCACTTTTAAGTTTGAGAATATGTGGCTTCATCGCTAGAATCATGCATTTCATTGAGCAGTGTTGAAGCCTCTTTCCATCCATAGGCTTAGCGCATAGGTTAACTGGATCATTCTTTCATAATCAAGTTAAGTATTCCTTCTCATCTTGTTAGCTCATAAAATGTTTCCTTCCCACTTCTCTTTAGTGGCTTGGGGATTAGAGACATTCTCCATCAAGACCTTGTCTTATTTGCTAAATGGAACCTGTGTTTTGCCCTTGATAATAATTTCTCATGGATAAAAGTCATTGAAGAAATAGAAGGTGATGGTTTGAACCTACAAGCTCTTGGAATAAATAGAGACACCTTAACCAATAAGCCATACTAATGTTTACTTCATCTATGGAATCTCTATTTTGGAGAAAAGGAGGGTATCATTTTCAACTTGAAGATGATTAATAATCATGTTGTCAACCTTTCTGCACTAGTATTAGCATCTGCTCTTGTGAGTCAATTTTTGTTAAAGCAAATTCTATCTTGTTGTTGGTAAGAATAAGGCCAAGTTTTTAGCGAGGAAGCAGATAACTTCATATTAAGTTTTGCTCTCCTAAGATGGTCCTAATTTAAGATTCTCCTGCTTTTATTATTTATCAGGAAGCTACTGGATGCGAAAATCTCTCACAGCCAACTACCTCAAGCATAGTTGGTAAGGTCTTGAATCTGGCTCTATAATTCCCTTTCGATTTATTATTATTGCTTTCTATACTTACCTTAAAACTCCAAATCATATATTGAATAGTATTTCCACACTTGGATAAAATGGAAAAATTGATGGATCAGGAATGGTGGTTGAATGTTTCAAATGTGATGTAGAACGTTTTCGTTTATGTAATGCTCAATATAATTTTCTATCTAGTTTGAGTTCAAGCACATTTGTTTTTCAGACGTTTAGGCCATTTTTCTTTGGGAAAAAAAAAAAAAAGAGGGAAGGAAAAAAACCATTTATGTTTTCTTCTTCATCATCATCTTGCCCACTCTTTATATATGTGTGTAAGAAATAGAGCTTTCATTGAGAAACAATAATGAATACAAAAGAGCATACAAAAAGATAGCCCAAACAAAGGAGCCAAGCCAAGTTAACTATGAAAAGTAGACAAGCTTCATTGTTTGCCCTTCCGTTAGTTGTTATGCAATCACACACTCACGTTGGGTACACACAAGTAGAAAAGCTTGGACTTTTTCCTGTTATTAGTGAAAACAGTATAATTTAGGGCGATTAATTAGAAAAAAAATACAAATTCTTTAGTAATTATCCGATAGGACCTCTTTTGTATCTATTTCATACATCAATGAAATGGTTTATGTTTCCTATATAAAAAAAAAAATCTTTAGTTTGAACTATCTTCTTCTTGCACAAGTAGGGTATCTTTGAAGAACGGTATGCACTTGCAGTTAATGAAAGGAAGATATAGATTATGTTGGAGATCGATTCAGAGCTTTAAAATCATATTTAGGCTAGATAGCGGAAGTTGACAAGGAGCTCAAATTAGATTTTCTTTGTCCTGGTATCGAACATATTTTTCTGCTTTATTTTCTTTGCATGTTTGAAAGTTTAGTGCCTTTTTCTAATTATAGTTGAATCATCACAAAAATTTCCAAAAGAGAAAAAGTTACAGTTAGGTTAAGAAACTGTATCATAATTCAAAATTTGTCAATTAATCATGCCCAAGGGCTTACATCTTTTTGTAGGTACGTCTTATGTAGCTAGGGAAAAGACTGCTTCGTCTTCAGCTGATTCATTGTCCACATTCACTTCTTGTTTTTACCAGAAGTTGGAAGAAAAAGTACTATGCTGTGCCATATAAATATCTGTAACTTTTCAATTTACTTCAGTCCTCTACGTAAAAATAAATGCCTGTAACTTTTTGATTTACTTCAGTCCTCGATATAATTCTTTGGTGTATTTTAAATTATCTGAGCAGACAGAATCCAATAGTAGTGCCTTTGGTCAAGAGCTATCACTTTTGGGACACCGTGATAATCGGAGACAAAAATGTAATGGTAGATTATCACCAAAAGTAAAACAGAAGGGTCAAACATCATCAAGACAGCAGCCATTCAAATGTGTCAACAATCTTTCTACTGATGTACATAAAAAAGTTTCTTCAGTTGCTGCTCAAAATAGTGAAAACCCCGATCATTTTGATTCTCATGTCAGTGAAAGGCTCCCTGGCTGTTTACCGAAGTAAGTTCTACTTTAACCATCCTTCTTTAACTACTTGTTAAGTTTTTCCCACTATAATCCCAATGCTGCGGTTCTGATGTAGAAACTAGAAGCTGGCTTCAGAGGGCAGTTTTTCATTTTTGTCCTAGTAAAATATACAATTTTATGCCATTCAAGAATCTAATATGGCATTAAAGATGGTTGGATGTGAAGATTCATTACATTCTTTGTTTGTTTCAGTACTTTATCCTTGCATTTAGATCAGTTAAAATGGTCTCTAATCTCTAGCATGCGATGAAGTTGAATCAAGGACTTAGATGTCAATATCAATGATTATTCATGTCATGAACTTACTAAGATGTCAATGGAGACGTGTTAAAGAAAACATTGGAAACAATGAAAACTCAAAAAAATTCTAAATTAATCGACAAAACTTTGACAACGGTTCTAATAAGCCATAAAACATTACTCTTAGTCTTAACAGTATAAGATTGTAGCTATGTAAAGGTATGCAAATAATGGAAAGAGATTTCTTAAAAGAAAAGGAGAAAGTGATAAAGACAAATAAATAAAACTATAAAATAGAAGACGTGGAGCGATTAGTTTAGTCAAGAACTTCTTCTAGAATGGTGGTGACTATCACCCAAGAAGGCATTTGATGAAATGGGATTGAGCCTCTTTGCCTTGGCAGGAGGAGGCTTGAGGGTAGGCTCTTCCAAACAAAGAAAAAACACTCTCCTTCAAAGTGGTTAAGGAGGTTAACGCAAGAGGAAGGATTTTTGTGGAAATGGGCGATTGCTAGTATCTATGATATATTATGTGGATTTTATTTGTGATATCTGTGAGCGTCTAGGCCAGCTTGCATGCACCACAACTCTTCTCGACAGTTGTCCCTTTGACTCTACTATGTTTGGATGTCAAGGAAATACATAGGATATTTAATACTAAGCAAGCGGTCACCATGACTTGAATCCACTTCCTCTAAGATCTTTATTATTTACATGACTTTATTCTTATTGATCGCTAGGCCATGGTGGTTGATGTTATGTGGATTATTTTTTTTTTTTTTGAGAAGAGAAACAATTTCATTGATGAATGAAATGTGGAGAAAATCTCCAAAGACCAAAGGGTGAATCACAAGAAAGCTTTCCAGTTTGAAATCAAAAAGGACAAACTAAAATTAGAAAATGGGTGTTGACATTTACACCAATACAAAGCATGAAAAAGAATAAGATCCATGAACTTATCAAAAGAATAAGAAGAGTCCTTGAAGATTCTTGCATTCCTTTCTCCCCATAAGTACCAAAGATAGACCCTATTTAAAGCGAGCCACAAAGTCTTCTTTTCACCATGAAAGAGATGTCCCACAAAAATGAGAGCAAGGAAATCCTTAATGCAATTTGGAAAAGCGGTGGACCATCCAAAGGCATCAAGAAGTACGACCCGATATCTGGAAGCAAAGGCACAGTGAATACAAAGGTGTCCAGTGTGTTCAGAGCTAGCAGAACACATGCTTAAAAGCCTTTTATTTGTGGATTATGTCACAAATTATGTTCATTTGCATGCTTAAAAGCCTTTTATTCTCTTTCTTTCTCTTTGTTCTTTACACGAGTCTAGACTTGAGTAAAAGCCTTTTATTCTCTTTCTTCTCGTTGTTCTTTACACTAGTCTAGACTTGAGTCCATTGGATGTGTGTGTATTATTGGTTAGCTGTCCCATGCTAGGAAAAGATGTGGATAGAAAAAAAAATTGCAATTTGTGCAGGGTATCTAATAGCTGAATCAGAGGCAGTTGTATGTTTTTTTTAAACCTATGGTCCTTTTATCTCACAAGAATGTCTCTTGCTGTTTGGAGCTTTTTTTTTTGGAAGAGTTTGGCTTATGCTTGGATAAACATAGGAGTTGAGAGTGATGATCGAGGAGTTACTTTTCCACCCTCCCTTTCATGAGAGGGGAAGGTTTTTGTGGTGTGCTGTTTTGTGAGGCCTTTAAGGAGAGAGGAACAACAAAATCTTTAGAGGGCTTGAGAGGCATTTGAGTGATGTTGGGGCCCTTATTAGGTTCAATATCTCTCCATGGGCTTCAGTGGTGAAGTCTTTTTGTAATTACCCTTTAGGTCTTATTTTACTTGATTGGAGGCTCTTTTTTTAGTTAGCCTCCTTTTATGTAGGCTTTATGTTTGTTTGCCCTTGTTTTCTTTTATTTTTTTCTCAATAAAAGTTTGATTATTTTTTTTTAAAAGTTATGCTCTCATGTCTTAGATGTATCTTCTAGATTTAGAATTCTCTTATGATTTCTTTTTATTATTAATACTATCTTTCTAAAGAAACAGTATTTCATTGATAGAATAAAATATACAGTCTGAGATGAAAGTCTCCCTATCTTAAAGGAGTTACAAAAGGACTGTCATTTGGAAGTAATTGCAGGGGGAGTGTAACTACCAAAAGCTTTTGAGCAAAAGCTTCAAGAAGGGCTACGAGATCTGTAGTATCCAAATCTCATTATCAAGTCTTTTCACACCCTGATTTTTCCCCCTTCCAACCAAATTTCCTACAAAACAGCCCTACAGCATTGAGCTGAGCCACAACATTTTGGCATTCCTCTTAAAGGGAAGGCCAAAAAAGAAAATGAATAAAATTAAATAAGCATCTAGTTGAGCTAAAAAATATAAAATGTTAGCCCATCCAACTGTCCTGAAATATTTTCTCAAAAAAAAAAAAAAAAACTGTCCTGAAATATGAGTAACCTCAAAGTTGACCTACGTAACCTTTTATAACTTCTCTTAGTTAATTTTTCAGATTGCACTAGCCCCTTAGTTCACGTGCTGACATTATTTTGGCTCCTTTGCAGGAAGGATGCTTCTCAAGTTCAACATTCAGAAAATCCGATGCCTAGAAAGGTACATTTTGAATGTTACCTTTTGTGAGGTATATGTTTTTCATTCTTGTGGCTTTGATGAATAAGGCAAGATGTAATCTTACCATCTCAACATAATAGTTTGTTTTAGAGCTTTGCGGGTGGCTTTATCTCTCTGTTTAATGGCAAATCGCTCTCTAAGGTCTTATTTTCTAGGTAGAAACAGAAAAATCCATGTCAAGATGGCATTTGTGCTGCCCTTGCGTTGGATAGTTATGTTCTGTTCTTACTTCTTTATGATTCTTTCTTCATCTAATTGATTAGATTTCTCTGGACAGGGGCAGACCATTGTAGTTGTAGATGAGGAGGAAGCTATGGCAATGAAAATACCAGAGCAAGATGACAAATGGTAAACTTAACGTGCTTGTTCCTTTAGTCCATTGACATGCAGATTAGCTTGGACAACTTTACAACTCAACCTTTGATTTACATTTTTGTGGAACTTTTCAGCATGAAAGAGGCCAAGATCTACTACCCATCGAGGTATATAACACTTTTCCATCTTTTTCTTGAATTTGCGATTCTATGAAAGTGGTCTTTTATTTATATTCTACTAACTGTTGGCAGGGATGATCCAGAATCCGTTGAAATTTGTTTTGAGGACATAAAGTGTCTTGATCCAGAGGGTTATTTGACATCAACGATCATGAACTTTTATATTCGGTTAGTAGAGCTCTATTTGGACCTGTGGAAGTGATTTGATGTAGAACTTGACGTGTAACTCACTGCACTCCAAAATGTTTTCTTATCCTCTGTGAACTTTGATATGGCATGATACATTGTTATCACAAAAAAACTCATCGGGGTTTAGCTTTCTTTTCTTCTAATTTGATAAAAGCATAAAATATATTTGGCTGGAACTTGAACTGTTTTCTACGTTCAGAAGGGGTTTTTTCTCTCTCAAGGCATGGGTGGCATGGCTTGGTTTTCCTTTCTTCTGGTTTTCTATTCTATTATCTTCTTTTCTTATTTTGAATTTCTAGTATGGGATGCACCTCTGAAAACTTTTTGAGGGGAATGCAGATGGAGTTATTCAGTAGATTAACTTTAATCAGAATCTTTTCTGTAAGTTTGTATTGTTTTAGTGTTGAAGGGCCTATATATATATATATATATATATTGGATAGAAAAACCAGCTTTCATTGAGAATAAATGAAAGAATACAAGGACATACAAAAAACAAGCCCACAAAAGGGAGACCTCTTAAAGGAATTGGCTCTAGTCCAATATATTTTATGCTTTTATCACGTAATTCGTAAAGACTAAAGTGGCTTATTTTGTAATTCCAATCCAAGGCTGTTTCAATGTTAGATTGTAGCTGGGATGGCTTATAATGATAATAACTATTATTATTCATATTATTGTAGAAAGTTGACCGTTTGTAACTTTTCAAATCTCAATGAAAAGTTTATGGTTCTTGTAAAAAAAAGATCCAAGTTTTATTTAATTGCTATACATGCAGGATTTCATTCTTATTGTCTGTTTTTCTCCCACTCTACTTTTTTTTTCCCTTCTTTTTTAGTTGAAAATTTAGGTATTGATGCAATTTTGTGTTCCATGTGAAACTTTCCTCAGGTACTTACAGCAGCGAGCATTTTCAACAAATAAGGTGATATGCAATTATCACTTTTTCAATACCTATTTTTATGAAAAGTTAAAGGAGGCTGTATCAAACAAGGTAACTCCATACACTATTTTGAAGGGTGTTTCAATAGTTTTAGTCCCCCCCCCCCCCCCCCCCCCCCCCCCCCCCCCCATTCGAGTGATTGTTACATTTTTTCTCGAGAGCAGTCTATAATACTATGGTACCAAAGTTTCTAATAGATAATTCTTTTAGGAGTATAAATATGGAAAATTGTGACGTCTTGTATATGAAGTCATTTATAAGAAAAAGAGGCAAAGAAGAAGAAACTGTAGGGCGTTTTAATTTTTTTTTTTTTGTAAATAATTTTTTAATTATTATTATTATAAGCTAAAAATAATGCTTGCATGTAGAGAATAAGGGACAAAATATCAGTGTGTGTAAAGAAAATTGACATTTAAATAATTTGAAATTTTAAACCTTATCGTGATGCACTAAGATGGCTCACACCCAAGCTAGACTGGCTCGTCAGACATGAGGCTCACACCTTATTGTGATGTCCACGGTGTATCTGCCTGACATACCTGGGTGTGTGCGTTTAATCAATGACCTATATTTATTGCTTTTATAAACTTTAATTACTGGATACAGAAACGCAGAACTGCATTACTGGGTTAGTACCAGATTAAGAAGTATGCACATTGGCATGTGATGCCAAATGATATGGCTACATGACCTGTAACATGCTCAATGATTTATCGGATGCAGAAAAATTAAGACACATATAACAAAGAAGTGGTGGTGATGATAAAGCTACGGAAAAAATATCTTTCTGTAGATAAAGCTATAAGTAGTATTGTTGTTCGTAAGGAGAAAAGTTTGTTATCATAAATTTGTGTAGTTAAGCATCTTCTAATCATTTCCCAGCTATGAAGTTGTAGTAGATCGTTTGGGGCATGAGTTAAGCTTAAGCTGGGTTTGGCTTGAGGGTTTGCCAAAGTCGGGGTTTGGCTTTACAAATTCATGGGCTTGAATAGTAACTCACTATTTAATCCCCTACACGCAGTATTTCTAAGCTCATGCTTCCTGAACATTCCATTTAAACCCCAAGCTTAAGTTATCAAACCCACACCCAAAATAGCTCCTTAGGGTTTTCGTTTGGGAGCAATATCATGTCTTATCTTCCTTATAAGTAGTCCTATCTTTTCATGGTTGATGAAGATCCTGCTTCTTTAAACATGCATGTCTATTTGTGCGTATATATAGTTTCCTATAATTCGTAGAGTTCTGTTGTAATACAGTTTTTCCTCATACAAATTATTTTTTACTATGAATATTTTGACATGTTAAGAGGAAGGACAGAGATAATTTTTTTGTCAAGTTCAGAAGGTGGTGGAAGGGCGTTAATATATTTCAGAAAGCATATTTACTGATTCCAATCCATGAGGAGTAAGTTCCTATAATCAACTCTTTTATATCTAGATGTGCATTAACTTGTCTCTTTGAGCTAATGGCACTATCAGTGCATGCTATTATTTATTTAGCCGTTCTCTTAGCATGACAATTTCCATGTGAATGTGTAGAATCTCAACATGTTGATCATTGGTTGTGCTAAGATGTAATTCCTGGAGCTCTTACATCTTCTATAGCCTTTTAATTACTCCTGTCACCGACCAGGTTGGGCTTGGCCCCATGACCAAGGGGCAAGCTAGAATTTTAGATGCCTAGACTATCTAGGATATCAAATATTCTATGCGTTTTTGTGTTGGTCTGGTATGGTTTAAAAAATGAATCCTCTGTGTTACCCAGAATTTTGATTTTATCTTTTGGTTTCTGATGTGTTCAGTCTCCACTGGAGTTTGGTGATTATATGTTTTCCACAGAAGGAAGATGAATCGGGACCCATTATACTTCATTTGGATTCACTGGGACTACACTCTAGCAGATCAATTTTTGATAACATTAAAAGGTACGTAAGACCCTTCTCTTCATGACAACAAGGAAAATTCCTTCAACCATTTCTGGAAATTTTTTTGATCAACTACATTGGTGAAATTTATATTATTGTCTGTTTTGTTTTCTGGAACTTCTTTTAGTTATACTGTTAAGACATTCTTCAGAAAATGATTAAGATCTAATTGCACAAAATGTTATCTGTAGTTTTATAAAAGAGGAATGGTGCTACTTGGATCGAGAAGTTGCTGAATCAGATCTTCCAATGCCACATAGAATATGGAAAAATATCTCTCGAAGAATTGAAGAGAAAATAATCGAGGTAGTTTCCTTACTCTTGTTAGTTATATTTTCTGTGTATTTTGTAAACCTATTGATGGGGGTAATTTGACCATATTTATTCATTTCTAGGTGTACTATGTAGTACTATAGGAACCAGAAATCAAAAGGGATAACAGAAAATAGTATTGACATTAAGTGGTCGAATGTTTTATTAAGCTAAGTCATGTACAGCACAAAATAGTTTTGCTACAATTTGGAAGTATAAGAAACTCTACCAGATATAAAAGTCAATAACTCATCAACTTTCCTTCATGAACTCAATAATTTAAATGATTTTCTGTGATGTGGATTAGAGATTTTTCCATTCTATTTAATAAATGCCCATCACCAGGTTCCACAGCAAAAGAACGACTATGACTGTGGTCTCTTTGTTCTATACTTCATAGAGCGCTACATTGAAGAGGCTCCTGATAGGCTAAAAAGGAAGGACCTGGATATGGTATTTAATATTTATGCTTATGAAATGATCTTATAATATTAACCATATTCCTGGCAAGACATGACATGGTGTGGTGTTTTTCTCATGAAATCTCAGTTTGGCAAGCGGTGGTTCAAACCCCAGGAAGCTTCCAGCTTGAGGACGAGGATAAGATGTCTGCTCAAAGTAGAGTTCCAAAATGTGAAAAAGCAATGCCTGTCAGCTTCTGTGGAGAGCTCTTCCTCAGATCAGGCTCCAAAACAATGAATTTGGCAGGTCTTTGTACGCAAAATGGCATGTTGTTTCAAGTAATAGTTCACTTGGGATATGGCTGGCTGTGCTATCGTCAATCCTGCGTGGCTAGTGAAGTTCAAGCAACCTCACCGTTCTCGTCCTAGCAACCAACTGATCTTAGGTATGATTTTTTAAGAAATTCAGAAATGTAAAGCCTCAAAAAGTGTATGCAATAAGTTGAAATTATGTGGTGGGTTGTTAGAGTCACATCACAACACTAAGAAATCAAATTAGGCGACGAGCTAGAAAAGCCCCTCACTTGGCTCGATTTCTAGGTAGACATACCAAGCCAAGGCTTAGAAATGTAAAGCCATTGCATGGAGTGGACTTGGACTAAAGTTGTCCATAGGATAGTTGTGGTTCCTTGCATGATGCATATTAACATTTTTTACTGAGTAAATAGTGCTGTTGGTTTAAATGAAATGTACACCACCTTCGTGGTTAAATTTTTCTACCTTTCCCTATTCTCTATCCACCGTAGAAAATTTCCCCCCTTCTTTTTCCCTTTTCCTTGCATGTTTCACCGTTTGATGGCATCTGATTATTTTCTAAACACTTTTCTTTTAACGGCAAGTTTGTGGTCTTAGAAGAAAATAATTGCTTCCAATTGTACCCGACAGCTTCAGGCAGATACGCTTCAACATTATTTGAATACTTGGTTGCATACAGGTGTGTAAGTATTTTCCTACATATCACCATTAAAATACCGACAACTAGAGAATTTTTTTTCTTTCATTTTCTACCTCTCTCATAGTTGTCAACATTTTAATGGAAAGAGACATCTACACACTGATATGTAGTTGAAGTTGTTTAAAGATTTGTTAGTGGGATGGATAATGCATTTAATATTCTTTTGAGGTAAAGTTTGTAAATTTGGGCATGGGTACAACTGCTTTTTGACATTTCATTCTCATATACCTTGAACAAGGGTATTTCTATATGTATCTTCTAGACTTGCTAGATTTCTCGTCTATGATGAAACTCCTTTTTTAATTATCCTTTTGAAATATATATTTATATTACTTAATTAGAATTAATTAATTTAAATTAGTTAGTATGTCATCATCAACGTTGCATTAAAACCAATTGGTAATAATGTAATTAAACTAATGTAATCATTCAAGTAATTGGTTAATATTTAAAAATGATGAAGGGATTCAACCTTCCAACTTTTTAGTTGAAAATATATATCTTCTATAAGAAATTAGTTAACTATAGTTCATAGTTAATCATTGAATTAAAAAGTACATGGATCATTTAAAATCAATTAATTATATAATGGCTTGAAATTAATTTATATTAATTTATTTCAGTAAAAGTTTAATAGTATTTCTATACAAAATCAAACCTATCTGTGATTCTTAACAATATTATTCTAAAATATTTTATCACCATCCATAGGCGCCCAATCAAATCAAATCAAATCTTAAATTCAATGACCTTATAATGCCTGTAAGTAAAATTATACAAGTGAATTGTTCAACTCTAAGCGGAAACAGGTGAGATAAAATGGACTACACCATCAAGTAGAAAGAAGTAACTTTGTATTAATTCAGTATACAAAAATGTAAGAAACTAACAGGTACAATGAGCTTGGGATAACTAAACTAAGACGATCTAACACAAAATTCAAGTTAAGATACATTCATTTTTCGAAAGGCAGATTTTCACCAAGAGATTTCCTTATTCTCGAGGCCAACCGTCTCAGGCACATGGCTTCCACAGTCAATCACAGATCTGACAGATCAAAAGCTCGAATCTAGTCCCTGCAAGAGCAGAACAAAGATCATTCCACAACTATTCTCAATAGATGAACTTCTACCCAAAAGTCTCATACAATCATGTGTCAATCAATTCATAAAGATGCATTGTTCGTCACCAAAATAACAATGAGAACTGATTGCAACAACGCATGACAGTGCACACAAACTGTTACATTATAGATAAATGAAAAATAACAATGGCCATGGCAACTTAAATTGACTAAGAAAACCATCCACAATGATCCATATCTTACCTACAGCTACAGTTCGAAAATGTGAAATAACACAATTTTTAGTATCGAGGAATCAAAATTTAGCAGCATGAACAAAATCCAAGAACCACATCATCAAAAGGCAGGACGTGTCAGAAAGAAAGAAAACCCGCTAAGCACTACAAAGTCCCAAGACCACAATCGTGATAACCAACTAAAAGATATTGGCAAAACCATTAGGTTTTTATACCTGAGATTCGGTCATAACTACAAAGGCAAAACTATCATTAGGTTCCCGCCTTTGCAGTTGCAAAAAGACATGAAGGTAATTGCCACAATATGAAATTTCTTCAACAATTGTAGAGCAATGGATTCATTAACAGAAAAAAGCATGCAGTCAGCCTCCTCCACAGCTTTACTCGTATGAAATCCTATGAACAGCTAAGGTAGTTCTTGAAAACAACAAAAATAACCTGAAATCTTCAAGCAAACGTTTTCATGCCACGGTCTAATGAACAAAATTTAACATGCATGGGGAGGGTAACTAAGGTTGCAGTCAAATACTAAAGAGTTAAGTCAATCAGAAGATCACATACAAAGAGTTATAAAGAACACCACATGTTAGCAGAAACCCAAATTTAACAAATATTTGACCCTCATTGCAGAACTATTTAAAAGAAACATATCATACAGAAGGGTAAAAGAAACACGAGTTAAAAGTTTATAACAATATATCCTAAAGAATCACACCAAGGTAAAGGGATTTACTTACCAATACTTTATCAGGCCATCCCAGCCACACGTTGCCACTTTACTTTGCTCCAAGGGGTGCCACTCACACCCAATGCATACTCCTTCATGACACTTGAGAGTTCTGAATACCTTGCAAGTTTTCCAGTCCCAAAACCAGCATTTACCCTCACCATCACCGGACATAACAAAACGTCCATCTGGTGAAAAATTGACCTGACAAGCATATCCTGCCACAATGTGGCCAGCAAACCTCTTTTTCTTGTTTAGCTGAAATCTCTCCCTAGTGCTATAAATAAGAATTTGATTGTCTAAACTTTGGGCAGCAAGCCAATTCGTATTGGGGTGTACGGATATGGAGGGCATGGAATGCATGTGAGGCTCACTAATATACTTAATAACAACAGGAATCCCAAATTCCCAAACACGGAGTGACTTATCATCACTTGATGTGACAAACCTCCTATTATTGTCTACAAATGTAATGGTATTCACCGCTCCTAAATGTTGATCGTATTCTTGAGTAATCTGTCCTGTGTTCATATCCCATTGAACGATCTTCTTATCACTCATCCCTGCCAGCAAAATATTTTGCTTATCATCATCAGGATTAAGCTTAACTACATAAGGAATTTTCCCGGTGGAGAAGGTTGATATCACTTGCCCTGTTTCTGTATCCCAATACTTAATCTTTTTATCATATCCAGCAGTCAAAAACTTAGACCCATCATTACAAAATGAAATATCCCGAACCGCCTGTGAGTGACCCATGTAGGTTCTCATACATTTCCCAGAATTGAACACATCCCATATCTTCACCTTGGTATCCATACCGGCTGAAAGAATCAAATGACCATGTTTAGGGAAGAACCTAATAGCAGATACACCCTTTGTGTGCCCGCTCCATGTATGCACCAATCTTTTTGGTATATAACAATGATCGTTTGTGGCCTTGGCATCCTTTGGGGGTGCAATCCAAGATCTACCCTGATAGTCCCTCTCTTCTTTACCATGAAAAGTACTCTTATCCGCTGTAACTTCTCCCTTCTCACCACCTTTCTCTTCACCTTTCTTCTTTGCATACTCTTCTGCGTATTTCTTCTGCTCCTCAGTGAGCTCGGTTTGCAAACCTTCCTTCTTTCCAGACCATGGACTCTTCCTATTCTTCATCAACCACACGTCAGTTGCTGGATTATCAACTTCAGCCGGGTTCAAATCCATTTCCACATCCTCATTCTCACTCATTTCTTTCTTTTTCTCAATCTTCCGCTTCTTCTGCTCGTGTTGTGGAATGTTATACACGGAGATGGCATCGTTCTTCTGTAAAGCCTCCATGTCCCCAATGTAATTGTTTCCAGCAGAAGCTGAGGGGTCGGCAGCATATCCATATTTATGGAAAGTGTTGTACTGCTCATCGAACACAAATGGTTCAATGGACGCATCCTCCACGAAGCCTAGCTTGTGGTTTCGCATGCCCTGTGCAATGCCATCCTTCGCATACGGATGAGAAGGGCCGTAAATTGGCGCCCAGAGTTGGTCGTAGGTGGGGTTGAAGGCAACGAGATGTTGAGTTGGGTCTATCGGTTTCGAGAGCGTCTGGTTGGCGTTGGCCACCGTGAGGGCTAACATTGTATCATCAACCTTGGGCGCCGAGGTTTTGGAAGGGAGGAGCCGAGGCGGAGAGGCTTCTGGCGAAGATGTAAGCTGTTTAGGGCTTCCATCTTCGCCGTTTTGATCTGTGTACGACTGAAGAAGATCCATAAGTGTAATGCCCCAAAGTTAGAAACAACAGAGAAAAACCTTGATTTATACTCTGTAAGATTCGAAGCGGAATTGACTTCCCCTTCCACAGCTCAGACCGAATCTTCTTGGACCTGAATCAACAAAAATCTAAAGAACTCTCTTCCGTTAAACCCTATTACATACAGTTCCAAAAATCTTCCCAAGCAAAGCAAAACCCTCTTCCTCCTCTTCTGTAGCTAGAAGGAAGAGATTCAAAAGCCGAAACTTAACCGACAAACAGATGAAAGGAAGACGAATCAGAAGAAGAGACGAGGATTCAATTAGAAGATATTCAATTACCTCAAGCTAGGGTTTTAGTGTTGCATTGCAAGATGAGATGAGATCAAATCAAGGCAACCGGATCGAAATTATTCCAAACAAAATGCCAAATTACGATTGAGAGTAAATCAAATAATTGCAACTCAAATTTAAAAAACGGAGGCTAATTTAACACACAATTTGCAGAAAAAATATCTATCCTTTACAGAAAGAGACGACGCCCGCGCAACACCCTCATTATAAATAACCATTACAAAATTTATAGTATATGCTTTTTCTATACAACCAGTTTTTTTTTTTTTTTTTTTTTAAACAAAAAATAATAATAAAAAAAGGAGGTTATCTTCAATTCAGTACATTTTGTTTTTTATTTTTTATTTTTTTTAAACGATCCTCTCGAAAAATTTTAAATTTGGAATTCAAAGTCACAACAAACCTTTTATTTATTATTTATTTTTTATTTTAGGTGGGTAAGTAACAATTTGGTTCCTAAACTTTGATTTGTCCACGTAATTTCAATTTTGTAACAATTTAGTCTCTAAACTTTAATGAACAACAATTTAGTTCTTGTACCTTCAAATTTGTAACAATTTAATCTTTGTCGCAAAAAAAAAAAAAATCATCAAAGCCAAAGTGAGCATCGCTCAACAGTAATTAAATGTCGATTTTTATTATTTAATGATTAAACTTTGTAGCTTGTTAACATATTGGGTCCCAAATTAGTTTATTAATCTATCTAGGTAGGAAATTTAATTAAATCTTTACATTAATTTTTCACGATATGGACTAAATTGTTACAAATTTGAAAGTACATGGACTGAATTGTTACTTGTTAAATTTCAGAGACTAAATTGTTACAGAATTAAAAGTATAAGGACCAAAATCGTTGCAAAATTGAAAGCACAGGGACTAAATCGTTACAAATCAAAGTTTATGGACTAAATTGTTACTTTCATGAAAATTTCACGGACTAAAACTGATTTTTAACCTTTATTTTATAAGAGGCGATTTTAATAAATAAAAATTAGAAATCCTAAAAGTGCATTTACAGAAATATGAAGAATTAAGTTTCAAAAAAAAAAAAAAAAAGAATAAGAACAACCACACTGGGTTTCAGGCCTGCTTCAAGTATATGGGCTTGTTCTTTAGAAGCCCATACAGTTTTGGAGGCCCAAGGCCCAGTAATGATGTGGGCTTTCAAACCTAGGCCTGCAAATGTGTTTCCAGTCCAGGCTTTGACTCTAGAATCTAGAAAACTCTACTGGTGGGACAGGAAGAAATTGGTGGTATTGACCGCACCTTATAATTCGCCCTTCGTACCCGGCAATAAGCAAAGGCGCAATTTAACGCCAACGAGATAAGCCGTGGAAGGAGAGTCTCTAGAAACTGTGGAGTGAAGAAAAATGGAAGCGATTCTCTCATCCACATCTTCGCAACTCAAATCTCCTTACCAGTCTCTCTCTTCCAAATTGTGGCCTTCGTTTTCCCTCACTTTCCGGGAAGGTAAACGGAAGACGATCAGATACGCTCCGGCGACGGCGGGTTCGCCGGCTTCTGGCATTCGTCTGAGAGTGTCTGCCAATTCGCAATCGGCGCCTGCTTCGGCCGTAGCGTCGGAAGTGTCGTCAGTTCCGTCGGAAATGAAGGCGTGGGTGTACGGTGAGTATGGAGGTGTGGATGTGTTGAAATTAGATAGCAATGTTTCGGTGCCTGAAGTGAAGGAGGATCAGGTTCTGATTAAGGTCGTTGCGGCAGCGCTTAACCCTGTCGATGCTAAGCGGAGGCAGGGAAAGTTCAAGGCCACGGACTCTCCTCTTCCGGTAACCGTCTTCTCCGACTCGTTTTATACGTATTTATATATTTATTAAAAAAAAAAAAATTATATGTATATTTTATTTCCTATGTTCGTTTGCTGAGAAATTATTGGAATCCAGTTCCCGGTGATAATGCCTTTGAGTAATATAATTTTTCATCTGTGAAACAATTTATTTTTTAAAAAATTAAGCATAATTCTTATATTTATTTCGCATTGCGCATTGCAGAAATACTTTTAAAATGTGTCACAAGTTTAACAAAATTATTTTAGTTTTGAATTACGAATGAAATTCTTTAGAATCTTTTTCTTTTTACTCAAATAAATACCGTTGAGTTTTTTTTTGACAATAATATCTGGGGTTGGGGTTCGAACCACAGACCTTGTCATCAATTCAACTCTATGTCAGTTGAGCTATGCTCTTATTGGCAATAAATATTGTTGAGTTGAAGCTTTAAAGAAATAAGTGTTTCTACACTTCAATTGATTTTTTTAGTACTGTTGAGTTGAAGCTTCAAAGAAATAAGTGTTTCTACACTTCAATCAATTTTTTTAGTACTGTTGAGTTGAAGCTTCAAAGTAATAAGTGTTTCTACACTTCAATTGATTTTTTTTTAGTACAATAAGTGTTTTTACACTTCAATTGATTTTTTTTAGTACAATAAATGTGGAGTATGGACCTATAGGGATTTGAACCTCCAACTTTTAAAGTAGGAGGGGATGTCAATTACCTAGCTATGCTCATTTGGCAATTTTTTATTTTTTGAATTTAACATATATAGGTAGGGAATCCAACTTTTTCTTAAATTGTCTTCACCCGAGCATAAGAAGTAAGTTACAAAAGAAAAATGGTTAATTTACAAAGAATAATATTTTTTGTTTAAATTTCAGTTTGATTTTTTTTTAGTACGGTTTGATTTTGATCTCTAATCTTTTAGTTGGATCAAATTTGGGTCCATAAAATTTTGGAACTATACATTTTAGTCTAGTCCCTGTACCGATGAGGGAAGAAAAAGGAGTTTATTAGTCTAGCTTACTTTTGTCAAACGGTTAATTTAGTTAGTTGATTCGTCTATTAGAATAATAATGTAATTGCAATTTCCATTGGATTTTAAATTGAAATTTACAGATACTTACCGACCACAGGCTTATCAAATATCTAAATCGTATATATTCGTGTTTATAGTACGGCTTATTTGTATCTGCAAATAAAGATGAATAGAATAAATAAAAGATCTATACATTTATATAATAATAGAGATATTTAAAACTATTTCCAGAATACAAGCGTACAATTTCTGAATCCACAAAACAGTGGATTCAATTTGTAATCACCCCTTGTAAAGGTTCTGCTAGTTGGTGGTTGATCTTTTCGAGTAAGAAACCATAAAAATTGGATATCAAACAATTTATAGCATTTTAACAATGAGATTGAATGAATTTGTATTGGATTATGTGTGCAGACAGTTCCAGGGTATGATGTAGCAGGAGTGGTGGTGAAGGTGGGAAGTCAGGTAATGGAGCTAAAAGAAGGGGATGAAGTTTATGGTAACATCAACGAGAAAGCCCTCGACGGCCCCAAACAGTTCGGTTCTCTTGCAGAGTACACAGCCGTGGAGGAGAAATTGTTAGCCTTAAAACCCAAGAATATCGATTTTGCTCAGGCCGCTGGATTGCCTCTGGCCATTGAGACAGCCTACGAAGGTCTTGAAAAACTCAACTTTTCCGCTGGCAAATCGATTCTTGTTCTCAACGGCGCCGGTGGAGTTGGAAGCTTAGTCATTCAGGTGGTTTCTCTCATCCTTGGAGGAATAACAAATTGTCGGTTAAATTACACGTTTGGTCTATCAACTTTCAACTTTGTGTCTATCTTATATCTAAAGTTCTATAAGTTACTTATCTTTACTGTTTTACTTAATGGAATGGAACTCTTGGACTTTGTATTTGCTGCAGATAGCAAAACATGTGTTTGGAGCTTCAAAAGTTGCAGCCACTTCAAGCACTGGAAAGTTGGAGTTTTTGAAAAGTTTGGGTGTGGATTTAGCCATTGACTATACCAAGGAGAACATTGAAGAATTGCCCGAAAAATTCGACGTCGTGTACGACGCAATTGGTAAGGATTTGTATCCTACATACTGATCTTGGATTTAGCCATTGACATGGGATTCTGAGACTGTTTCTCAAATGACAGGGCAGTGTGATAAGGCAGTGAAGGTAGTAAAAGAAGGTGGCAGCGTTGTGGCGCTGACTGGTGCAGTGACGCCTCCTGGTTTCAGATTTGTGGTCACTTCAGACGGAGCTGTTCTAAAGAAACTGAACCCCTACCTAGAAAGCGGAAAGGTGAAGCCGATCATCGACCCGAAAGGACCTTTCCCATTCTCTCAGGTCGCAGAGGCCTTCTCTTATGTTGAAACCAACCGAGCCACAGGAAAAGTAGTCATACATCCAATCCCATGAGGTATTATCTATGGAATCTGTGAGAAAACTTTCCATCTACTCTGCAATGGCTCTGTAACTATTGGAAGTGTCTCAGCATGGATTGATATAAAAGAATCTGATCGTATTCACCCTTTTGTATTGTTAAATGAGTATAGAATAAAATTCAGTGAGCTTCTAGATCAGCTACTTCAGAAAGAGAATGAAGCAAGACATTTCATTATAGTTATTGTTTACAATATTACAAAAGTAATGGAAATTACAGGAAACATTTCCAAAACAAGAGAACAAAAGGAAAGTGAAGAAAAAACTCTTATTGGAGGGGAAGATACAAGATTCGCAGATCATCCTTGCAAGTATAGATAAGAGCTCATTGGCCTCATATAAAATTACAGTAGTAGAATACAGACACATTGCAGAAAGGAAGAAACTCAAGAATAATCGGTCGGCCGAGTTTGGCTGTCGTCGTCGAGGACGTATGGTATGGTATTTTCAGACAGCTAGAGAAGGTGTAATTTTGAAGTCAAGATTCCATAGCTCAAAAGTTCCAGAGACAAAGTTGTAATGTGCACCCCTGATGAACAGTTGCTTGTTGACAACACTTTCTCGTACAAAAGGATATGACAGCAAGTTTCCAAGGGAAACATTCACAGCCTCCTGCAATGTATTAATGATTGGTATTACAATCAAACAAACTTCTGGAATTCACATGGTTTTATATGTAAATCAGTGGGTTGGTTGTTTTATTTTACCTTCTCGCAGTTTGTGCATTTGTCCTCGAAACTCAAGTCTGTGCAATCTGATTGGATCTTGGTTCTCGCAGGCGTGCATATTTTCACCCAGTTCTCTATGAAATCACTGTAAATTTAAGGAACCATGTTACCTTTTGCTAATGCCAAGACATCATCTTCCACTTGGATCCATCAACGTTAAATTCAGAGAAAACTTTTGAGTGAGAAATCATTCCTAGACGGAAAATGATGTATTTGTATCTATATTGTTGCTTGTGTGAACAGATTTGAACACATATGTGAAAAAATAACAACACGTCATCTTTCGTCCATAAATTTGAAGAAAAGTGTAAGAGTTTGAAATTTTAGGAGAATAATTACAACCAATCCCATAGTTCAAAGATATTTTAAATAATTTAACTTCGAATGTATTGTAAGATCGTAGTTTTTAGCTTTTTTCCTTTATACCCAACGATACAAAATCGTCAGTCACATTGTATTAGTCTTTTAAATAATTTCTCTTTTTAGGAAAACGAGGAGAGGTAAAATTGTGAACAAAATTCCCACAAAGTTGAAAAGAATAGTTAAATGATCTCTTTTTAGGGCCACAGAAAGAAAAAGGTGATGAAGTGTAAAGACAAAAGGAGGGAAGTAAAGGAACTGTACTTATCATTCAGCACTAAATAGTAATAAAATGCACAAGTTTCCTTTCAATTGGCAATTTTCAAGCTTGTAAATTATGTCCCTTCACCTTTTCTGACAACTTTATATACATAAATACACAGCTTCCTCCAAGAATATGGTACCACCAGAGTGGAAAGTTTAAATAGCTTTCATTTATAAAGTGAATTATTTATTTATCAAAAGCATATCATGATATTCCTTTGTGATTCAACACTCCATTCAAAGCCAACCTAAACTAACCCACTCTTTTTATTTAATTTACCTACATCACATGGGAAGAAATCACCACCTCAATGCCACCTCATTTTAACTCATTAATATTACAAGTGGGTAAAAATAAATTAATGGTTTTATTACAAGTTTAATCTTTAAACTTTAAAAAGTTTCTAATAGATCACTGAACTTTCAAATTTGTTTTCAATAGGTCCCTAAAACTTTAAAAATATCTAATCGGTCTCTTAACTTTAAACTTCCAATTTTTTATCCAGTATAGCCTTGTGAATTTTAAAAAGTATTGAATAAGTTGAGAGACTTATTAGATACAAAAGTGAAAGTTTAAGGAATACTTCTTAAAGTTCAATGACCTATTGGAAACAAAATTGAAAGTTCAATGACCTATTTGAAACTTTTTAAAGTTCTGGGACTGAATTGACACAATTTGGACAAACTAAACATATAATTTAACCTAAATTAATTGATACTTTTTTTAATTAAAAAAACTTAAAAATCATTAAATTTTGTCAAATTGAATCAACTAACCAACTAGATGCAGAAAATAAATTATTAAAGCAAAAAGGAAAAAAAAAAAAAAAAAGAAACTTGCCTGGAAATGGTTCCATCATCTGGCATGGACATTAAGCCCTTAATTCCACCACAGCAGCTATGTCCAATTACAACTATATTCTCCACCTAAATTAATTAAAAAAAATTGAATTTTATATCAATAAAAACCCAAGAAAATGGGGGATTATTCAACTAAATTAAAATATAAAAATCACTCACTTTTAAATGCACTACTGCATATTCAACTGCAGCCCCCACTCCTGAATATTTGGTCTACACAAACAGCCAAATAAAAGAAAATTAAATTAAATTAATTATTATATAATTGGATGAGAACAACCAAAAAAAAAATTAATATTTAAATATTAAACGGATGGACCGAAATAAATGGATAGCGACAGGCCAACCTTGTCATATGGTGGGACCATGCTGGCGATGTTACGAACCACAAAGGCTTCTCCTGGTTCAAAATTCAATACGTGCGAAGGGCAAACTCGGGAATCCGAACATGCAAATACCAAAAACTGCCAAATTTCCACGTGGACGTCTGTTAGTGGCTGATTCTTTTTTCTCAACCCCTTATCTAATCCCAATAATTGCAATCGTGCCCTTATCACATCATGCCCCTCGAAGAAATCGTAAATTACATATCAGGACAGTACTTTTCTGAAATTGTAAACATTTACCTTCGGGCTTTGGCCCTTCGCTAGTTGACCATACAAATCAGGATTCGTCCTGGGGAACCCAAAAAAAAAAAAAAAACAAACTCCCGTTATTATTATTAATCATTAATTAATTTTTAATTGATTATGATTTGAAATGAATTAGAAGAGTGATGGCATAAGGACAGACAGATTCATTATCTGAGGGATAATTAAAAAAGAATCAACCAAACAGCATATTCGAAATAAAAACAAAAAAACGTACTCGAATTTGGATGTCTTGAAATGGGTGAACCCGGTTCTGATCCTCTCGACTGGGTCGAAGGCCGTTGAACCGGCGGGGGAGGCCGCTAACTCAGCGGTGAGTTGCCGGATCTTGGCGGCGGCGGTTTCCTGGAGGTCAGCTTTCTCACTACATGTTAAAAAGGAAACCGTTACGGAACTCTGTTCTGAAATCAATTCGGGTGTCAGATGAATTGTAATCGGGTCGGGCCTACGTGGTTGGCGCCGCCCGAATTAGCGCGTCGATTTGCGGTGGCTTTTGTGGAATTTAATGAAAAAAAAAAAAAAAAAAAACAGAACAGATGGGATCGGCCGGTACCTGAGAAGCTTTTTGAGACCGGCAATGGCTTCCTCGTACGAATCCTGCGCCATGTCTTCCTGATAATTCCAAATCAGTAATTTCAAAAATCCAAAAAAGAAAATCGGAAGAGATCGCCGGAGCAATACTTTTGGATTCAAATTCCGATATAAAAAGAAAACCCATCTTTTCAATTCTTATAAGAACGAGAAGATCAAAATGAAGGGATTGGAAGAACAGACCTCTTGATTCCACGGTCTTATCGGGTTGTTTTAACGTTGTTGGAAAGGAAAATTAAAGCAGCAAGCAAAAAACTATGCATCCATGTTGTTCGAGACAGTCCAATATATATAATAGAACCAACCAGAAATTGATGAATTAAAGTAATTAATTACCCAGTTGGCATTTTCTTAATTAGAGCATGGACTTTCTTTTTTTCTTTTCTTTTTTTCTCTTCCACGATTAGATAATGGGAAAATGACGTTGGAAAAAGCCTCAACTTTTTTAATTTTCTATGTCTCTCCTTGTTTGGCTTCTTACATAATTTAATTACACATTACATACACGTAGTATTTTTTTATACATTACACGTAATTCCAACATATACTATAAGCGGCATGTAATTACTGGTATTACTTGACAAAAAAGAAAGAATTTGAATTTAAAAAAAAAAAAAAATTGGAATTTCTAGAATTATCCAAATTGGAAAAGGGAAAGATGTGATTTTGATGGGTGAGATTGTGCTATAAATTTTCAATGGTGTGAATGAAAAGCTTGGTTCATTGGATTTGTGAAGATCATCACAGCCGTGGATTTGGGGAGGGATTTGGATGGACGGCTGTGATTTGAGATTGGAAGTAGAGGAAATGTGAGGTGGTTAGCACTGTTTGGACCCCAAAAATGATGAATTGAAGAAAGTGGGAAGAAAGAAGAAGAAAGGAGTGGCGGAGGGTCAACGTCGATGGCGTCAATGCCGGTGGCTTTGGTTGACGAGTCAACAAATCCACCCGTCCGATGCACGCCACGTGTCCCACATTGGGAAGCGTGACATTAATAAAATAAAATAAGATGCAGACTTTTTTTTTTATAGAAGAAATAAGATGCAGACCTTACCCTATTTAGATATTAAACAAATGTATAATATTTTCATTAGAAATTTTAAAACCATGTGAAAAAACACATCCAAGTATTTTTTGTTAATTGGTAAGGAGCATGTGTGTGTTGGAAATTCTTTTTTTTTTCTTTGCTAAAAGTCAAATGAAAAACCAATTTTTTTTTCTTGGTTATAAATATGAAATTCATGTGAATTTGTCAAACATTTGGGGCCATTGTTTGAATTTCTTAAACTTACCTCTACTTTTTGGCTAAGGGTCATGGTATTGGAAAGGCCACAATATAATAAGGACAGGAGACCTTTACAAATGAAGAAGAATATAATTGCAAGTTTGACTATATGGAATATTTTATTTTAATGTAAATGTATTGATGATTATTTGTTTATTTGGTAAGAATATAAGGAATGTCAAATCACCAATCTTTTTTTTTTTTTTAGTATGTCAAATCACCAATTTGGTCTATATGGTCTCGACTTTTATTGAAATGTTTTAATTTGATCTCTTCGGTTAGTTGAATTTTACACACCTTCAACTTCAATAATGACAAAAAAGGAAATAAGCTTAGCCTTAGTTTCAGGATCTCGGTTTGTAAGAAGCAAAAATCTCTCGCAACACAAGATGTCTAAGGTTCCTCAAACAGCGTGATACCTCACAATGGGTAAACCTTTTTTTTTTCTTTAAAATGGTAAATCTTTTTTATTGTCGTTACAAATTGAATATGAGATACATTTTCTATTTTTTTTATTTGCTTAATGGTAGGGGCTAAGACTATGGCAAATTTTCAAATGGCTACAAACATTATACAAACAATTATAAAGTTTAACTAAAACATAGAGATTAAATTGAAGCTTTTTATACTCTTAGATTCAAATTGTAGTTGAGTCCAGATCATCCCAACTAAATTGAAAATTTCAAAAGTATAGAAATCAAATTAAAATTAAGACTTAATTATATAATCAAATTACTAATTTAATCTGATAAGAATAATACGTGAGACTTTAATAGAAAAGATATCGAAGATATGGGGGAGGTATAAGGTTAGAAATAGAAATATTCTTAACAAATTCAAAATGGAACATCAACAAAAAAAATTAAAATAAAACTAAAGTAAACACCAATTATATTATATCAACCACATCAAAACTTTTCTAATTTTAAATTTTAGTTTCCAGTCCATTTCTATATCTATTTTTAGTATATATTAAATTCTATAGTAATCAAAAATTATTTATTGATTGTCTTGTCCAATACGTCGTTCAAAGCTTTGAAATTAGTTACATCATTCGAGTAATTATGTTTAACTTGGTCAACTTTTTATTTACGTTGTTTAAGTTTTAATTTTTATTAACTTTATCTTGAATATTTGATCCTTATATTAAAATGATCAATGATGGAGTATTATTTTTAGTGTTTTTTCTTTTTGGTTAAAAAAAATTCAAAGAATCCCAAAAGCGTCTCTTCATCAAATTAGTTATATTATTTAATAAAAACTATACACTAAATGCGTATCCATATAATACAGTTATTTCATAAAATATTGTTTATATTATTACTAAGATATTCATGATTAAGAGCACTTTTGTTGTAGGTTATAAGTACTAATTATTAAGTTTTGCTTTTCTTTATTTTTATTTTTATTTTCATTTTTAAAGAGAAGTTTTGCTTTTATAGAACTTTATATTAGCTGTTAGATGCAAAATATTCTAAGTTAAATATTCCGTCTTACAAGCCTCCCTTTAATATTCCTTAGTTGTTCTGTTTTTGGCATAACTAAAGGGGTTATTACTTTTAAAAAGAGGTGTGAGTTGATTTTCCTTTTTTAGGAAAAAAAAAAAATGATGGGATAAATGTTATACTTTTAATTTGTAAAACAAAATGTTATCAAATCAAAAAAATTGATTCAAATTCATTTAAAAAAAAAAAATCTTCATTATCGTTGTTTGAATTCGATATTAAATTTGATGGATGTAAATAACGTTTAAAGAGATATCTTAAAAATGTTTTTAAGAAATTTTGGCCTAGATTATAACAAATGTGAGATAGAACTTAAAACATCTAAAAAAAATTGAGTTGTATTATTCATTGATGGAATATCTAAATACTGTGAATTAGAAAAAATGAAAAAATATAAATTGATGGACCTACAATCAAGCCCTTGGCTGGATTGGGTCATTTTTCCTTAGCTAGCGGCCCACTCCAAACTTAAAAATACAGATAAAATTTTCAAGAAAAAAAAAATATTTATTTTGAAACTAAAAAAATAAATGTTTGGGAATTTTTTTTTTTGACCCCAGCATGTTGTATCAATTTTAACCTTGAACTTTCAATTTTAACAAATTAAACCCTAAACTTAACAAATTGTATCAATTTGAACCTCAAACTTGCATAAGTGTTGCAATGTAGATCTTTGGTAAACTTTTCATTTGAATTGAACATTTTTTTTTAAATTAACATTGCAGCTGAGTTGGTGTTTTGTAAAAAAATTGTTGGAGAAACTCTTTATTAGAAGAAATCAAATATCTCATATTATTCTTTTCATTGTTATCCCCCCCCCCAAAAAAAAAAAAATCACAAAGTTATTTACAACAACAAAAATCCAACAAATATGAGAAATAATAATAATAAAAAAAAACTGGAAATTTCTTTGTTTTCATTTCCTACATTTTTACATTCTTCTAATTAGCAAAATAATAATAATAATAATAATAATAAAAGAAGAGAAAAAAAAAAAGCCCGCAAAGTTCTTAGCAGCAAGAAAAAACAAACAAATATTTGAAGATAAAAAATCTTCCAAAGTTGCTTTGCTCTCGTAATTTTAGTAGTAGTATTAAAGGTCTCACAAAGTTCTCAACAACAAGAAAAAAGTCATCTAAATAAAGCTTGTCCAATATTTTATTTATACGAAACCAATTCAAGGGCAATGTGAATTTTAAAAAAAATGAAGAAATAGTCAATTACGTACCGTGGTTCAAACGAAAAGTTAATCAAAGGTATACATTGTAACACTTATGTAAGTTTAGGGTTAAAATTGATGAAATTAAAAATTTAGAGTTGAAATTGATATTACTTAACAAGTTTAAGATTCAATTTGATGAAATTGAAAGTTCAGGGTTAAAATTGATACAACCCCAAAGTTTAGGGTTAAAAATGATTTTTTCCCTAAATGTTTTAATAAGACAAGATTGTTTATTAAAACACCTAGGTTATATATAAAGTTCAGGGTTAAAATTGATACAACCCCAAAGTTTAGGGTTAAAAATGATTTTTTCCCTAAATGTTTTAATAAGACAAGATTGTTTATTAAAACACCTAGGTTATATATATATATATATATATATATATATATATATATATAATATTTAGTTTTTAATATTTTGATATTTTTCTAATTTTTTTTTCAACTCATATATTTTTCTAATTTAATTCATACCTTTTAAAAAGTTTGAATCTTTTTAGGATTACCATGTAAACCTTTGAGATAGTAGTTGATGTCTTAACCATTAAATCATGTTTCGATTGACAAAAGTTTTCAATCTAATTCATTATGTATTTGATATTTTTAATATAATATCCCTCATTATTATCTTATCTAAACTTTCGTCAAATTAATATATTTTGTAAGTTTATCACAAATCAAACTTTACATTGAAGAATAGTGAGCAAATCTAATTTGAAACAATGTTAATGCGTAAAAGAACACTAAATTGAAAAATTACTTAAACATTAAGAAGTCAAACAAAAAATACGAATTATCCACAAATAAAAGAAAATAGAAAACACTTCCAAACTTAACATATTATGTCATTAAACTAAAAAAAATCATAGAAATGACAGATATTCACAAAAACCCAAGCAGCATCTCTCAAGCCATAGTCTTATTAAAACCAACTAAATACCAAATGAAAGAAAGCTCCTTTAGAAACAACTCCCTAATTTGTTTAATAATCTCATATTAAATCTTAACAAAAGTAGCAAATTCGAAAATATAATATAGTATTATATCTTTTCAATGTGGGATCTTCAACATATAGTTGTGACAGATAATTAAGGGGACAGAAAGATTAATATAATTACATTATTCTTACCGAAACTTTGGCAGAGCAGCAAAGAAGCATACAATTTTTAAAACTAGGGGCCATTGCAATGCCTTCCTCGTGAAGAAATTCTCCTCTGAAAGTCGTAAAGAAATTAAACTCTACAACTCAAAGAATAATGGAGAAAAGTTGCAGCTGAGGGAATGGGACACCATATTAATAAAGGGAGAAACAAGAGAAGAAGAAGACAGAGTTTTGGGATAGAGAAAGGAAAGCGATGGCTGAGGTGAGAATTTGTTATCCTCATTCCGGATTAGAATCCCATGTTCCACATTACTTCATTCTGATTCTGATCAACCAAACAATACTGTAATTTTTATGTATTCTATTTCTTCTTCTTCTTTTTCTAATTTTAATTTCTTTGTAAAAATTTGAGTGGTCCATTTTTATTGAATAAAACCAATACACCAAGTACATTTTTCTTTTTGTTATTTTGTTTCCTTTGCTCATTTAGTGTTGAGATGGTAATAGTATTACATTGAACATAGGAGTGTACCAGATAAGCACAATATCGATGTTCAGGGACTTAATTATCTAGTTAGGACGAGTATCAACACAACAAAATGTTGGATTTGTACTTCATTCGCTGAATAGTACACATCACATGCTAGAAAACAAAAAGTTCATGCTCTAAAAAACGAAAACATAAAAGTTATATATACATACCAACATACGTATATAAAAATGCATGGTTGGGTGCATATTGAAATTCATTAATAACAATGGAAAGAAAAGTTGCCCTCTTTATAGAGGAGGACATCCGCAAAGGAAGATGAGGAGGCCAAAAAAATTTGTCATTTTTCCCACGAACGGGAGCTCAAGCAAGAATGTTGAGCAACATATAGTGAGCTACTGTGTTTAGCTCTCCCCTACCATGCCTGAAAATTACAGATTTCATGGTAGCTGCTAATCCGATGATAGTGTCAATAATGGATTTCATATCCGAAAGGTCTTCTGAGATGTCATTCAACGCGTTTACAACAAGCATGGCGTCCGATTCAACCTTTACTAAAATTCCCCTTTGATTGCAGGTATCGACTATGGATTTGAGACTTACCGATATTGCCTTTGCTTCTAGAGATTTAATTGACCATCTTTTAGATGTTTGTTGCATTTCGATGTAGACCAAGGATCCATCCGAATTCCCAAGTTATACATCTATCTTTTATTTTCTTGATGTCTCCACGAGACCACGACCAAACTATATATCTATCTTTCTTAAATATTAAATACCAATTGTCATTCAAAAAAAGAAAATATCATTATTCTAAAAAATCAAAATGAGTTAGTTGTCGTAAATAGAAGATTGAGATTTTTTTTAAAGAAACACAAAACTTGGAAATATATATATATATAATGAAATTATGAATAAATAAATAAATAAACAAATAAACAAATATGATTATCCACTTCAAAAATTTCTGTTCAAGCCATTAGGAGTGGTAAAAAACCCCATGAGATTGCTTCTGTACGGCAGATACGATTTCCGTTTATTCATTTCATTCTCCGCTCTATTCCTCGCGTAAAGCCGCTCGTGACAATCCGACGCCGTTTCCCCTTTCGTCCGCTTCTCTCCCTTCCCTTTCGCCGACGAAGCACTTCTCAGAAACACCAGCGCCTCCTTCCCGTCGCTGCTGCTCCGCCGAATCTTCTCTCCGAACCTCAGCAGCTTCGAGAACCCCGTGGAATAGCTCTTCTTCCCCAGCTCCGGCGCCGGCGCCGAAGCCGAAGCCCTAGTCCGATCCTCAGTGGTCGAACAGACTAATTCTTCCTCCATGAATAGCTTCTTCAACTGGGGTCGAACTGGAACCGGCGTCGTTGTTTCGTTTACATGAGGCAAAATCCGTGGATCGAAGATGGGAAAAACGGGGCGAATCAGGCCGTTAACGAAGGCGTCTTCGGCACTGATCGGAGAGCCATCTGGATTCAAACAAACGAAAGAGAAATCGTCGATCGGAGAGGCGTCTTCTTCAACGAATTCTTGCATGTTTAGAAGAGACAAGAAGATGGAGAAGGAAAGTGAAATTGATTTTGAAGATTTTGGGATTGCGATGAAAGTAAAGTAGTGGTAATAAATGAATAAATAATATTGGAAATCAATGGAGGACGGGGAAGTCGAGAAAAGGAGGCAAAGCCGCGTATTAAATCAATCCCAACAACACTCTTTTGCCTCTCTTCCACATCGCCAACCTTACCTTTGACCAAAAACTAACTTGTATTAATGACTAAAAAATATATGATTTGAATCTTTCTATATACCTACTCAAAATCAGCTTAACTTAGTGTGTAACTGTTAAGTGATATTTACTCTTCACCAAATATATAAAAAAAAAAAAAAACCAGTTGATATATATTTAGATTGATAGATAAATTACATAAACTTTTACGACAACGTATATTTAGTTTTTTCTACCTTTAAGATTTTGTCATTCTAATTTTTATATTTTAAAGAGTTTCTAACATCTTCATATTTTTCAATTTATATTTAAATATATTCATATTATTAAGGGAAAAAAAAATCTTTTTGGTCCCTGAGTTTTGAGGAATAGGTACGAGGGAACTTTTAAACCTATTTCTCAACATTCAGGAACTAAAATGACCCATTTTGAAAACTTAAGAACCTTTTAAACCTATTTCTCAAAACTCAATGACTAAAAATGTCTATTTTGAAAACTCATGGATCAAACTCATCTATTCCTCAAAACTCAAGGATCAAAAAGGTATTTTTCCCTATTATTAACTTATTATTGAAGGGTGGTGTGGCATGTTGATTTGGGACAAATTCATGTATTTGTTGGCGTAAACCTTAACAATATATATTTATTAAAGATTTTGCAAAGTATTACTCAATCTCAAGAGTTTTCTAAACAAAAATAAATAGACATGGGTTTGATAGTTCAACAACTAGACTTAATTTGATAAGTGCAAATACACCAAACTCATTGTTTTAGGTTTGATTAATCTTCTCAACCCTTAGAGATTGACTTGGTAGCGCATTCAAAGTTGAAAAATAAAACGATACAAAGATTTTTTTTTTTTTTTTTAATAAAAAAAAGGAAAAAGTACTATTTGTAAATAATGGGTAAGCGAAGATGTTATGGAATTTCTTGATTTTTGAGACAAATTAAAAGGTAAACGCTTTGAAAACGTTGCGTTTTGAGTTTTAAATTTGGAAGGGAATGAGAAAGTTGGGTAATTAAGGCGCCCATTGTGATGTAAAAATAATTAAACCAAAGAAGCTGGAATTAACGAATTAAAAACACCATATATCCTTTTAATTAATTAACGGCTAATGGAGTTTGGTAGTAGAAAACTCAACTCTAGAGAGGAAAACGTCGTCGCTTTGTGTTGCCACTATTATTGACTGCTTCTCCTCTACAAAAATAATATTTTTGTCTTTGACCGGCCATTGGAAAAGGAAAACAATGGAGTTTTCATTTTTCAAGTTACCGTTATTTGAAATGTCGATAATTGATATCGACATGTCGGAACAGTTGGCTGGCTGGACAAACAAAGTATATAGTTGTCGATGGGATTCAACTATAACAAACCACATCAGCATAAGCACATCATTTTTCAAAATATTGCGAAAAAGTATCTCATCTTTAAAAATATTATTTAAATTTATAATATATATTTTTTTAAAAAAAGGAATTTATTATGAAAGATGCGATATTAATCAACGAGAAATTTATTTTATCGCTCGTAATTGTCAATGGTAGTATGTAGGGAGATCCTTACACACCGATATGCAACAAAGTATTTTCGAACGTTAATTTTCCTACAAATTTGAGAAATATCTTGGACACTAGAAGATGTACTTAAATATCCTTTCATTAGAAAATTTCTAAAAATAAATTTTGTCAATATGATGAAGTATGGAAGAATTATTAAATGAAATTTTGTAATCTAAATGGGTTCCGGCGAGGGGGTGGGGCCCGGGCAGTGGTGCCAAGGATAAGCTCCAGAGGTGTGTGTTTTGAAATTTGGCGGTAACCCGAAATGCAAGGAATAAGAGGCAGTGCGGCATTTCTCAATCTTCATCTTCAACAACTCACTCTCACGCACACGCCGTCCGATTTTAACGACCCTCCAAAAATATCCTTCCCACGATTCTTGCAAGCTTCTAATTTCATGTCTGTTATAACCTAAAAACCCCGAAAATTAGGATTCCCAGAAATTTTGGAGCGCAATTGATGGTTCTCATGGCGCCTTTCAGCTTCTGATCGTTTCTCGAAGATTTGGGAAATGTAATCTTCCCCAGTTTCTGCACATACCCTTTTCCAATCTCCCGCCGTTTCGTTTGAATCCTTTCTCAAGATTCTTGTTTCTGCCATTGCTGTAATCTCCAAACAACCTTCTTGTTTTTTTGCATGGACTGAAATGATGATGCTGAAAATAGAAGTAGGGATTTATAAGAAATGAGATAGGGGGGAAGAGTTTCAGTGGGATGAAGAATCTGGCCGAGTGGTATTGAATTTTTAATTTCAGATTTGTGGAACAGAACGTGAGAAATAGCAGAGCATTGGGAGAGAAAGAGGAGGAGGATTGCGAGAGAAGAAGAATGAGGTCTTCTTCAAACGATACTTCTTCTTCTTCATCGGATTCTGATTCTGGTGCAGATTCAAGTTTGCCGCCTGAAGCTTCGGATTCTTCTCCTCCTTCTCCTCCGTCGCAGGATGATTTTTCAACATTGTCATTTGATGAAGGCAATGAAGCCAATGGTCCTGAGCCGTCGGATCTTGCATCGCAATTTAATTCTCCGCCTGCCGAGAGCGATGGTTCACCGTCTTCCTCACCGCCATCTACTCCAAACCCTGGATCTACACCGCCGGCTCCTATTGTCTCCTCCAATTCAAGTTCATCCGAAGAGAATCCATCGCCTCCGCCTGAACCTTCCGCTTCACCACCGCCGTCTCCTCATCCTCCTCCGCCGCCGACTCGTCCACCACCGACTTCACCACCGCCTCCAGAACTGCCGTCTGAGTTTGAAGTCGATCCTCCACCTTCCCCTGTTCCGACCCAAAAAAACTCTCCGGCAACTCCAGGAAGTCCGCCTTCTCCAATACCTGACAATAGTCCCTCTGTTCCGACGAATAACGGCAGTCCTCCGGGACCTGGGACCGACGAGGAGCTTCCACCATCTGAACCAACGGATCCTCTTTCTCCAACAGAAGCTCCAATCGTGGTTCCTTCACCAGGTGCAAGTCCGGGGACGGCGAGACGAACTCCGAGTCCACCTGAGGGGTTAACCACTCCAACATCAGGGTCTAATGTTCTTCCACCTCCCACAACTACATCCTCCAGTCGTACTCCAAACAATTCACCTCAATCTACCGACTCAACGCCGGTGAAATCACCATCAGGGAAGTCCAACCCACCATCGTCAGGTTCAAGTAGTCACACTGATGTCATAATAGGCGCTGCAGTAGCTGGAGTTTTCGTAATCGTTTTGATCGCTGCGTTTTTTGTGTTAACAAGGAAGAAGAAAAGACGGACAGATATGTACCCTGGCCCGTACTTGCCTCCCAATAACTTCGTTGTTAAATCAGGTATTGGAAATTTGGAATTATCCCAATGTAGCTTGCTGTTCTTCAATTTAGAAATCATGGTTCTGATGGGATGTTGCTGATTTTCTTATATGTTAGATGGAAATTACTATCCGCATCAACATACGGGCAACTCTTCTAGTTCGGCAGAAGGCTTCTATACTCAGGTCCCGCATACTCCGGTTGGAAATAGCTTTGGGAGTCAAAGAGGGACGGGATACAGTGGCAGTGGCGGCGCCAGTGCAGCGGAGTCAGGTGTGATAAACAGTGCTAAATTCTTCTTTACCTATGAGGAATTGATGGAGGTTACGTCTGGATTTTCGCGTCAAAACATTCTTGGGGAAGGTGGGTTTGGATGTGTTTACCAGGGTTGGCTTCCAGAAGGGAAGCCAGTGGCTGTCAAGCAACTCAAGGCAGGAAGTGGACAGGGCGAGAGGGAATTCAAGGCGGAAGTTGAGATTATCAGTCGTGTTCATCATCGGCATTTGGTGTCTTTAGTGGGCTACTGCGTCTCTGAGAATCATAGATTGCTCATCTATGAGTTTGTTCCTAACAAGACTCTTGAGTATCATCTCCATAGCGGTATGGAAGTCGAACCTATCCTTGATCTCCATCGTCACTTTAAAATGGCTTAAGGGCTTGTCTTGATGTTGAAAATATTTGACTTCTCCTGGCAGGTAATGAAGTGCCCGTGTTGGATTGGAGCAAAAGACTCAAAATCGCTTTAGGAGCTGCAAAGGGTTTGGCATATCTGCATGAAGATTGTGAGTACATATCAGTAAATTCAAAAAGTTTTACTGAATTGAACTGTTTCAATGTTACTGAGACGACATATCCTCTATTAACTTCATATCTCCTTCCTTCTGCTCTGTTCATAGGCCATCCCAGGATCATTCACAGAGATATCAAGTCAGCTAACATTTTGCTGGATGATGCTTTTGAGGCACAGGTACGTGCAGACCAATTTTTTCTTCTTATTTCGAAACCATACGTGCTATTTTCTTGTTTCCACAGTCTCTGTTTCCGATTTTGATGGACAACTTCAAACACAGGTTGCAGATTTTGGACTTGCAAAACTGACTAACGATACAAAAACCCACGTTTCGACTCGTGTCATGGGGACATTTGGGTGGGTTAACTTGGTATTTACTTGTCGGATAACATTTCTTTGAGCCATCGTTTTTCCCTTTTAACATATCGTTTGTGTTTCAATGACTTGCAGATACATGGCACCTGAGTACGCATCAAGTGGGAAGTTGACAGATAGATCAGATGTATTCTCGTTTGGGGTTGTGCTTCTTGAGCTTATCACTGGTCGTAAGCCTGTTGATCCCACTCAGCCTTTGGGGGATGAGAGTTTGGTCGAATGGGTATGTAAATAAATGAACAAACATTTCAAATTTGCTCTCTGCCATGCTATATGCTGAATTTTATATGTTGAAGATCTTTCTTCATCTTCTTTGAGACAAACTTGAACGGATTCAGTAATGTTCTATGTCATGAATGTTGCAGGCTCGTCCACTCCTTCTTCACGCCCTTGAAACTGGGGAGTTTGAAGTATTGATAGATCCACGCCTTGAAAAACGGTATGTGGAAAGTGAAATGTTCAGAATGATCGAAGCAGCAGCTGCCTGCGTTCGTCATTCGGCTCCCAAAAGGCCTCGCATGGTTCAGGTTAGCTTAATTCCATTCAAAACTCCATTTCAACAAGCTTGTTCTTGAATAGCAGTTCTAATACTACTTTGGCTTAACAGGTAGTGAGAGCACTAGACATTGAAGGCGACATTTCTGACCTCTCCAATGGTGTCAAATTTGGTCAGAGCACTATCTATGATTCTGGACAATACAGTCAAGACATTTCTAAGTTCAGGAGAATGGCATTCGGTGATAGCTCCGAGTACGACATTTACAGTAGCGAATACAATTCCAGAGAGATGTCTGCAAGTCGTGAATCATGGAGATCAAATAACTCAAGTGGTGAATCAGAAACTACAGCTTTTAAAGGACGAAGTGGTGTACAACAAAGTCACCTTAACAGTCGACAATTATAATATGATGCTTGTACACCACGACGTAAATAATGTGTAAAGCTTCTTCCTTTTTTTTTTTTTTTTTTTTTTTTTTTTTTTTTTTTTCTTTTTTCTTCTTTTTTCCATTTTTGACTTAGTTATACTCATTTTACCATAAACTTATACATCCTTCTAGACGGAGGTGTGAAATAGTGATTTGGAATTTTACATTTGAGCTCTAACGATCAAACAACATATGTGATATGTCATTAATTTAAAGAGGTTGATGAGGGATATTCTACTTTTAGTAATGCCCTGTTATTATATATTCTACTTTTGCATTTTGAATTTTTGACATTATATGCTAATTTTATACTTTCTTCTACCAATATCTATTTCCTCATGTCTACCAACTATATTATGCATGCATAGGGTTTGTAAATATATCTCCCCCTATATAAAAATAGCATTGTCGGTCGAGGTGCGCCAACAACACGAAGAGAAGAAAAGAGAAGAAAGAAACAAAAAAAAAAAAATGTTATTTACTTGGCTCAATTTTGATGAAATAACAAGGTTCCTAGCTCAAGCAGATTAATGTAACTGGTGCAGACGATTAAACAGCTGAACTTTTGGATAATCCATTGCTCTTTATAAGATGTTAACATCGAGTCGGGGTTATAAACACTTTCCCTTTGTACAGCCTATTTTAATTGTCTGACATCTCTGCTTGTTAGCTTGATCAGTGAGTCTCTGAGTCTCTTTGGCTGAATGTCATTTTCATTCGCCTAGAATATGGAACAAGAAAACAATCAGTAAAAGGAAGTTCTTTCAGCTAGAACTTTTGGAGGACTTTTAACAAACTTTTAGACTGGTAATCTGAAGTATAAGATCATAATAATATTCTGAATAATGCCAAAGCACAAGGACGTTCTCAAAAATCTTATTGCAGCACTAAATATGTTCTAGAAACTCAATCTTCCATACTTAGAAGTACATAGGTATTTAAACACAAATGAATCTTACCTCGACATGGAAAATGTTCAAGACCATACTCCCAAAGGTGGTAATATTGACATCGACAACCTGCAAGCCCAAAGAATCCATAGCCTCTATCGAGCTCACTACGCCGCCTTGTTTCTGCTTGCAGAATAGCTTGATTAAGAAATCTCTTTCATTAATTTGCATCACTTCCACTTCCACCTAACAACATTTTAATAAGAAATACAGTTAAACAAAAATTAGCACTCTTTCCCTTTTATGTTTAATTGGTAAGGTTACTTGGGAAGGAGCTGTAAATATGAGTTCACACTTGATATTCTACCTTCATAGGCCTCTCCTCACCAAGGATGAACATTGGTTGATCGTCCTGAACCAGAGGCCAACTTATCGTGTCTTCTTTTTTCTTCTCTAATGGTGAAATCTTTGATTGTTTGTTCTTTTGACAGTCCTTGTGCTCCAATTGAATGAGTTCATTCTGGAGGCTTTTCACATTCTCTTCCAACTCTCTTATGTAGTTGATAGCATCCACAATGATTGACGCTCTATCCATCTAAGGGTGCCATCATATCAAAGAAAGAAGATTAATAAATATATCTAAACAAATTTGCCATATGATATTTTGATAGTTTGTTTGAACCTTGGAAATATTAGGGACTAATGCACGTAGCGTGTAGAGACGATCCCTTATCTTGTTTCTTCTCCTTCTCTCTGTGATAAGGTTCTTGGATTTGTAAATTTCCTTTCCTTGTCTCCCGCCAGTTTTGGCTTCATCTTTCTGCAAGATCTTTGAAAATTCCGAAACCGCATCCGTTTGTTGTTTCAGCAAACCTTCTTGGGGCATTGGCCTTTTCGATTCAAAAGACCTGTGAATTGGTTGGTTCAACCCATGTGAAACTAAACTTGAATAAGAATCAAAGTACTGATGATCATTGGAAGGCTTTGAGCCACTGGATGATCCTTCACAGCTAGGAAAGGAGCTGGACTGGGATACTGAAGGAAGAATTTCTAACTTGGATTTGAAATCAAGCAATGGCTGAGGATCTGGCCAGTCTACTGAATAAAACTTGGGAGATGAATGAAGTCTTGCCTCATTGAGGCCAGCATCCAGTTCACTCTCTGTATCAACTTCTTGCTCCAGAGAGAAATTACAGTGAGCCATGACAAAGTTTATAACCTCTCCCTCTCTCGGCAACTGAAAAGAAATTGCACCCAAAAAATGAAGAGAAGATCTTCGTTAAACACAAATATGATCTGTGTTCTTATTCTTAATTCCTAGTACTTACATGTTTTGTCGCAAAAAGCTCCACAATTCCAGCAGAAATTGGAATTAGAACTCGAGTTCCAGTCAACTCCTGCCAAACAAGATGGCATTATTGCAGAGAAATTACTCTGAAATCAATCAACCAGCCCTTAGAGGCTTTTAAGATACAACCAAATTGAGAAAAAAGAAACAAACCCACATGTGAAAAGTTTGAAGTAAAAGAAACTTCAGCACTTGTAAGCCACATGGGTTGGTTCGAAACCAAAACATCTCCATGAACCCTGCAACAAAATCCGAATATGATGAGATTTTCTTAGCATTGTATTGCCATTATCATCATAATCCAGAGTAATGAAGAAGTTCTAACAACCCAGAATTCAATGATATTGAAGAAGGGAACTGAGCAAGTGCTTGGCAAGCATTTGTCCTCCTAAAATGTGGGAATCGAGTGTCCTTGCAAAGAGTAGTCGGGCTTATCTCTCCGGCTTCCTTTTTCCCGCCGGCGTCGAAAATCCCACCGCTACAGCAGCAACCCACCCAATCAATGAACCTACAGACAGCAGCCCTCCATTAAAACACACAATTTTCATCAAAAAGAAATCCAGAGAAGTAGCTAATCAAAAACCTTGAAGAATCATCTCTCGATTTCCAAACAATGCAATAATCCCAAACTTTGGTCTCCACCAGAGCCCTGAGACAATCCAGAGCTCCCTCGAAGCCTTTCATTGCCGCTAACTCCGAAAAACGGCCTTCGATCTCTTCTCTTAAACTGACTGGATAAGTTGTGGTACAGAAGGAGAAGGGTAACTAACATTTCCTTCGGAAAGGGGAAAATCAGAGTCAGTTTTCGGAAACAGAAATCTGATACTGCTTTAAGAAGAAAGAAAGAGATGGAGAGAGAGAGTTTTGACTGACCATTGAGCAGAGAGAAGAGAAACAGAAAGCCATCGAATCAAATCGTTCAAATGAAAGCTACCCATAACCATAACTGTTGCTGTTGCTGTTGCATAGAAAGAGAATCATGTTCAAAGTTTAGGGCAATGTAAAATGGGAAAATTCTGAAAATGGCAAAATGGAAGAATGGATTGGATCGTACAGTGGTTTGGCGATGATTCTGGTTGGCCATCTTCTTCATCTTCTTCTTCTTCCAACTGTTGATTTTGAAAGAGTACGGGCTCTGTGCTTCTGCACTTGCAGTTGCAGAGAAGCTCAATGATTTGTTTGTGAAAAATAAAGGCTATGGACAATTATTAACCACCAGCCTTTTATCTTTTAGTTATACATTTTTTGTTCGAAGTACAGTTAGTTATACTTATAGTTATTAGTTAAGCAAAGATTATCCGTTAATAACTAATTCCTACGAATTCAACTAATATAATGCTCATAATCACAACTATAACTTAAAAAAAAAAAAGTAACTATGAAATTTAGTAAATAAGAGACCGATTACTCCTCCAAAAAGAAAGAAAATCGATTAACTTTGTTTATGAGGGTGATCCAAGTCTAATTTATTGAATAAGATACTAATTATCATTCTAGAAGTTGATGGTTTTAATCTCACCCCGTAATTATTGAACTTAAAAAAAATGTTTAAAGCTTGATATTCATCTTTATATTTGTTAAACTAAAAAAAATAGTTAGTATTGAAATTTAGTAACAAAATGTTCAAACCACCAACCTAAGTATAGTTCAAATGATATAAAGCTTGTACCCTCGACTAAGAGATTAGTAGTTTAAATCTCACATCCCACATGTTGTAAAAGAAACAAAAACAAAATGTTCAAACCGAAATAAAAAAGTACATAACACAACTAGGGGATCTAGTATTTATAAAAATAGTCTTGTCCAACCGATAAAAACTTGGTTAAATTATACAAAATGTCTCTCAACTTTGGATAAGTTTTCTAAACTTTCTAGAATTTATATCGAAAAAAAGACACAATTTTGGACCATAAACTTCCGTTTTCATCAAATTAGACCCTAAACTTAGATAAGTATTGCAATGTTCACCCTCAATTCAATTTCTTCTAATTCACACACTAATTAAAAAAAAAACAATGTAAAAATCTTCATAAACTCATTAATTTCAATAAAATAAAGCTTTATACAAAGATAAATGTATAATCAACGTACAAATTAACTATTGAATAATTTTTCAAAAATTCATAAATTCAACCAAAAAAAAAAAAAAATCTTACACTAATGTCATCTTTCTCTAAAAGGGTGAGATACAATTTGATAAAATTAAAAATTTAGGGTCAAATTGATACATCCTGATAAATTTATGGTGTAAATTAATTTTTTTTTCCAATTTATTTCTACTATTAAACTTTAAAATTGTTTCAAAACAGCTTTTTTATCCGATTTTTTTTCAATTATACTAATTTGAACTTTCAAACCTTTCATTTTTAATCTTTAACTTTTAAACGTTTTATTTTCGCTATTGACCTTTAAAACCCTTATGTGCTTCCCTATAAAATAAATATGAGAATATGATGCGCTGAAGTTACACGTAGATATATAAGGCAATCCAAATAAGCCTGAAATTAGAAACTACAAACACTACAACTATAACTTCTTCTTCTTCTCAAAAAAAAAAAAAAAAAAAAAAAAACTATAACTTCTTCTTCAATTGGCTAAGATGTATATTCGAATGTAAAACAAGATTTAAATCCAAACCCATGAGTAGTTGAACTTAAAAAAAAAAAAAAAAAAAAAGTTATATGCTTTATTAAAAATAAGATTTGATAATATGACTCTTAAATTAATCCAAAACTAAAATAATTTTAATGGATTTGCTTTAGAGTTCTTCCACCTCCACTATTCGTATTCGTATTCTCTGGTTTTATTCGAAACCTCATTCTTTCTTTACTTTAAAACACAAAAGTACCCATAAAACTCTGTTAATTGAAGATGCCGTGAGCTTGAAGATATGCGATCAAAAAGATTTCAACAAGTTTAGATTCCTCCCCTGAATTCAAGAGCATCCACTGAATATCATCGCAGATTAGTGATTGAATTGAAGCTTGTCATTAGATAAGAACAAAGATCAAGTGAAAAAAAGAAAGAACAAAGTAAGAAAGAAAAAAACAAAGGAAAAATCCACACAGCTATTACTTGACTTGACACGAATTGGAGCTTTTCGTGTTTCTATGTTGTTTTACAAGTAGAATCAAACATGCCCATGCCCATGCCCATGCCCTTGCCCTTGCCCTGCAGCTTTGAAGTTGAAATCTATTTCATGGTGATCAGAATGCTTGATTTCGCTTCTCATTTCACCGCCATTTTCAAAGGGTTTGAAGCCATTTCCATGGCCATGGCCATGGCCGTTACCATTTCCATTGCCTTTGCCTTTGCTTCCTCCATTTCCATTTCCATTTCCACCAGATGGGAATTTGCCTTTCCCATTTGGGTTTCTCGGATCAAATCCAAATTCGATGTCTCCTTCCTTATTGGGGTGCAATTTGGGTTCTTTTCCTCTGGGGCGAGCGCCGCCGTGGCCACCACCGTGGGTCTTCTCCGGCTTCGGCCTCTGGTTTTCAACTCGCCTGTTGCAGAGGCGGCCAAGGAAGCAAGCAAGAGCCGATATGACAACAATAACCGCAAGAACTATAAAAACTGCCCCGAATGAGCCGTTGGAATGGTGGGAAGGAGGCTGGCCACCGGCGGCTGTGCTGGGATAAACCAGAGCCGGCTGCTGTTGCTGCTGCTGTTGTTGCTGTTGTTGAAACTCCGACATGTCGACGAGGATTTGGAAATTGGATTAGGAGAAATTAAGGAAGAGGGATTGGTATTAGTATTATATGGTGTGTGGTGCTTTGAGTGGAAGGGAAGGGAGAGATATGGATTTACTGAAGAAGGAAGCAAGAACAAGAAGGTTGCATGAGGAAGAGGGTTATGTATAATGAATGGGATTCTAAGAAATGGAAGAGAAAGAAAGAGGTCAAAAAAGGGAGGAACTTTCTTTTGGTAAAGAGACAGACAGCTAAAGAGATTCCTTGGGCTGTTTTTTTTTTTTTTTTTTTGTGTTTAAATTGAGTTTTCATGAAGGGAAGAAGTGGCAGGTTGATTTATAATTATATTCAGGGAGAAAAAAGAATAAAGATAGAGTTTGGCACATTCAAAAGAAAAGGAAACAAGAAAACTATTTAAAGCACTTTACTTAGGGCAGTCGCCCTCTATCATCCATTCTCGTTACATGTTGCTACGGTGATCATAGTTTATGTCTCATTTCCTAAATTGTCAAAGTGAACATAGCTCAACGTGTATCATTGATCAATAAATAAAAAATAAAGAACTACACACCAGAGTGTAGTTATTTTTCAACACACCACCATTGAAATATTTACCATTAGGAGAGAGAAAGGTAGAAAATGAGAAGTTTTTTTCTCTCTCCTAACTACCAACGTTTTAATAATGGTGTGTAAGAAGATATCTGCACATTGATATATAGCTAAGTATAGTTCAAAAACAAAAAACATGGTTATCAAACGGAATCAACGTTCTAAACCGGTTCTCGGTTAACTCATCACCAAAATATTTGAGCCAGCAAAAAGGGAGACCACAGACAGTGATTGGAGGGGGAGAGGAGATGATACTTTTCAGACAAGAGGGCAAAAGAGACAAATCGATGTGGTCTCAAATCTGAATTGGTTTGTGATGGGACAATGGAAATTGGTGTAAAAGAAAAGGAGGGGATTATGGAGTTCAACATGGGGATTCGAGTAGCATTCCAATTTGCCACCATAAAGCAGAAGCCAAGCGGCCCTCGGCCGCTCCTCAATTTTTCTTTTTGTTTCTGTTCAAATCTTCATTGCTTTATCTTTCTCCAAGAAGAGTTTGGCCTATAATGGCTGCTCTGCCTGCCCCCTGCTTTCCTTTTTATGTCTTTGGATCATTACGACAATGATATGTCAATTTTCATTGTAACATTATAGCTAGTGGATTTCTAACAACTTCTCTCCAACTTGTAGGACCTACTTTCTGATAGAAACACAGGATCTTGCCAGTTCTGTAGGGCCCTAAGCCCAACAGGCCTGTTTTCAATCACCTAATCAAGCCCAAGAAAAGTTCTGCACCTGTCCAAGAGGTAACAGATTCAACATATTTGTAGGGAAGAGGAGCAAGAACAAAAACTTTGGCATCTGGTGGGATTGATGGAAAGAAAGCTTACAATATTAGCTAGATTTGAGTCCTAGAAAGTCTGTTTTATTTCATTCTATCTCAATGTGACGTGTATAAGAGAGTTAAAAGTTACAACCCAACTAAAGATGGGGAATGAGTGCAAGGCTACAAGAGGAGGGTGCCACGTTAGGCACCAATAATGGTCTTATTTTCTGCTACATATAACTAAGGCAGATCCAAGAAACGAAATGGGGTCTAATCTTAATCTATGTAGACACTACAATCTATACTAGCATACTCATCATCATCCCCTTCCGGTGCAGTACCATGAAACTCCGGCTTGCGTTTTGGGATCTGTTGCATTAGTTGTATGAAGTTATCAGGGGCCTGTTTGTTATAGCTCATAAAAGCACCCAAGGCCCCAAGAAATCCTTCATGCCGCAAGAACATTGCTTGCGCATCGCCCTTCGACCTGAAAGGGAAAAATGTATATCGTATTTGAAAGGCTCAGGATTGAAGGGAGTAAAATGTAAAAAACATAGTCAGCCTCAGTTACTGCCATGAGAATCAAAAAAGAAAATGGCAGTGATATATCTTTACCAGTAATGAACAGCAACGGATATGGTGTCCATAGTATAAGCATGACCACGTATGAAGAATCCTCCAAAAAATATCCGCTTGAGTCCAAATCGAAGTGCAGTGAGATAGGCAAGCTGGAGAGAATTAAATTCAGAACATCTTATATTTCCAAAGTTTCTACTTTGTTTTGTAAGTAATGAAGTCCCATCACCGTGACTTACCTGTCCAATGTTATTCGAAATCATTCTTAGAAGGGACCGAGCAAGATCCTCAGCCCTGTAGTTTTCAAGCACTTTGTTTGCTGAAATTGTCTTGCCAAAGCTAGAAGCAATGGCCGTGGATGAAAGACCCATCTGAATCATTAGATGGCAGAGGAGGGTGAAGACTTGTAGCTAAAAAGGAAACTGTCATCCTTGATAAATAAACGACTATTTCTAAAAATGGAGGCAGTACAATAGGAATTTCATTAGGGTAGAATTAGGAATATAAGAAAGGGTATATTAGCAATTAGTTAAGGAGTTTGTTAGGGTATTTGGTTATAAAGAGGAGTATGATAGGAGAAAGTTAGGCATTAATTCAGTTGGATTAGGTCTTGAGTGATCTCAAGAGAGGAAAGGTCCAAATACCTCGAAACACTTGGTTTATCTTGTAGTTTGGTTATCTTTTACATTACAATATATTTCGGGTTCGATTGCAGTAACATTGATCTTGCATAATGAATAATCATATGATATCAATAGAAATGAGTGAGTACCTTAGAATAATCTATTCCACCATATATATCTCCAACAAGCATGTCTACCACTCTATTATTCCCTTGGTGACTCAACTCCAACAACTCGTCAAAACTGAGATTTTACATTTGGCTTTTAAAGCAAGAAAATAAATCATTCGTAAAAGTTTGCTTCGACGTTAAATTCTATAAATGAAGCATTTAAATTGATATGAAGAACCAAAAAGCATAAATAGTAGAGTAATGAACTTTCTAAAAAACTTCAAACCATCTGCCAAAAAAAAAAACAATAATTCTAATGACCAAGTGGATGAAAGAAGTACCTGTTACACTTTGTCAAAAGCTTACCCAAACCCCAAAATGTCCCACCACCAAGGCTCGTTCCACTTACCCGCTCAAACTTTCCATTTCCATCGACCTACTAATTGCAATATAAAAGATTGCAGGTTTAAGAAACCGTACTCGTGAAAATGCTATGGTTAGGAACTAAATAGTAAATACTATAATGACCATACCTTAATCATGCTGACACCAGAGCCAATGTTTACAAGGAGGAAAGGGTACAGATCATCTTGGTTAATCTGCACAAATTCCTTTTGACCGCCTATGTATGTAAATGCTTCTTGGTGGACTGCCTAAAATGTAACACAAATAGGAACATGCCGAGTGTAATAGAATTAAAATACAGTTCTATCTTCAGTTATCTGAATTGATGTAATTTAGTTTCACAACATTATATGACGAGTGTCACATTATTCAACATTTCAAGTATATTAGTTCTTTGAAAACCAAAATGGATAAGTCGAATGGCCCACCTTTAGGAGAAAATTTGCTCCAGCGACAAGGCAATCCATTTCATCTTCCTTGTCTAGACAAAAGTCAAGCTTTTCTTTGAAGAGATCTGCAAATTTGAATGCTCCACCACCGGTGGCCTTCTCACCAAAAGTTACCAGTCAAAAAATTTGCATGCTTCAGAAGTATACAAAACAACAAGGCAAAGTATTCTTTTGAGTCATAAAGATGGATTCAGTTGCACCTTTACAATGATTTTGTCATTGCCGAGATCCTTTGGGTGCTGGGAGCCTGGGTTAAACTTAACGTTCAGTTTTCAGCAAAGTACCAAAAAGGGGAGAAAATGGCAAAAGGGGGCATGATGAATATGGAGGGAAGTACGCAAAAGACTTAAACACAACAGCCAAAAGGAAAAGATATTATTTTGGAGTATATCAACTTCATCTCTCACTTTGTATGTACTCATTTTATAATCTTTTGGCTACCAAATGGGAAAACGGCTCAGGACACAGTTGTACAACTTATAAAACTGATCCTATTCAAGTAAGGTTGTAATAGCTAAACAATAATATCAATAACTCTATTGCCAACTTGAACATAGTTCAATCGGTTAATGCATATATCCTCAACCAAGCTCAAGGATTTGAATCTTCCACCCAATATCTTGTTGAACTCTAAAAAATATAACTAAATTTACGCTATAGGCCATGATGTTCATTATAAATTGTACACAACACTAGTATAATCTTAGGAGAAGGTTGAGATTCTCCAGGGATTGTCAAGGACATCTTCCCTTCCAAAACCACGATATGTTTTCAACTGCAACAGCACACTAAGCAAACAAGTTTAAGCTGAAAAAAGATCACTCAAGAGTAAATGCCACAAAGAACATCGTCCATACCGAGTTGCTTGCTTTTAATAAACGCTACACAGTCATCAATTTTTCTTGTTTCGAACTTGGCAAAGTGAAGCTTCCCTTGGAGAATGGAACGACTTCTTCCACTAACTTTTGCAGAACTCTGAACTTGATCATTTATCAACACTTTCTTGTTTCCAGAAAAATACACCAACTTAGCAAGAGTGCCTGCCAGAAATGCACAAATTAATCTCGTAAACTAAAATCAAAGTATGAGATCAAACCAAACCCAAGAAAAGAAAGAAAGGGAGAATGCAATAGGATGATCCAATATCCAATTGAATCACCAAAAAGGAAAAAAAAAAATGGAACTCAGAAAGAATCACCTCCAATATCCAATGCCAAATGAGATATTTGGGCGTCAGATTGGGGGTCGGAATTCCCTCCGGCTCCAGTGACTCCGAGATCCATCCGGCCGGAAATCGTACGGTAGGTAGCCGCTAGATCTTTGTTGGCGGAGAAGCTGAGAGATCTGAAATTGAAGTGTGGTGAAACATTCACAGCTAAAACCCTTACGAGGAACTGTTAAATAATTTGAGAAGACCCGATCGAGATGGCGTCGGAATTTGATCGGCAAAGCATTACAATGAGTATCAACGGTTGACTTTCCAGAGATAACGAACCAGAGCAGTTCCGCTGTTTGCCACCGTTGTCCGGTGGGCAGGTACCTGAGAAATTGGGAATTGAGATTATCCAAGATTGATTTTTATTTTTTTTTTATTTTTTTTATTTTTAATTAGACACGAGAGAGTTTTTTTTTTAAAAAAAAAATCACTTTTAGTCTCTAAACTTTTATGAAAGTAACAATTTGGTCCCTGAAATTTGATTGGTAACAATTTAATCACTGTACTTTCAATTTTGTAACAATTCAGTCCCTGAACTTTGGTGAGTAACAATTTAGTCCATTTACTTTTAAATTTGTAACAATTTGATCATTGTTGCAAAAAAAATCATCAAAATTAATTGTCGATTTTTATTATTTAATGATTAAACTATGTAGTTTATAAAAATATTGTGTCCCAAATTAGTTTATTAATCTATATAGGTAAGAAATTTCATTAATTATCTTTACATTAAATTTTCAAGACTAATTCGTAACAAATTTGAAAGTATAGGGACTAAATTGTTACTCATTAAAGTTTAGGGACTAAATTGTTACAAAATTTAAAGTTCAGAGACTAAATCGTTACAAAATTGAAAGTACAAGAACTAAATCGTTACAAATTAAAGTTCAGGGACTAAATTGTTATTTTCATGAAAGTTCAGGGACCAAAAGTGATTTTTAACCCATTTTTTTTCTTTTTTCTTTTTTCTTTTTGAAATCTCATTTTGGGCTCTTTAAAATTATACTTTACTCCCTAGGAAAAAAAAAAAGAAAAAAGAAAAAAAAAAAAGAAGTTATTTTTATGTTGTACTTAAAATAGGTTATTTTTATGTTTTTCTTTTTTTACTTTGCTTCTACCAGAAGAATAATATAGCTTCAAATATGTATATTAACCATGTGGGCAAGGATGAAGTTAGAATTTTTTTTGAGAAATGGACAAATTTTACATTTTAAGTTATCATGAGTGGAAATTTAGGAAAAAAAAAATTACATTATGTTAACGTTTTTATATAATTTTTTTAATTCAAGACAAGTAAAAAGTGGAAAGGTATATATTGGAACAACATATATGTTGGTGACTTGAGACAATTATTGGAGGAATGAATATTAAATAAATAAATAATTGCAATGAATAAAATTATTGATTTTTAAAGATCAGAAATTAAAATACAATATTTGTAGGTTCAAACTAAATTTTTAGGTTTTTAAAACTTCAAGAACCAAATTATGATTTGTAGCCTTTTTTTTTTTTTTTTTGAAAAATATGATTTGTAGCCTTTTTCTTTTAAGGGTATAACATTATAGATGTAGTGTATGGTGTATTAAAAAATATAATTAGTTTAGGGGAATTTTTTTTTTAGTATTTTCATTGCACCTTTGCTGACTTCTCCCATTTACACCATAAAAAATTCCTCCATATACTAAGATTTTTTTTTTTTTTTTTTTTATCAATTATAAACTATGACATTGGACCAAAGATCATTCTTAAAGATAGTTGACGTGACTAATAATGAATAGTATATATATTATTATTTCAATCTCAATCAAAAAAAAAAAAAACTACAATTTTACTTATAAAATAGGTATTCCTACGTTTCAATAATTTCGTTATTGATGAATTAACTAGTTGAAAGTGACTTCTATTATTAATTTACTTTGTAAAATAGGTGATTGTTATGTTTATTAATGTATACTAATGATGTGGGCAAGGGGAAGCTAACATTTTTCTTGAGGGGCAAAATTTTATATTTCAACTTTTAATAATATAAATGATATTGTTAATTCTAAAAATTTAAGGGACGAGAGACAAGTTACGAAGAAAAGTTGTAAAATCTTAATATTTTTATATAATTTTGATTAAGATTAATCTATAGGTGGACAACATATATATTAGAATGCATACAGGGAGTATGTAAAATTTGTTAGTATTCCCTAACACTCAATATTTTCTTACTTCATTTATACTCTCGATTTTCGTTCATAAATAATTCTTTGATGATATTGGATTCCACATCATTCTCAAAGACGACCAAGGTAATTGACTATGAATAATAATAGTATTCATACTATATTAGATCTCATTTACTTCAAGGCCATGAGAATACAATTTTTCGTCTTCTAAAAAAAAATAAAAATCATTCTCATTTATTGAATCAAGGAATGAGAATACAATTTTTCGTCTTCTAAAAAAAAATAAAAATCATAATCATTTACAAAATACAGGAATGGAATCAATCGATGGGACCTAACATCGATTAGGAATCCATACCCCATAAAAGTGGTAATCTTAATTATATTATAAATACTCATAAATTTCATTCTTATTCCTTATTCCGTGGATTCTTTCTTTTTTTGCTGCTGGGCTGATTTGTAGGTTGGGCTTAACGTTTGGGCTCACATAGCATTCTTCTTACATGGGCCGGCTACCGGCCTTTGTGGGCTTGACATTATATTACTATTTCGAGAACATTATTATTCAAATAAGAAATTATGGTGGAGGAGCTTTTTAACCTATTAATTTCAAATTTGCCTAAATTTTCTAAATTTATAAGATTTCATGTATTAATTTAATTTTTATTCTTTCCTAAATGCCCTTATTTAATTTGGTAACTCTTATTTTATTAATTTATTTTAGTATTATATATTTTTTCTATCAACCAGTAAGGGCAAATACGTGAATGGACTTCTTAAACTCCTTTAATATCCTGTTGTGAGTTAGACAAAAATGTAAAATTATAATAAAATAGACACTTTTGAAATAAAAGACTACTATTGGCCCATTTGTGTAGTTACCCCTATTCAAATTCTAAGAACAAGAAACAGAAACAGAGAATATCACTGCCAGAGCGAGCTTAGTTCAGCAGTAATTGGCATGTACCCTTGACCATAAGGTCAGAGGTTCGAATCCCCCACCCCCAAATGTTGATGTAAAAAAAAAAACAGAGAATATCACTTCTCATTTATTCACAACTATATTTCATCATCATTAAATACATCCATATCTTGACCAAAAAAAATATATATTTTTTTTTTTTGGGATTACAATATCAGGCTCCTGAGCTTAGAGATAAATGGGTATGGAAATCTTTGTTTAATTAGATACATTTAAATTAAGAAAGTAGAAATAAAAACAGTGCATATAAATATAAAGTAATGTGATATTGGTATGAATAAATCAAGCAGCAGAAGGTGCAGGGACATAGGAAATGTTGGGCTCAGGCATGGAGGCCAAAATTGACAATTTTGGGGTTGCCTGAGCCATGTCTCTGTCTTCAACGACGTCGTTTGCTGACTTCAAATCGAGCGACTTGTCGTTGTAAATGTCCCACCATTTTGCCACCAACATTTTGATGTCGTCTCTCTCCATGTTTGCTTCTTGCCCTGTGTACCTCCAAGGTTTTGATCCCTAAAAAAAACGTCATTGTTAATGAGCATAACTCATCGACTACATGGTTAAAAGTCACTAACAGATTGAATACATGACATGATAGCTTCCTTTCACTTACCTAGGGTAAAAACTATTTTTAAATTCTATCAATAGAACCACATATACTAAATTATAGTTTAACGATTTCTCTTTTCTTAATTGCTTGTTTTATTTTTTAATATAGCATTACAATATTATACCATGAAAACAAAAAAAGTTTAAATGATTGACATTAAACATTAAATTTTCTTCCAATTTTCCTATCATAGTTTTCATATTTGTCCTTCCTAACCAAATTCAAAAAAAAAAAAAAAAAAAAAAAAAAAAAAAAAAAAAAAAAAAAAACTTTGACTTGGTTTTTGAAAATATGGGAGGAGGGTAAATGAGAAAACAATTAAATTTATGGGGTGGTAGTGTTTATAGGCTTAATTTTCAAAAACCAAAAACTAAAAACGAGAGCTCCGTTTGATAACAATTTCTTTATTTTGCTTTTGGTTTTTGAAAATTAAGCTTACAAACATAACATCCACCTACAAGTTTCTTTGTGTTTTTATTTATCTTTTTTTCATGTTTTAAAAAACCAACCCAAGCTTTGAAATTAACAAAAAAAAAAAAAAAAAAAAAAGTTTTCAAAAATTTGTTTATGTTGTTGGAATTTGGATAGAAATGCAAATGTGTTCAACAAAGATGTAAATGAAAAAAATTTAAAAAACTAAATGGTTATCAAACGAGACCAAAATTATTAGAAAACAAGGCTATAAAAGCTTACAGCAGCACAGTAATGGACGACTTTAACATTGTCAACATCATCAACGTTCTCAGGGTGGCGCCACAGCATGGCCAAAACCAAATTGTAGGTCGGAGGAATAGGCTTATAAATCTTCTCAAAGAACATATTCAGAAAATCCTGCATTCATTCGTTTCGTACATAAATCAATTTTAATAATTAAATTAAAAAATAAAAAAGGGAATTAATTAATTAAATGAAATTAAAAGATCGACCTGCTCGGCAAAAGGAGTGGGGGGCGTTATCCGGAGAGTGTGGAGAAGAGAGTCGTAGGTGTGGCGGCTGGGCTCGAAGACGAACATGCCGGCGTTGAAGTAGAGCGGCGGCGGGTGACCGGAGGCCGGCGGCCAGTGGACTCGGTCGGGGCACTGCTGGCAGTAGCCGATCTTGTACTGTGGCGAGTGGCTCCATGTCTTCTCGCAGAAGCAGTCCATGACGGCGTAGAAATGGCCGTCTGGCTTCTCGAACAGATGGTCGATGTTGCCGTAAACTTGGATGTCTCCATCCAAATATATCATCTTCTTGTACTCCACAAACTGTACCCAAAAAACAAAAACATCTTCCTTCATTTTCTTTTTAACACTTTTCAAATTTTAAAATTTTTAACGATTTACTGAAAACAAAATTGAAAAGTTGGAAACTTATTTGAAAAGTTTAGGAACTAAATTGACATATTTAACCAAAACAAAATAGGGTGTGTTTGGTTTAATTTTTCAAATGTTTAATTTTAAAAATGAATCATTTTGAAAAAATTTCTAATGTTTGACAACCACTAAAAATGACTTATTAGAAAATTATGAAATTGATAAATAAACTATTTTGAGAGAAACACTTTAAACCATTTTTTTTAAAAAAAAAAAACTTATTAATATACAATAACTTGTGTATAAAAAAAACTTCTAGAAAATGCAACCAAACTTATAAGTGTTTAAATTCTAAACAATTTTTATACAAAATGTTTTTAAAAAAATGCATTCTTGAAAAACACTTAAATCAAAATGTATTTCAAACGGATCCATAGGCAAAAACTATAAAGATTATGGTTAATTTAATTTAATCTATTTAATAGGATAAATTAAATGTTTAAATTCTATTTTAATTTGTGAAATTAGAGTTTTTGTTTATTTTGCTTCCAATACGTTTAAAATGTCAATTTTGATCGGTCTACTTTAAAAATAGGATGATTTTGGTTTATATTTGCAAAATCCTAACACTAATTGAATTCTATATTCAATAGAAACCATTCCATATAAAGCAATGGCAATATTTCAAGAAGTTTGGGGATGGTTAGATTATGCTAAATTTATTATTAAAAATGAGAATAAAAAATAAATGGACAAAAAATCATTTTTGAAATTACAAAGACACAAAATAAACCAAACCTAAATATTTTGAAAGCACTAGAACAAAAATTGACAAAAGCAAGTGTAGAGAGAAAAAAAAAGATTTAAACTTAAATTTAACTGTTATTTAGTTTGAACAAATTATTTAATGGTATGATTTAGATTTTAATATTTATTCGTCTCTAATAATCGTTGGATATATGTAAAATCAAGGTATTTTTACTTCAACCATTCAAAATTATTCACCTCATTATAGTGGCATCCAATAATTTTTCCATTAGTTTGTTCGGTGGCATTAAAGTTAAAGGTTAAAATTCAAGGTGGTCACCCACCCATATAAAACCCATCTTTATGGAGAGTCATGCAATTGTCACTTAATATTAGTCAAGTGCACTTAAGTCGTTTCGAACACCTCTCGATAAATTGCACGTTTTGAAAATTATATCTCGTGCATGGGAACAACCCATGTCATAAATTGAATAAAATGAACAAAAGTTGGGATCTTTTTGAAAAATTATTAAGAATAATATTGGCACTTACGTTCCAAATCCGAAGCTTGGAGTAGTTGATGACGTAATAAGCCATGGCGAACTGAATTTGGTTCTCGGGAGGATAAATCGGCTCGATTTCTCGAATGATACAGCCCTGAGATTTCAAAATCTCCCGGTGCTCCGCCGGAACGTCCGGCAGCACCGCCACCACCAGAGGGTAAGCGGTGGCCACCTTCCGCAACCCTTTCGCCAGACCGGCCACCCCTTTTACGTAGTCGCCGTTTCCGGCCAAGAACGTCACGAACGCCCTCTCCGAGGCGGCGGCGGCGAGGACATTCTCCGGAAGTTCTGGGGCCATTTTGAACTCCCGAAAGTGAGGGAATTATATTGATTAATTTGTGTGTTGTTTGTTGGTGTTGAATAATGGAGCGAGATTTGGGGTTGGTTTTTATAGGTGGAAATAGAAATGCAAATGCAAATGCAAATGCGAGTGAAATGAAACTGAAATGAAGAATTGTGGTCGTTTTCGATTATTGAGGAAGAAGATTGGAAATTGAAGATTCCACAAAGTGTCGCAATGGGTTATCATATCATCACCCCTAAATAATAACCCATCTCGGGCCCCTTCGAATTTGGCCATATTTGTTTTGATTTTCAACTTTCATCAAATTGACTGACCAATGATTTTATTTTTTCTTTTTTACTTTATATAGTTTAAAAATGTTGAAACTTTTGGTTCATGACATATGTCTTAAATTACCGAGTTGTGAACAGGTTGACAATTGACCATATAATTAAATTAGAGATAGAATTAGGTACTCTAGATTGATTTTGTTCTGATTTTTTTAAAAAAATTATGTCTTTGAGTAATGTCTTTTTAGTTGGGTTATTGGATGTTGCTTTGATTTGGGTTTGAGCATTTGTTATTATGCTTTGGATACTTTCTTAATTTCTTGAGAATGGCTAGGTGATTTAGATATTTTCATAATAAGACTTGGAAAACTTTTGTTGTTTGATTTCGATTGGTCTGATATTAACTAGTTGAATTGTGTATGATTTAGTGTATGGTACCCTTTCTTTTAAGGTATTTGAATAACTAAAAAATACTTTTTAAAATTTTGGTATTACTTGTTCAAATTTTTATAAGCTATAAGGAGAGAACACTATTTGATTTTTTTTTTATAATAAAAAAAATCATGTAATAAATTCTAGAAATAAATAAAAAGATCACTTAAAATTGCTTTTGAGAAAACATTTAACTTACTTTCTTCCATTATTATATAAAGTGCTTAACTTAAGAACATTTTTTTTTGAAGAGACATCAAACACATACTTTCCGGTGGAAAATTTTCTAGTACTAAGATAGTAGTTACTCCATTCATTTAGCATTTGACACGTTATTTAATGAGCATTCAATGATATAATATTTTATTTTATGGGTTTCACACAATTCTTAAATACTTCTTTCATGGCGAACAATAAATGGAGAATTTTTCATACTACACTAGACATTTTCCCCTTCTTGATTGTGTAAAGTTAAATTTGATTGGTTGAGTTGAGTAAAGGGCAGATGACTATTATTATTATTATTTTTTTTTTCTAATTTATTTTTATTATGAATGTTCAATAATTTTTGTGATGTCATTATTTTGCCTTGAAAATGTCATATAAAAGAAAAGGAAATAGCATTAAAAATGGTGGGAAGGAAGGAAAAAAGGGCCAAAAAAAGAGAAAGGGAAAGAATGGGCCATTGGATTGAATAGAAATGTTGTAGAAGAAACAACACCTGAAGGCAATGGCAATGAAGTTGATGTGTTCAAGGCAATTAATGCCAACCACAATCACCAGAGAAGATTCTCATGTGCTTTGATAGATCCATTCTCTTCAAAATATCATGCATGGTTAAATCATATGATTATTTAGTCTCCATCAAACATTAAACATATTCTCTCAATATGTATAAAAATTACTTGATGATTATTGTAGGTTAATCTCAAACCTTCATCTATTATCACACTTGAGAATAAAATATATAATTCAATAAATTTAGATCCACATATGAACAATTACATCATTTTTTAACTTATTGAACATTTTTTTCCTTCATAAACTTGACGAAACTATTTCCAAAAGTTTTGAACAGTCAATGTCAAAGTTTCCAAGAAAATCAAAATACAACCTTTTATTTTTGTGTATATACTTTTATTTGCGATTTTGGTTGTTGGAACAACTTTTTGATCTTTATTTGTCAACATGAGCATAGTTAAGTTTAACTGACATAAAGCTTGTACTAATAATCAAGGGATTTGTGGTTCAAATCCTCCATCTTCATACATTGACAAAAAGTTTCCTAATCTTGCATTTCTCAAAATGTTACTCTCTACTCTAATTCTCAAACCAATAAAAATGAAATTGGAATAGGCTAAAAAATAATTAAAATATTGGTGCCATGCCAACTGGACGTCAACTTTAGGAAAGTTTGTACTTACGTGGCATCATTTTCAAGAGCACTTCTTTCACTTCATAAATGATGGATTGGAGAGGGGACAAGAGGAGGAGCCCATCATGGCTGCAAAATAAAGCACCTTTGAGGCTTGAAAAACTTGGAACCACCCCCAAAAGTCTTCAAATTGGAAAATTAAGAGATGATGGGTAAGTTGAATTTTCTTTGGTAAACCATTTTTTTTCCAAAGAGGAAATACCAATAAAAAGAAGTTTAGGTGAGTGATTATAATTGCTAACGTAATAGAAGTTGCAAGTTGATGATAATGAGAACGACATGGATGGGGAAGGAGATTGTCTAATAATGTGGAAGATGTGTGCCCGCGCGCCCATGCTAGGTTGCGAGAGTGGGGGCGAGAGAGGCGTTCGAGTGTGTTCTTCCAATGCTTAGGAGTGAGTGTCTAGGATTGGTTTGGCAGATTGGCATATAGTCAAAACAACTTGCACCACACGAAACAATGAAAATGCCAGCCAGGAATTGGATGCCCTATATATTCTTTTATACCAATGGAATTTGGGTTGAGAGGGGAATGGGTCATGGAATTAGTTTCTTAATTCACAAATCACAACCATATCCTTCCAAGGCCAGCCCACCTTGCGTTTTGGTTTCGCAATCAGTAAAGTGATATGAAATAGGTCCATGCCTGTGCCCATAACCACGCGGCCATTTATCAACAGCCCGAGCCAGAGATTCCCTTGTCTCTAAGCCCCAACCATCCAGTTTCCCCTCTTTGCTGCAGAAATGATGCATACAACTATGTTTGTGGGTATACATACAAGTTTAAAGAGAAAAAAGAAAGAAAGAAACTACTCTAAACATGAATATAGTATTCATTCATTTCCTCTCAATATATCAGCGTCAAGCACAAAACACAACAAATTAGCAGTATTAGTATTATTGCTAACTGGGTTAAAGCTTCGAAGTGAGAATGTTTGCTATTGGGCAGTCTCTAAAGGAAAATATGTCAACATTATTTCGACTGTAATTCAAGAATATTTCCATCGATAATTAGATTCATTGTTGACTGGAAAGATTGGATTGTGATAAATTTCTTTGGGAAACTACTTCGAAAAGCTCATCTTGACACTTAAATTACGCGGCGTTGTTTATTGGTATTTATGCAATGAAATTGAAACGGAAGCAACAAAAGAATGGGTTATGAGACAAATCCAACATGGAATGATACATCAACTAGTTTCAGCTAGAAATCAAAAGAAAAGAACAGCGCGTAAAGCCCCAAAAAAGAGCCCGAAACACAATAACCAAAGCTAACCATTCTGATATTACAGTATAATGACAAATAGTTTGCTAAAAAGCTCCCGTAAACAGAAAAACCATAACCTCTTTTAAGGTGCCCCGTGAAAAAATTAGATAATATTCACCCTGCATCCAGAACTGCGAGTCTCAGAAGCAACTGTTCGACATCCTTATGCCTGTATAGAAAAGGAAAAAATAGATGTAAATAATGTCTCAACAGGATCGCAGTAACTGTAAAAGAAAATCTAATGCTTTCTTCATTTTTACCCCGCCCCTTATGGAGGGGTGGGGGATAACGAGGAAGAAGCGTTGGTGAAAAACAAGATTTTGGAACCAGATATGTTATAATTTACCTTGTTAGCAATGTTGTTGGAGAGCCAATCCAACCCCTCATAAAGTCCCTCTCCAGAGGTGGCACAAGTACTCTGGATGTACCTGAAGATATTCAAGTAGTTTGAATATGAGTAGGGCAAGATAACAGAAGGAAAATTTTCTATTCAGAATAAGGATAACAAAGCCTACCAGTGACGCTGGCGGAGAGAGTGGAGACCCAGCTTATCAGTGATCTCAGCAGCATTCATTGCATTAGGAAGATCTTGTTTGTTAGCAAACACAAGCAGAACTGCATCTCGCAGCTCATCCTGGGATCACATGAATTATTAGTAATTGATTTTGGTCTCGTGTCTATATAAATTGAAACACCGAGGGGGTAAAGGTATATCACTATCACATAAATCTTTTACAAAAGACATGCATTCACGTCTGACTGGATAATAAGAACAGCATTACGAATGCTTCAAATTGGATAATGAGATAGCAAAAGAAAAATAGTAAATCTGCAACCATTTGAACAGTACTCTAAAAAACAGTGATAGCAGGATCATGAGCGATTTCAAACAGATGCTCAAACTAGGTAACGAAGTATGTAATACCTCATTCAACATCCTATGCAATTCATCCCTGGCCTCAACAACTCGATCTCTATCATTGCTGTCAACAACAAATATGAGACCCTGTGTGTTCTGGAAGTAGTGCCTCCACAAGGGACGGATCTGTTGACCAAAAATTTAAAAACATAAATTAATTAGACAGAATATAAAGGAAACATTTAGAAATAATGAATAAATATAACCTGCAATCTAGCAGTGTAAACAGACTGGAGAACAATCAATACAGAAGTTCAAACCTTGTCTTGACCTCCAACATCCCAGACAGTGAAGCTGATGTTTTTGTACTCTACAGTCTCCACATTAAACCCTGCATATAAAGAAAATAAGCTAAATTGCAATCTTCCATAAAACAGGTGCTAAAAAGTAGAGGATGTCAAGAGACATTTCAGTCCAGGTGACAATCGGCTAACTGACTCTTCAATTCAACTTTGTTGTGTACTGTTTTTAGGTAGACAATAATCAACTGGATAAGATGTAGGAAGCTTAATAATTCATATAGTAGAGTTAACAAACAACCGAGTGCTTGAGCAGAAGGAAATTGTGAAACCAACATGAAGAATGTGTAAAACCATGGAACAGTGATAGACCATATGAAAATGGAATGCAGTTATGCTTGACATCTATATAATCCTTCCCCATAAATGAAGGTCACAATCTAGTGATTGACTCTTTATTTCAGCATTAGCTATATTATTGGTTTTATGTAAACAATTATCCCGATGAAGCAATGTTAGAAGTTGAATATTTAATATGTACAAACAACCGAGTGTAGTATATTATTGAGCAGAAGAACATTTTGAACCCATGGAGTATTGCCATGGTAGAGTCCTAGTAATCTAATAAACCAGATAAAATGCAGAGATGAGAGATTTCTACGAGCTTTCTTTCTCAAAGAACATATGGATCTATCTATATAGATGTACACAGGCACACAGATCAAAGGCAGATCGTGTAATAACTCCATTTCTGAAAAGGAAAAAGAAACTCACCGATGGTAGGGATTGTTGTGACGATCTCACCAAGCTTGAGCTTGTAGAGAATGGTTGTCTTACCGGCCGCATCAAGACCAACCATCAGAATTCGCATTTCCTTCTTGGCAAAAAGCCGGCTGAAAAGCTTTGTGAACGTAAGCCCCATTCTGTCTCTGCCTAGAAATCCCTAAAAGATTCCAACACCATCAGAATAAATCAGATGAGATCGATAACAACAGCGACAAAGATCGAGTGAAAATAGCGACACCGCATCTGAAAATAAACAAAATCCTACGTATAGAAATCCAGATTATTCGAAGTACGAAATGATCAAATGGAACGTCAAAATGAAGCAACTGAGGATCATCGATTCAATAAAATTACATCCCTCCCGCTCACTCAAATGGATCTGAAGGTAGATCACATCGCAATACCAGATCGACTTAAGACCAGGAAATTAACCTCATAATAAGCTCCTCCAAGAAATTCATGCATCCGATTAAAGAACGAACCTCAAAAAAATAGCCAAAGAAGCAGATCGGAACAATTCATGATGATACCAAATCACTAATCAACAGAAATGCCTAATTCACATTCGAAATCGAAGCAGATATGTTCTAGATTCATGAAAAAGAACAATGGCCATCAGAAATTGAAGAACCTCAAAATCCGAAAGACAACAGCATCACAAGGGGAATGAAAAAGAAGAAGGAGATTCGGAAACAGGAGATTACCTTCAACGAGCACCACCGAGAATCTACGACAGACAGAAAAGAGAGACGGTGGGAAGAAGAATTCTTTATCGGGGCCCTATATATAAACCGAAAGGTAAGGGCAGGTTGAAGTACGAAACTGCCCTTTTGATGGACCGTGGAAGAGCCAATTAACTTCCAATCAGAATCGGACACGTCATAGGTCTGAAAATTTACAGATTGGCGTCATTCGACTTTTCGCTCACAATAGGAAATTAATATTATTTAGCGCGTTGATTCTTGACCCAATAAATACTTGCCACGTGTTGAAGCATGTTGCGTGGAATTGAATGTTATGGCCCTGCGGTCGTTGGTGATTCAAATTTGAAGTCTCGAAATTGAAAGCAGACGTTAAAAGGAGCATTAACCTTTAGGGTAATTTTATTTTTAGGGAAAAATACATTTTTAGTCCCTGAGGTTTGGGTTAGGTTACAGTTTGGTCCCTGAGTTTTCAAACTCAACAATTTAGTCCCTGAGGTTTGATTTTAGTTTCATTTTAGTCCCTCCATCCCTTTTTCCGTTAGATTTTAACAGATCGCTGATGTGGCACCTATTTTTTTTATTTAAAAAATTATTTTTTCATTTTTAAAATATAAATAAATAAAAACATTAAAAATATTACTTTTTAAAACATTTTTATTTCTTTTTTATTTCTTTTTTTCTTTCTTCTTCTTCAACCCCTCACCACCATCACCCTTCTTCTTCTATACTCCTACCGCCGGTGACCGACCGCCGCCATTATCGGCAACAAAAAAAAATTTCTTCTCCTTTCCTTATTCTTTTCTTTTCCTCCAGTCGCCGGCCAACCACTGATTCCCCCTCCGATTTCCCTCTCGTCGCTCAACCAGTTGGATTCCACTGAATCAAAACAAAGTTTGAAACCCACACAACTTGAATCGATACAGCTCAAATCAGAACAAACTCGAAACCCACACAACTCGAATCGCAGAGATTACAGACGGATCGAGGTCTTTGGACGGAGCGGCAACGAAATTGAAGGGAAGAACTCGATGAAAGCAATGATATCTACTGGAAATCCACACAGCTCGAAACCCACCGAAACCCACCGGAAAACACAGATCGAAACCCACCGCTGGCCACACAGCTCGAAACCCACTAAAACCCACCGGAAAACAAAGATCGAAACCCACCGGGCCACACAGCTCGAAACCCACTAAAACCCACCGGAAAACAAAGATCGAAACCCACCGCTGGCCACACAGCTCGAAACCCAGACTTGCTGCCCACAACTGAGAGTGAGACCCACGCCGGTGTTCTTCAGTTCTGTCGTCGCTGGTACCGCCTGCCGAAGAAACGTCGTGTTCAGTGGCCGCCGCCAATACCGGCAGTCGCAACGAAGAAGCTTTGCCCGAAGAGACCCACGTCGTGTTCTCCTTATCCACGCAAGCGTCCAAATCCGTGCGCGTAGGCATTCCCCGAAGCTTCACGCGAATAAATCCGGTTGAAATCCTCCCAGTCGGGGGTTTTCGGCGGCGAAGAAGTGGCTAATTTGGGGGCAGAGTTGGGGAGATAGTTGAGGAGGGTCAACGCCGGTGATTCTGAAAAAGAAGAAAAAAGAAGAATAAAAAATAAAATCGCCGGTGAGCGACGGTGGCCGGTTCTGCCGGCGGTAGGGATGGTGGGTGGGTAGGTAGGGATGAAGAGGAAGAATGAGGATGGAGAGAGAGAAATTAAAAAGAAGAAGGAGTATAAATAAAAACATTTAAAAATAATAATTTTTTATTATTTTAATTTATTTTTATTTAAAAAAATTAAAAATTAATTTTTTAATTAAAATAATGGTGCCACGTCAGCAGTCCGTTAGTATTTAACGGCAAATTGGATGGCAGGGACCAAACTGCTCCTTATCTCAAACCTCAGGGGTATTTTTGTTGAGTTTGAAAACTTAGGGACTAAAGTGTAACTTAACCCAAACCTCAGGGACCAAAAGTGTATTTTTCCCTTATTTTTATTATTTATATCTATTGATGGACGATTTTGGTCAGATACCTGACTTTCCCGTGCCACCGACGGTAAATTTGTAGATGATGGGGGAAGATGTGGCCTGCTTTACGGAAAACTGCACCAGTGTGATGCTAGCCACTCCGACTTCGATGTTTAAGTCAGAAAACGGAAACAAAAGGGCTAGAGAGTAAGAGAAGAGAGTGGAGAGTTCGGGTCCCCTTCTTCAGTGGCGAAGATGGGTATAAATACCTGCTCATCCTCCTAAGGTTTTTAGGGATTCGGAGGCGTTTTAGGTCAAACCAGGCAGAACGGGGGCGGCCAAAGGCGGTAGGGACCAAATGGAGTCGGACGGGCTCGGCCTCGGTCTTCGCCCATCCCACTCGCCGGTTTCGTGGGTCCAACTGCCAGCCCGATTTCTCTCCGGTTGTCCTCGTCAGCTCCTTGAGTAGTCCAAAATTGCCTATAACAATATCTTTTTCATATAGAAAAGACTTTGGAGGCAAAAGCAATTTTGGAAGGGATTAAAAACATAATTCATACCTGTAATTGTGACGAATCCCTCTTGTAGCTGAATTAGAAGCCATGGAAGTCGTCTCTGCATTGAACGTTTGCTTAAGAGATCTCTCGAACATGAAAACCTTTGTTGACACTATCATCGAGCTCTCTTCAAGCATGGTTCTGTGGAATTTCGACATTGTAAGAGAGACTCAAACACAGCAGGTGTTACAATGAATGCTTGTAATTTTTCTTTTATTCCTAACTAGAGGAATTCCCCTAAGCATAAATTTGGATTTTTTTTTTCGAGTCGTCTTCATGGATTCTCCCTCTTCTTAATGAAGGTAGTTATACCAATTCTTAGTTTTTAATTAGGTCTTATTTCAAAAATATATATATATATATATATATATATATATATATATATATATATATATATTTGAATTTTAATTTAGTTTTTTAGTTATATCCTTAGATTTTAGACTGGATCATATAAAATACCTTTAAGTATCATTCCAATGGTATCCATAAACTTCAAAAAGTTTCAAAAATACTCATAGCCTCTAAAAAAACGTTAAAACATATTCTTACAATCGAGTTTTGAAGGAAACATTAAGGCCCCATTTGATAACCACCATTTGGTTTTTTGTTTTTCAAAATTATGCTTATTTACTCACTGTGATTTTCATTTTTGTTAAGCAGATGTTATAGGCAATTTTGGACTACCCCGATACACAAGGAGCTGACGAGGACAACCGGGGAGAAATCGGGCTGAAAGATGGACCAAGGAGGCAAAACCGGCAAATGGGACGGGCCAAGACCGAAGGGGTCGGGTTTTCGACCCGACCCCCTGCTCGGCCTCGGCCCATGGTCGAGGCCGAGCATATGGTCGGCCTCGGCCATGGGCCGAGGCCGACCCGCGGCCCGCTCGTGCGGGCCGAGTCCGTTTGGTCCCGTCTGGTCCCCACCGCCTCTGGATGCCCCGGTTTCGCCTGGTTTGACCTAAAACGCCTCCGAAACCCTAAAAAGGCTAGGAGGATGAACAGGTATTTATATCCCTCTTCGCCACTGAAGAGGGGATCCCGAATTCTATCCCTAAACTCTACTCTCGAACTCTGTACTTTCTCCTCTTGCTCATACTTTTCCACGCCCTACCGTTCTGTTTGCTGACTTAAGCATCGGAGCCGGTGTGGCGAGCACCCCACCGGTGTGCAGGTTTACTGTCTTGCAGGCCACGTCTTCCCCCCTCAACTACAAATCTACCGTTGGTGGCACGTGAAGGTCAGGTGAGATCCTCTGGCCAAAATCGACCATCAACAGTTGGCGCCATCTGTGGGGAAGAAAGCCTGTTAATCTGCACATCGGTTATTCCATGAGTAAGGGTATGGAAAAGAAAGACCAAGACGTAAACATAGAGAATTCGGATGGTGACCGCCACCAGCGGAGGTCACGTGACGAGGACAGCATCCGGGGGTCACCGAGACGAGCAGGCCGAGGCCGAGGCCGAGGCCGAGCAGAGGATGCCGACACCAAGATTGCCGCCCTTGAGGATGAGGTGAAGGGAATGAATCGGAGTTTATCCAAAATACTCCAAATCCTGGATAAACCCGGCCCTAGCACCAAAGTCCATGAGGGGAGCTTGATTAGAGACCCGAGGAAGGGGAAGGAGCCTATGGAGCACACTGCAGAGTCAGGGACGAGGTCAAGAGGAAAGAAGACTGACAGCATGACCAGCAAGGTCAGGGGGCTCAAACCCACTGATCGCACGATTTTGAGGAGCCCAGAGTCAAGCACACTTAAGGGGCGTCACTACACAGTTTCTACCCCAAGCTACGGTCATACTAAGACAGACCTGAGGAATCTGATCGTTGAGAAGCGCAGAAGTGCCAAAACTGCCGAGTCCGAGGCCAAAGCCGCCGAAGCTGAAGCCCGGGCTGCCGAGGCCGAGGCCAGAGCAGCCGAGGCCGAGGCTAGGTTGGCCGAGGCCGAGGCCAAGAAAGACGACCTCCCTTGGAAGACCGAGCTTCTTAATGCACTAAAGGAGCTCGGAAATCCTCAGGGAGACCAGCAGAGGTCAAAGAACTTTGGAGATCAAAACTTGGAGGAACTAGCCGACCAAGTCGATCCGCCCTTCACAGAAGAAGTCATGAAAGCCGAGGTGCCTCAAAAGTTTAAGGTACCCACGTTCAAACAGTACGATGGCAAGAAAGACCCCGTGCAACATCTAAATGCATACAGAAGTTGGATGGACTTCCACGGCGTCTCAGATGCAATCAGGTGCCGTGCATTCTTTTTCACTCTGACAGGATCAGCCAGGCACTGGTTTGAGAGGCTGAAAAGGAGATCCATCAGCTGTTTCAAAGAGTTGGCCCAAGCATTCCTTGCACAGTTCATGGGGGCTAGAGAGCAGCGCAAGCCTCACATCAACCTCTTGACGGTCAAACAACAACCAGGTGAGAGCTTGCGTGATTACATAACTCGTTTTAATGATGAGGCACTACAGGTTGAGGGGTACAGCGAGGGAGCAGCCCTGGTAGCCATAACAGCCGGTCTGGAAGACGAAAGACTGCTCAATTCAATAGGTAAGAGCCAGCCTCGAACCTATGCGGAATTCGTCTCCCGGGCACAGAAGTATATGAGCGCAGAGGAGTTACTGAAGTCAAAGAGGTCAGAACGAGAATACAAGAGGTTTTCTTCATCTAGCTATGACAGTAAAAAGGACAAAAGGCAGCGGACCGACGAAGGAGGCCGGGGCCGAGCAGACCATGGCCGAGGCCGACCAGACCAAGGAGCACCTCCTTTCGGTAAGTTTGAGAAATACACCCCAACTGCTGTTCCGCAGGAGCAAGTACTGATGGAGATCCGAAATACGGGCCTCCTGAAATTCCCAGGGAGGATGAAGTCGAGTGCCGATAGAAGAGACAAGAGCCAGTATTGTCTTTTCCACCGGGACCACGGGCATTCAACCAGGAATTGTATTCAGTTGAAGGATGAAATCGAAGCACTGATCCAGAATGGGTATTTGAAAGAGTTCGTCGGTGAGCCAAAGGCCGAGGCCGACCACGGATGGCCGAGGCCGAGCCTTGCCAAAGATGGCCGAGACAAAGAAGAACCCCTACGGGAGATCAGAACCATCTTTGGAGGACCAGCGGGAGGAGGTTCGAGCAGGAAGAGGAAAGCTATGGTCAGGGAAGCAAGGTCCGAACCAGAATATCGAGGTATGTACTCTGTCCATCTATCAAAGGCACACCCCCCTTTGGAGTTCACTGAGGCTGAGGCAGCGAGCATTCATCAGCCACATAATGATGCTCTGGTGGTCACTCTAATTGTAGCCAATGTGAAAATCCATCGGATCCTAATTGATGGGGGAAGCTCGGCTGATGTCCTTTCTCTAACGGCCTTTAAAGCAATGCGGTTAGGGAGGGAACTCTTAAAGCCAAGCCTTACCCCACTTGTAGGATTTGGAGGAGAGAGAGTGACCCCAGAAGGTAGCATAGAACTTCCTGTGACCTTTGGGGATGGACAGAATGCAGTGACAAAGATGATAAACTTCCTAGTTGTGGACTGCATGTCAGCCTACAATGCAATCCTAGGAAGACCAACCTTGCATGAGATGAAGGCCATAGCTTCAACTTACCATCAGTTACTGAAGTTTCCAACTCCGAACGGTGTGGGAGTCGTCAGGGGAGAGCAGAAGGAATCAAGGGAGTGTTACTGGACCGCACTAAAAGCTGTCAAACCACAGAGGGCCGAGGCCGACCAGGCCGAGGCCGACCAGAGAATGAGCCGAGGCCGAGCAGCACACACTTCCACCAATACTGAATATGAACTTATGGAGTCTTAGGGTTTTTTGTTTATTGCATTCTATCATGTAATTAGACATTGTTTACTTTGTTGCTGCCTCTAGTATAGGTTCAATGTTTTTTCTTCATTCAAAGTGTGAAAGTTTAATTAATAGCCTTACAGTTTCGCCATTAAAGTTCAGTATTCAGGAGTGTGCACAAGGCAACCGACTCAAGCATCTTTACACCGGGCGAGCCTGGACTGCCGAAGTCTACCTCGCCTCATCCAGAGTGAGACCATGTGAGCCTGGACCGACGAGTCTACCTCACATCCTCTGGCTTGAGCATCTTTACACCGGGCGAGCCTGGACTGTCGAAGTCTACCTCGCCTCATCCAGAGTGAGACCATGTGAGCCTGGACCGACGAGTCTACCTCACATCCTCTGGCTTGAGCATCTTTACACCGGGCGAGCCTGGACTACCGAAGTCTACCTCGCCTCATCCAGAGTGAGACCATGTGAGCCTGGACCGACGAGTCTACCTCACCTCCTCTGGCTTGAGCATCCTTACACTAGGCGAGCCTGGACTGCCGAAGTCTACCTCGCCTCATCCAAAGTGAGACCATGTGAGCCTGGACCAACGAGTCTACCTCACCTCACCTAACATGAGTCCATACACTTCATCTAAGTCAAGCTCACCCTGCAGAAGCCAGGACCGAGCACCTCTTGCCAAGGCCGAGCACCTCTTGCCGAGGCCGAGCACAAACTTTAAAGGTATTCTCCTATTTACTCAACTATACTTTGTGTTTTAATAAAGTTTTTCTTGAGATTGGGGGCTGTAAAGGGGATATGCACTCCCTATTAAACAAAAAGCAAGTAACAGGGGATATGCACTCCCTATTAAACAAAAAGCACCTATGTTTAGCATGTTCCACTGAAATTTACATGTTCAGACCTATTCTCTTATTGTTTTCCTACAAGGACTAACATATGGATGCAGGGAGCCAAATTTTAGGCTAACGGGGGCTTGAGGCCAAGGCCGACCCTAGCCACTTCCCTCACTTTTCTTTTGTAGAAAACAACTTTTCTATGCAGGAGCTCGAAACCTTTTGTGCTTGCATGTTTTCATGGACAAGCCCTGGATCTGAAGCACTCCGGGTGACCCAGTACGGGGGTCTCGCTGTAATCTCTCACCCTTTTTCATTTCCATTTCATCTAACCCCTATTCAGGGAGTGTCTACTTCTATCCTACTTTGCAGGATGACAACAAAGCTACGCGTAAGCCAGCCCAGGGCAAGGGTCATTACTCTTAAATCGGGCTTGAGGAGCTCAACTTATAGCAATAAGTCACCTCGAATCCCAATTCAAGAGTGGGGGCTTAATGTTATAGGCAATTTTGGACTACCCCGATACACAAGGAGCTGACGAGGACAACCGGGGAGAAATCGGGCTGAAAGATGGACCAAGGAGGCAAAACCGGCAAATGGGACGGGCCAAGACCGAAGGGGTCGGGTTTTCGACCCGACCCTCGGCCCGCTCGTGCGGGCCGAGTCCGTTTGGTCCCGTCTGGTCCCCACCGCCTCTGGATGCCCCGGTTTCGCCTGGTTTGACCTAAAACGCCTCCGAAACCCTAAAAAGGCTAGGAGGATGAACAGGTATTTATATCCCTCTTCGCCACTGAAGAGGGGATCCCGAATTCTATCCCTAAACTCTACTCTCGAACTCTGTACTTTCTCCTCTTGCTCATACTTTTCCACGCCCTACCGTTCTGTTTGCTGACTTAAGCATCGGAGCCGGTGTGGCGAGCACCCCACCGGTGTGCAGGTTTACTGTCTTGCAGGCCACGTCTTCCCCCCTCAACTACAAATCTACCGTTGGTGGCACGTGAAGGTCAGGTGAGATCCTCTGGCCAAAATCGACCATCAACAGCAGACATTAGAGTTTCCTTTATCAAATTATAAAAACAAAAACAAGTTTTTTGAAAACTATTTTTTTTCTTCAAAATTTGACTTGGTTTTTCAAAACATGAGAATGATGTAGACAACAACCCAAATAAATGTATGGGTGATATAATTACTTAAACAAATATCAATTTAAAATTTTCTCTATGGCTCTTTTACATCTTTGTATCAATCTATTATTATTTAAAAGCAATTAGTTTGTATCATTAAAATGTTACCTTGTAGATTTTTTTTTTTTACCATATGTGGGTTGAGGGAATTGCAATTTTATGTTAGTTGGACTATGCTCTTGTTGGCAATATTACCTGGTAGACGTAAGATTAGCACACCTTTTAATAACCCAACATCTCAAATTAATCTTAATCTATTTGCCTAATTTCTCAACCCATTTGGGTTTTTTTAACCCATTACACATCATTATCCCGGGAAATTCCAACCTTAGGGAGTAAGGAATTTAAACAATATTTTTCTTCTTCCAAATTGCAGCAAGAAGAATTTCTTATAAAGTATAAACCTTTGACTAACACATAAAAAAATTGAATAAAAATTAACAAATCTAGAAATGATACACGTTTGAAGTTTAGAACTCGATGAAGTAATCATATGACACGAATTTCAAGCTTCAAATCCTTTTTTTTTTTTTAATTAATAAAAGGAAGTTTCAAATCAATTGAACAAATTTTAATATTACATTTCATTTGTCATGACTCTTGACTAAATCATAACATTATTATTAGAATACAACATTGCAACTATAAAGGAATTAAAACCTCTTATCTTCTGCGAAGGTTAATGATATAGATCGGAAGTTGGAATCACCCATCCCTAAAAAAATGATACTCTGCTGGTTTAGATAAGTTGATTAATATTAAAATTGATAATATAACACTCAAGCTACGAAATTCGACGGCATTTGAATTTTGAAATCAAGGTTTTCTTGGAAATTTGGAGAAATTCGGTGGCCGACGTTCCATATACGCCGTTTTTCCTTCGTTACTCTCTTCTGTACCATAAAAGATGAGCGTGGCGTCGCCGGCGAGTTCCTGCACGGCGGATCAGAGATCGGGGGTCAGTCGGCCGGCGGCAAATAGTGGAAGAAAATTGGGAGTTTTGAAGTACACAGTACCTGGAGTCCGGCATGTCCGTCGTCGACGGCGTTGAGAGCCGATTTCAATACACGGATTGCAGTCGGACTGTTCCTTAGAATCTCTCTGCACCATTTGATTGTTTCTTGCTCGAGCTTATCCACCTGAAATGAAAAAAAAAAAAAAAAAAAAAAAAAAAAAAATCTATATTACTCTCACCTATAAATTTCTATATTTTGTCATCTATTTCAAGATATGAAGGAAAAAAAAATTAAAAAGCTTATTTTGTTTTTAAAATTGACTAAAAACTTTCAAAATTATCTTTAACAAAAATGATTCTAAGAAAAATAGGAGAAAACAAATATAATTTTCAAAAATAAAAAATAAAAAACGAAATGATTAGCTATCGATCAAAAAAATTATCAAGTCTAACACAATTATAAGGATGTGATTGTAACTAAGCTTAATTAAATCAATATTTTTAAAATATAGGTATTAATTAAACAGAAACTAGACCGGATTTTCATAATTTAATCGAAGACTAAAGCTAAACAACTGAAACGGAAGGGACCGGAGGTTGGCGGCGGAGAAACTTGGCCGCCGCCGGAATAACTCACCGGAACAACAGTATTGACGAGGCCCATTTTATCAGCTTCCGAAGCCGAATAGAATCTCGTCAGAAACCACATCTCTCGAGCCTTTTTAGGTCCAACCTGATTCATCCCCAAAAAAAAAAAATCAGAAAAAAAAAAAAAAAAAAAAAAAGCTCAAAGGAAAAAATTCACTTACCAAACGGGACATAATGGAGCTTCCATAGCCAGCATCAAAGCTCCCCACCTAAACGGGAAAAAAAAAAAAAAAACAAACAAACAAACAAATTAAAGCACAGAAGAAGAAAATAAAAATAATAATAAATTGGGAAAAAAAATTCAGAATTAAATTACCTTAGGACCTGTTTGACCAAAAATAGCATTATCTGCAGCAATGGTTAAATCACAAACCATATGCAAAATATGTCCTCCTCCAACAGCATAACCCGCCACCTTATAATTAACTCAAAATTAAAATTTATGACGTTGATTATCTTATAAAAAACATAACCTAATCTATCAATTAAATGAGAAATTTGAAAAGGGAATTGAAATTTTGTACCATCGCAATTACTGGTTTTGGAAGCCGACGAATCTGGACCTAAACAAGGATTAAGAAAATAAATTAACGTCCAAAAATAGCAGTAAATAGAAAGATTCGAACGACATGTCGGTACCTGCAAATCCAAAACATTAAGACGACCGAAATCTTCGTAATCAGAATAACCATCTTTCTTTCTCAAAGCCTGATCTCCTCCGCTGCAAAACGCCTCTGTTCCCTACAGTAATCAGAAACTAAAACAGTGTTAATTAACTCTTAATTCGTGTAATCAAACAGCTTAATTACGATTTCACAAGAACAGAAGAAAATTACATTTCCTGTAAGAATGATGACTCCGATCGAACTGTCGTCTCTAGCGTCGTTGAATGCACGAATGAGCTCTTTGATCGTCTGCGGCCGGAAAGCATTTCTCCTCTCCGGCCGATTGATCGTGATCTAGGGCACAGAAAATCGCAAATGTTAAAAAGATAAACACAGCGGTGGATTTCTCGAATCTGAATCTCGATTGAACCTTCGCAATGGCTTCTCCGACGGCCTTCTCGTAGATGATGTCGGTGAATTCCTTGCCGGAGTTGTCGCCGGCGATGCTCCAAACGACGGGATGAGTCGAAACGGCGCCGTGTTTGCGGTGGTAGCTGTCGTTGATTGAGGCGCCGGATAAGCGGATAGAGTCGGAGTTTGGAGTTTGAGGAATTGGAGTGAGATGGCCGGAAATGGAGGCGATTCTCCTTCTCATCGTGTTGTTCAGATCCTTCTCCGCCATTGTTGAACTGGAATTTGGAGATGAAGAAGAACAAGGAGAAAAGTCGAAGGGAATTCAAAAATAGTTCAGGCTGATAGCTATTGGATAAGAAAAAAGATAAGGTATCAGCTGATTATGTTGTGTAACAACTTAACAATTAGCTCAGGCAATAATGTGAAGAACATTAAATAGATGGGGAAAATGTGAATGTTAATAATGCCATAAACACAAAACTTATTTTAAAACATTTAATTTCAGCGATTAGGAGCCACCCGTTAATTATGTGGTTTTGGTATTTGTATCATTAAATTATTAAACTATTGTCCTTCAAAAAAAAATATATATTATTGCTGATATAGGTGATTTTGAGCAGCTCTGAAACGTAAGAATCGACGAAGACAATACAACACAAACTTGGAGATATAACCAAGAAGCGGACACTGAAGGAGGGATAGGTCGGAGGGATCGTGCCTTGGTCCAATCTCATGCTCGCCCTTAGGGGTGTGCAGCGGTCGGTCAGGGTCGGTGTTTGGCCAAAATCGACGTTGAAAACCGACCATTCGGTTTTTTAATCGGTTGATGGTCGTCGGTTCTTGATGGGTGGGTGACATTGACCGACCGACTACACCAACGGTCGGTCAGATTTTGTCGATTTTGTGCTTCGACGAACTTGAGAACGAAAAAATGTGAGTTATGTTACTCCGACGAGCTAGAGAACGATACAAATGGAAATAAAATAGAAGGAAGAAGTTTGTTCGCAACCGATTCAGAAAAAAGAAAAGAAAAAAGAGAAATGAAGGGTTTTGTTACTCCGACCAGCTAGAGAACGAAAAAATAGAAATAAAATAGAGGAAAGAAGTTTATTCGCAACCTATTAAAAAAATGAAAAGAAAAAAGAGAAGAAGAGAGAAGATAAACGAAGATGAAGCTGATTTAGGGGGGGGGGAAAGATAAGAAAATAAGAGAGATTGAGATGAAGAGAAAGAGGAAGGGAGAAGAAACTTGAAGAAGAACGTGGTTGATACGATAGGGAAGAAAGTGAAAAAAATAATAATAATATATATTTTTTTTCATATTCCTTGGGAAGACCATTTTTTTTCATATTCCTTGGAAAGACCTGTGGTTGCATGTGCAGCAGCCATTAATGCTACTAGATGGTCTTTCCAACGTTTCAATTTTTTTAATATATATATATATACCATATTAGTTAATGTTGGTCGGTCTGGTCGGTTTGAGCCATCATTGGACTCGCCGACCGACCGACGAATACCGAATTCTTGCAAAAATCGACCAACCGACGTCGGTTTCGGTCGGTCGGATCGGTTTATCGGAATATCTTGCTCACCTCTACTCGCCCTCGACCCACCTAAGTGACCTGAAGTTATTCTTCCCCCAATCGACTCTTAGTGACTCGACTCGATCGGATCCAATCCCCGAGCAACTCTCGAAACCAAGAAAAGCCCTAGGAGGCGATGTAGGTATAAATACCATTTTTCACATCTCGAAAAAAACTGGAATTGGGGAGACTTCCGACTTGTTTATTTAACTTAGGCATCAGAGTGGAGGTGGCCTACACCCCAGTGTGCAGTGGTTTACTGGTTTTGTAGGTCACGTCTCCCCTTTCAAACAAATTCACTATTTCTGCCACGTGAAGGTAAATGAGTCTCCTATCTGAATTTTGCATCAACAATTGCCATTAAGGCTAACCACCATTGAATTATGAAGGAGATTGTTTGATTAAAACAATTTTATAACTCTAGTCTAGAGGATGATTTTTTTTTTTTCTTTTTGTTTATGTTGAATGTTCAAAGGGCAAGTTTTGGTATGATTTTAGAGCTCGTATACTTCCACGGGTAATTTTTTAGATTTTTATAAACAAAATGTTAATTACATATGGACAAGCACTACGATCTAAAAAATAAGTGACGTGAATTTGAACCCCTAAAGAGCGAGAATTTATAGTGTGAAAAATGTATACCAAAATATCAGTTAATTTACAAGCGTAGTCTCTAAACCTTCATGTTCATGTGTTCATGAGTTTCTAAATTTTAATTTGTTTGTCTGATGGATTTGATTTGAAAATGTTCGAATAAGTCTCAAACTTTCACTTTTGTGTCTAAAATAGATTATTTGAACTTTTATGCGTCTCATTGGTATTTGACATATCGATATTTTTCAAAATTTATGAACTTATAAAACACCAAATTGACATATTAGAAATCTTTTAGGCACAATATTCAATTTTATATTGATAAATTTGTTAATTTTTTAAAAGTTAAATTATAAGTTTAGTTCGTGAACTTTCGGGATTGCATGTAATGAGTTCTTAAATTTTAAAAGGTTTTTCTTTTCTTTTTTCGAAAGCGTATTTGAACTTGAAAAGTTGTCTAGTATGTCTCTAAACTATCAATTTCATGTCTAATATGTACATGTGACACATTCAACATTTTTTTAAAAAATTAACTAATTTAATATGCATATAATTGAAATCTACGTGACTACTAAGACCTTGAACTTTCAACTGTATGTATAATAGAACATATATTTTTTTTTCTTGAATAGGTCAAGTTCCAATTTGATGCAAAATTTAAAGTTCACAAACCTATTATATACAAAATTGAAAGGTTGGGGTCAACATGAGCATAGTTCAACTGACATAAGATTGTAATGATGACCAAGAGGTTTGTTGTTCGTACCCCTCCACCTCCACATAATGTAAAAAAAAAAAGGTATCTATTAGATGTTTTAGAGTTAAAGAACTTATTAGGCACAAACGAGGAAGTTTAAGAAATAATTACTCTTCTTAATTTTCATATACTTTAACTTATAATATAAACGATTTAAAAAATATATAGTACAAGACTGTTTGTTTTTTGCCAAAGCGAGCTTAGCTCAGCGGTAATTGGCATGTACTCTCGACCAAGAGATTAGATGTTCAAATCCCACCACCCTTAAATGTTGATGATGCACTTAAAAACTATATTATTTGCATTAGTATGCAGTCCAACGTCGATAAGCGTAACATTTATTTACTCAGGTATCGAGTAGTATTCGACATTATACTAAACCTTCTATGTCACGTTTAATTACGTTAATAAAAGAATCATATCTTCCTAACTTGACAACATTTAACCATTTTTTTAATAAACTTTTTAATTCGTTAAAAGTAAATTAAGACTGTCCATAGACATCATTGGTGTCTATTTTCTCTTGGAACAAAAGTCCGTTTGAAGGGATGGGGGCGGGAAGAAAAGGCGGGAGAGACCGGGGGAGTGAAGGATCCGATCCGATCCACTCCCAAAGGCCACTGAAACCGTAGAGCGAAGTGGCCATTTCCTGGATTCTGCCATAGCCGGATTTGTAATCTGCCGCCGCCGCTCTCGGAGGGAAACACAAGGGATTGCCTCGCACACGGTCAAATTTTTGCCGTCGAAGTGGCTTGGGTTCTCCTATCGTCCATTCACTACCATCGAGGTATTTCACCAGGATTTATTCTTTATATTCGTTGTTTCTTCTAATTCAGTACTGTATTTGGATCCTCTGTATTCGTAATCTGTTTGAACTGCGAGATTAATGTGAGATATGTTTGATAATGTTGTTGCCGGTGGTTTATTATGCGTACTAGATTCTGTTGAGTAGAAATATTCTCCGTGTGGATAAAATTTCGATGGTTGCTTCACTTGGTAATGGGTGCATAAAAGATCCTCTATCCACGTGATGCAATTTGCTATGGTCTTTCGACGTATCATTGTTTCTCTTTCCATTGTTGCCATGAAGATCAGAAAATTCACTAGGGAGAAGTCTGATAATCTCTGCGCCTGTTCCTTTAAAAGAAAGTTGGTTTCGTCTTTAATGCTGATCAGTGATCTCTTCATTGTGAAAATTACCTCATCTTTTATGCTGATCAGTGATATCTAGTTACTGGCTAGAGCTGTCATCCTTTTCTTCTCTAATACAATAGAATCCCTTCCTCCTACTATTGTAGAATTACTTGGAGATGTTCTCTTGGAGGTGGTATTGCTATTGGGCTAGTGAAACCTCTCCATAGATTAGTGGGATGGGCCACGGCAAGTAGTAGATCCCGACACTCGGAAATCAAATCAAACTATAAGAGGAGATGTTTGATCCGGTTCCAAACTTGAAAAATATGAGATATTTTCTGAATTTATTACTATAAGTTGGGCAGGGCGTTTTTTTTTGGATCGTAAGGTATATTAACTATTTCTCACGGATGCGATTGAAGGATGTTACCTAACGATTTATAGGTGATTTCTTAGATTCTTGTTCCATTGTATGCATTTTCCTTCTCGGTATGGTATGGAATTTTATTTCAACTAATCAATGTAAATTCGAAAATTTAAAGTACAAAGAACTGGATTTATTAGAAACCTTCATAGAGTTTGTAGTATAATGTAGCCCAGTGAAGTGGGCAATGACAAACAAGCAGCATGCTACTACTGCATTCTAGTCAGAGCACCATGTCTGTATCTCAATGGGCAGAACTATAACTTTTGCAGAATAATCTTATGAACCAGGGCTACTAAAATGTACAAAAGTAAGCTCATGGTGTGAAAAGGGGTTGGAAAATCATGCCAACCACACAAGTGAATACACCAATAAATATCGACTTCACACTTAACAAGAATCAAAATCATACTGAATATGGTTGCTTGATGGCTTCCCAATGTGTAAACAATCAATTGGTGGGACGGTAGGAGTTCTCAACTCTCCAAAAGTTTGCCAGCAGAAGGCCCCGTATAAATGATAGAGCTCTTGAAGTGGCTTGAGCTCTATTGCACTTAGTGATATATCTGTACATGGCAGATTATCACTACAGGCAAAGTGTACTGGTTTTACTGTGTAAGTACCTCTTATTCTTTCATAGTTTATTCCTGATAAAGCCACAGCTGAAGTTTGGTTTGAGCATTTGGCTTTGTCACAGTAGAATTGGTCTATGACTATCGGTATCTTAACCTCAGAAACTTGAATATTTGAGAAGAGGACTCCCTGTACAAAACCTAATCCACCCTGCAGATGTATAATTTGGAATCAAGTTTTGAGCAGAGCTGGTTTAACCTAACGGTGCATGTTGTTTATAGGTTTCTATCCACCTCTAGTTTGATCCATAGATAACAGACTAATGCAAAATAAAGCATTTACTTAACCTATCGAGGCTAACATTATTGATGAGTTAATTTTGAGAGGTGAACTGTGCTTGGTATAATGCATACCTGCCACGTTTTGATTCTGACACCATTCATTGTGTTATGCATAAATACATCCCGGACAGTGATGTTAGAAACACAAGCCCTTGTGTTGTCCTTCCCCAGACTTCCAATGCTGATTCCATGTCCGGGCCCACAATTGATATTGTGTATATACACATTTGAGCAACCAGTTTGTATAGAAATACAGTCGTCTCCTGTGTGTAAGATCAAACCTAGTAGTCAGTTTTCATCCAATATATATCTGATGCATAAATGTCACGGCCAAGAATTTGTTTTTTCTTGGAAGCTTGAAGCCAAAAAAATTATGTCAGCAAATAAAAATTGAAAAAGTAGAACGTGGCTACTGACATAGGATATTAAAAATCTTGTTGAGTTTTTTGATAATCAAATGTCGTAGGGTTGGGTAGTTGTTTCGTAAGGCTTGTCAACGTGCTAGTGCATAAGTGAAGAAGGAGAAAAAAAATGTGTTCCTTGTCTTTGTATTCGAAATGAATCTTACGTTGGTGACCTGGTGCAAGACTTTGAGTTACATGTATGATAGCAAAGAAGTAGGAGAAGGTTGGGAACTAGCTATTTGCGTCGTGTTTCACTTTGTTGCTGGACAATGGCGATGGTGAGGGAGGGACAAGCCCTCTGGTTGCTAAAATTCTTTATGTTCTCACCTGACCTATCCGAATTGCTAAAATACTCCATTGGTTGATGTCATTGAATTTTCCAATCGTTTATACGATTGATTGGTCCTTATTTGTGCTGGTCTTATTCTTTTATGTAATGATGCCATGTCCCAGAATGGTTGAAATGGCAATAACAGTGAACAAATTAATGATTCTATGCAAAGTAATTCGTACCACAAGAGAGAGTGGTGCTGTAGATTAGCACATCCTTAGAATTCTGCAGATGAATTCCATCAGTATTGAGACTGTCACCTGGAGATGAAACATTAAAATCATGAACCAAGACTCCAATGCAATTGTCGAACTTGAGGTGGCATTGAGGACTGTTCTGAATTGTTATGCCAGTGACGGTAACGTTAAAACTTCCATAAAACCTCAGAGCCTGTACAACAAAAGAACAGAGCCATGTCAAGGGATCGTTCACAAACAACCAAAGGAGCTCATAGAATTTTGGGATCTAGTAGGCCGCTTACAGTTGGTTTGATGCCAGGCATCTTTCCCACAAGCTCATTTCTTGCCTGCCATAGGTTTTAGTTTGAATTTAGAGAAAATGCTGCAGAGAATTCTTAGAAACTACAATGTGGGGTGTGAAGAAGGAGTTACCGGGGATGGTGGCTTTGCTTGTACAGTGCTGTTGAGTGGGACAAGTAGTTTGAATTCATCGTCAATGGGATCATCAAAAGGTGAAACATGCCACCATACTGAACCCCGTCCATCAATAATTCCATTTCCTTGTATGGTAATTCCTATCAACTTTGTGAATTGTAGCCATTGTAATAGACCTTTGCCCCAAACTTTGAAGTCTGTCGGTGCAATGATGGTCCCGTCCAACTTTTTTAAATCAAAAAATTAAAACAAGATAATGTAAATCCATTCTCAATTCCAATATAACATAGTTCAACTAATTTAAACATTATATTATCAAGTTAAGAATTCAAGGTTTTAATTCTCACATCCACATGCCAGCTTCACTCCTTGCGGTTGAATTATGTTTGTAACTCATACCTACTAGTTTAGGAAGGCTAACTAGCCCTTTAACTTTGACTTGGAACTTAATTTTAGAGGGTATACCTAAAGATTCTAAATCCTCATCACCATGGCTGTCATTTAGGTTTGGTTTAAGAAGGTATAAATCATTAAATTTATAAGTTTCATTTTTGTAGTTTATTGTTTGTCTATTTACTTTGAAAAGTATGATTTTAGCATCTATACTTTAGTCAAGTTTCATCGTCTCATAGCGAATGGATTAATTCTGATGGAGAATGTAATGTTAATAAGAAATTAGTTAAGTTCAGGTCAATTGGTTGGATGATACAAGTAGAAGGGTTGAAAAATACTAGAATCAATATTATTTGCTAATGATAGGAACTCTTAATAAAATTTATTAAAAAGATATAAAGATAAACTTGACACAAGTAAATTGAAGTTGGAGAAATTTGTAGCATTGATGCGAAATGCTTAGGAGAAGGAAAGGTACCTGGAATACGATATCGGGTTGGCAGTACGGACCAGAGAAGGAGATGGGGCCTACTAGAAAGACGTAGTTTGATGGGACGATGAAGGTTGATGCTGCCACCTTGCAAGTAGCTGCCCATGTGTCCTGAAATGCCTGCGATGCAGATGATTGTTTTACTGTTACCCCTGTTTACTGACGGTAAGAAAATTTTCACTGTTTGGCGTTAGTTTTCAGGATGCTGCCTACTCCACCCAATTATTCTAGCTCAAATCCTGACCCAACTGCCATAACGAGATTCCGCCTTTCTAGGTGGGTCCACCTCCCTTTTCCATTTCCCTTCCCCGTAAAATACCATATACATACATATATTCGCGTATATTGCTCATACTCGTGTAATTATACGCTCATAAATACTTTTGTGAAGATAAGATTAATGTTCACCTTAGTGTCATCAGTTACTCCATCACCTTTAGCTCCAAAATCGAGCACGTTAAACATGGAAGAATGGCCGCCCTTCTGGGGCGGCGGGCTGCGAGGGACATCTGGTTTCGGCTTTGTAGTCGGCGGCTGCAGTGGCGGCAGGGTCTTACGAGACGGTGGCTTTGTCTTTGATGCACCACCATGGTGGTTGCCATTGTGAGCACCACCGTGACCGTGAGCCTTCCCTTTCTTGGAGGAGAGAGCGGCGGAGGCCGCTCTGTTCTGCCTCCAATGCTTGCCCGTGGTTCTCCCATGGCAGCTCTCCAAACTAGAAGACCAAACAAGAAATGCCACCACAAACGAAAATGTGAGCCCTCTGAAACTAGGTCCTTTCATTTTCATGTACATTTGAGAGAGAGAGAGAGAGAGAGAGCAGGAAGAAGAAGTGAGAAAGACAAGTTTATAGGAAAATAAGATGGGTTGTTTAAATAGACAAAGGAACTTCAAAGCTCGCGCCAGTCAGTCTATGCATGGAGACGCCAAGCCATAGAAGCTAAGCAAAGCTATCATTTTGATCTTAAACTATTACCCCAGCTCCATGTATTTGGCCACGTGTCCAGGAATTTGCCGATAGAGCTTTAACATAGTGACTTACCAAACTCCAGTGAAGTTAAAATAATCAAGTTGCAGTACTTATGAATTATGACAGACGACATCGTATAAATATAACCAGATGTATGAAGATTAGCCAAGATTCTTTTGTACATTGGCCGTACCCGGTTGTCTGATTCACCATCTAAGATGTGTCTAGTTATCTGTAATTGGAAGTAAAATGATTAATTAAGCATATAATTGAGGAGTTTAAAAGATAAAAAGACGAAAGCGGGACACGTGATGTGTGGGTCTATAAGGGTAAAAGAACGAAGGGCCGGCACTGAAATATTTCAGCTCATCATAGTCACATGCAACTATCACGGGCCAATCTTCGCTCTGTCTCTCTTTCCTCCTCTTTCCTTTTCACAACACTCTACGTAATGAGAAATTATAGGACGGACAATTTTGCACGGTTGAATGTATGAGACTCGAAATTTTAGGGTTGACAGTTCACAATGTTGGATGTATGAGAAGAAAACTACAAATGTATCTTGAATTTGTTTCTAGTAGTTGTTAGAAAATTTGTAGATTTTTCATTTCATATCTAATGGTTATTAAGAGTCAACAACATTGTGACAGTCTCGGAACATTTTTTTTATCCTAGAGAAAAAAAAAGAAGAAAAGGGTTAAACAGGGTGGTGTTTTTTTTGACATGTTAAATTGTTCAAGGATGGCCTACGTGCTTTAGGGAGTTTGGGAGTGTTGTTTCAGGAAATAAAATAAAAGATGGATATATGCATAAAATTCCAAAAGGATATTGCTTGAAGGGATCGATCTTTCATACTGAGGTGCCAAAAAAGTAGGAGTTTTTTCGCCCATGGTTTTGGCAATACAACCCAACGTCCCAAATCGTACATTTAAAAATTTTTGAGTTTACATCGGCTTCTCTTCTCTTGTTTGTAGGTCTTATGTCATATCATTTGGATGTTGCTTTTGCTATTAGCCCTTCGAGTTTTCTTTCTGGCTGTTGCTGTGCTCTTAATTAGGCCTTCTTCTTTTTCTTCTTCTTCTTTCTTCTTATCCTCTCTGTTGTTAATATTTCTGCTTTGTTTGGTTTGTGTGAAAATGACTTGAAATGGAAAAAGTAAGTTAATTTAATGAGGTTGCTGGGAGTGATCCCATTTATTTAAAACTTTTTGGATATATTCATCCCTGTGGCTTGCTAGGCTCCTGAATATTGTTGTCTTTATGTCTGTCATTTTACTGTTTCAAAATTAGGCCTCTCTTCCAATTCTTTTATTGACTTCCTCATTCTCTCTCTCTGTTAACTATAAAAATAATCATCAAGAACAAATAGCAATCCAACTATGTCTTATTTGATGTCAAAGGCCATAATGGACTCGAATAACTTTTAACAAAGTTAAAAGCTTAAATTAGATACGATAAATAAACTGAAGGGTTTCTAATGATCTTTCAAAATAATTCTCAATTTGGTTTACAATCTTAAAAAATTTTCAATTTTGCCCTTTAATATAATTCTCTATTCTTTGAAAATTTAATTGTTAACTTTTTTTTAACATTATTTTTTATGAACGTCTTTATTTATTCTTAGTGGTATGTTTAAATAAAAGGTCTGTACGTCCAGATATGTTAATAAAATAATAACTTAAATGTTGTGTCAATTTTTTATTAATAAATATAACTACTTTTTAAATTAAAAAAAAATTATATGTGAATTTTTAATATATTCAAGGTAAAATTCAGAATTAAAAAAAATTGAGAAAAATTAATAGATTAGGGATCATCCAGCCAATTATATGTTTTGTTTGTTAAAACTTTTAATTTCTTTATTGTACTTTGTTTATTAATCTTAATGGATAAAAAAATGGCTAATGGAGATTAAAAACCTATTTACCATATTAATGTCAAATCAGTTCACATCAAATTTTTGTTTTATATTGAACACCACTCATTAAAGAACTATTACAAATAATAAACAAGAGCATACCGACAGGCGACAAAAATTGAAATATTAAAAAATGTAGGGAAAAGTTAAAGTTGACTCAAATTTATTGGTACAAGTGTAAATACTATAACTAATCTCAAATTAATATTAATTATAATAAGCCAAACCTAATATTTTAATTAAAAAGTACTTATAAGTTATAACCATTTCCAAATATTTTTTTACATGGTTTTTGAAAAATGATATCCCAAACAAGAATAATTCTCCCTCAACACAATTTTCTCTTTCTAATTAACTTTTACTTCTATCAACTTTTTTTTTTCCTTTACCTACCTTCTAGTCTATCCATAACTTTTCTCTACACATATTATCTCTGAAGCATATTTTTTTCCCTCGTTGCATTTAACCTTTCAAGTCTAACAAGAAATTAAAATACTAAAATAAAAATTAAAAGACGCTCAAAATTCAACACGCTTGTGATAATTTACATGATTATTGATCAACATTAATTTGTTTTGGATGAAAGATATAATAAAGCCATATTCGTTATATGACTAATGAAGTTCCTATATTCTTCTCTTCTTGAGAAGGGCATCATAATATAACATGCAAATTAAGCATTGGAATGCCTGTGTTAATGCTTAATTTACTAATTAATTTGATGGTGTAATGATTAATGAGAAGAATGGTGATCCAATGATGGTGGGCACAGGCATTATTTTGGTTTTTGTAAAAAACAAAGGACTGAAAATGAAGAGAATGGGAAGTGATATGGAGCCAACAAACAAAGGGGTTTTGAGAAAGACGTGTGTTTTAATACAAATGCTCGTGAACTTTTTTTATATCCTTCTCGTGAACTCCATAAATATAACTATGCTCACATCACTCTTTTATTCCCTTATGTTCCATCCATACCATACTCTTTTGCTTTTATGTTTGCATATTTATATGTGCTTAATCATTTTAACAACTAAGGTCTCATTGGATATTGTTTATGAATTTTTGGTTTCAAATTCTTCCACTTTTGGATTTTAATTTTTTGTGGGATAATTTTATTTTTCCACTTTTGGATTTTAATTTTTGTGCGATAATTTTATTATTTTAGTGTATATAGATATCTTAGTAGAAGAATACAAAAGATGATAAAGAAGGAGTGAAATACTCTAGGTTAAATTATAAGTTTAGTTTTTGAATTTTTATGTTTGTGTATGATAGGTTCTTGAATTTTAAAGAGACTCTAATAAGTTTCTAAACTTTCAATTTTGTGTCTAATAAGTCATGAAATTTAAAAAGTATCTAATTGGTCTTTAAACTTTCAATTTTGAATCTAATAAGATAGGTCCCAAATTTTCAATTCTATGTCTACAAAAAGGTACCTGTACCCAAAACCGACACAAGTGGGTAGGTAGAGAATACCTTGGAACGTGAGATAACTCTGTCTAAGGATGTCGAGAAAATAGCCCTATAACTTTGGAAGAAAGGATGCCTCCTCACAAAAGGGGTTGTAGTGACTATGTTCGGGCAACTATTTACCAAAAACACAGGTCTCCCTAAGACCGTGATTAGGGGCTGACGTCTGCTTAGTGTCGGAAGGTTAAAGAAAACCTATTAGATGTGAATTAAAATTCACGAACCTATTAGGCAAAAAACTGAAAATTTAGGATTTTATGAGACAAAATTCAATTTTACATCTGTTAGATTCATTAATTTTAAACAATATTGAATTTAGCAAGGACTTGTTAAACACAAAATTAAAAGGAGACTTATTATATAATTTTTAAATTTTAAGGATTAAATTTGTAATATAATTCATGTCTAAGCAAAATATATTAGTGATCCATAAGAAGATTGGTTCATTAGAGAGAGATCTAGAAACCTCCACGTTGATGGTAGAAAACATGTGAGAAGGGGCGTTTGAAGAAATAGGAATCACCCATTGAAGATGAGGGAGAATGGTCACGGAGGCATTTGAAAGCAATTCATCCCTTACAAAAAAGGCGAACATTTTTATATATCTTTCTATCAAATCTGGGTCGCACTTTCTTATCGGCAGGCCCTTCTTGTTCCTTCCTCTTGCTCTTTCCCTCACTTTTAGGTGATTTTATCATTCTACATGTGGTTAAAGCTACGCCCTTACGCTTATCACCTCCATTTCTGTCCCACCTTGATTCTTCGCCTTCAAAATCTGCCCTTCTGTCCCTACAATTTGTCTTTATTCCACAAAGAAAAAAAAGAAGCGACTTTCTTTTGCCAAAGCTCACGGATCTGTTTCTGAGCCACCCCCACTAATCTTATGCTTCCTCTCTCTGTTTGAAATGTAGCAAAGGTCAATACCCTTCAAGTTTAGGACTCTTTGCCGATAAGGGTATGCCTTTGGGGCTCTTCTTCATAGCTTCTAAGCTCACTGTCATTGTCACTGCCCTTCAAGTTTAGCACTCTGCCAATAAGGGTATCGGGTATGCCTTGGCCTTTCTCCATAGCTTATAAGGTCATACTGCCCTTCAAGTTAGAGCATTGGATGCCAATACTTCTTTATTTTCATTTTCTGTTTCTTCAAAAGGGAATTTAGTTTTATGGGGTGTGGGGGTGCGTTTCCTCTGTTTCATTGACCATCAGTTAGTGGAAGTGCCATTTTGGTTCAATTACTCCATTGGACCACTTTGTCTTGTTCCATGACTTCTAGTGTACGCCAACTTTCGCTTTCAAGAAGTTGGTATTCTACCAGAAAGTGCTGTGTTTTTACTTTCTTTTTGGCATTCCCTTTAAGAATGTTGAAAGGAAGGCTCGAGTTCGATCTGTTTGCTGGGCGTCCACTATACTCCATTAACAGTGGTCCTTCTTCCTCAATCTTCCCCTTTTGTTACTCAGTTACTCATTATTGTCCACTAGTCCCTATCTTCACATTTGTGTTTATTATTATATAGTTCCTTTTCTTTTTGGAGTAATATGTATATTATAAATAGTTAGAGGGCCATCAACCATTTGATATGAACTTTAGTATCAAAAAACTTTACTATAAACTCAAAATATGTATATTTTCTTCTAGCAATAGTACAATCATTTACTTAGTAGTCTATATTTCTATTTAGATTTCAAAAGGGTAGGTATAATTGTGTATGCTATGTAAATATATGCTACAAATATTTCCTGAGTTGGTCACCTGAAAACCAAGCTCTACCAAAATATGATCCCCTTAGTAGTTTAGTATAGATAGACAGGACAACAAGGTCAGAGCTCAGTGTGAACAGTGTGCTGCTCAGTAGGGAGTTGCACTGCCCCAGGCTCCGGAACTTGAGTCTGGTTTGAAGCTGCAAAGTCGTTGTCGCTGGAGGTTAGGCAGTCTGCCGATGGGTGCACGACGCCATATCCAAAGCCTTGAGCAGCGTGGCAATAGGTTTCCACTGTTCCATCCGTCTTCTCCAAATTGACATTGCTTAGAATTATGTTGCTGCATGGAACGCTGTCGCTACAGGCAAATTTCATTGCGTTCTTGCTTGTTGTGGTTCCGCTTATGTTTCGATACATGATTTGGCTTATTTTCACGGCAGATGTCTAACAAAAACAAAAGGATTTAACTTCATGATTGATATGGACGAACTTTGTCTTATTGGCTAATTGTGATCTTATTTTTAATGTTATTGTTTGATTAGAAGCTGAATTCTGGGTTTTGAAGATAATACCTGAGTTTCACAAGTAGTAGGAGAGTCACAGTAGAATTGATCAATGATAATGGGATTCTCAACATCTTCCATTCTCACATTTTCGAATCGTACGGCACGAACATATCCAGAACCTCCCTATACCACATAAATAGAGTAATTTACCCGTTGTGCTTGGTTGTAATCAACCAAAATGGTGGTTAAAGCTGTGATCTAACCTGCCAAGTCTTGATTCTAACACCATTTGTTGTCTCTCTGAGGAAGGCTGTGTCTAACACCACCTTTGTCACAATGCCAGTGGAGTTGTCTTTCCCTAAACTTCCAATGCTAGGGAACGCAGTTTCATAACAAACAAACAAAAGCAAGGAATTCTAAGACGTTGATCTTGTTTTGGTGGTTGAAATAAATCGAATAATGCCGAGTGAAATGAAAACATTTGACGATACCTGATCCCGTGTCCTGGTCCACATGATATTCCTTTCATCTTGATGCCCGAACTAGCATTGACAATAGAGATGCAGTCATCGCCTGCATATAAATTGCACAACCATTATTAATCAATACCCTTTTCAGCCAGTTTATATGGTAAAATGGTAATATCAATGATAACATGATGAAGGTCAGAATGAAAACCTGTTGAAATCTTGCAGTTCTGAACTACAACATTAGTTGATTGAGTGATATGGATCCCATCGGTATTGGGGCTATCTCCTGGAGCTGAGACTCTTACCTCCGTAATCCTAACAGTTTCCGACCGAGCAATGATGAAATGCATCTGTTGGCTGTTCTGAATAGTAAGGCCTTTTACTCTTATATTTGAACTTGAATCAATGGTTAATGCCTGCATGAAAGCCCTCAAATCAGAATGTGTTACACAGGGAAAAAACATGGTTTTCATTGAGAGGAGAGTAGTTTTTTACTTACTGTTGGTGCTCCTTTGCAGGGCTGGAAAAAGAACAACCAGAAAACCAGAAATGATTAACATTTCAACAACATAGCCTAAGAAACAACCACAGAGACAGTTCAAAAATTTACCCTGGACTTGTTCTTTTTACAGGATTCTGCCCACCATTTCTCGCCAGAGCCGTCGATAACTCCATCCCCTTGAAAGGTAGCTGCATTTAGTTTGGTAAACTCCAGCCATTGTCGTGGAAATTTTGGATCCCATTTCTCTGGTTCATCTGGTGCAACTATTGTTCCTTCAATCTGCAAAGTTTACTCTATCTTTCAACCCTGACCTTCTACCTTGTTTATTTGGGGAAAATAAATCCTTATAATCCTGTGGCTTACCTGGATCACCATACCATCTTTGCATGGCCCTTTAAAAGTGGTTGCATTCACCAGATATCTCCCTTCTTTTGGCACCAAAAGAACTGATTTTGAAGTGCTGCAGGCAGTCTCCCATGCCTTCCTGAAAGCCTGATCGAAAAACAAACACTTTCATTCAGTATTGTCTCTGCAAAATCCATATCTCCTAACAGAAATGTCTATGTACCATTGTATCATCTGTAACTCCATCTCCAACAGCGTCGAAACTATCCACATTCATCAGAACCTTGCTCCCGCGCTCGCTTCTCCACACCGGGACCTCAAATGTCTCCACTATATCGTCGTCCTCTTCTTCAATGTCGAAACTTTCAAGTTCTCTAACCATGTCAATGTCGCTGTCAGGCACGACACTCTCTGAAACTCCATAGGCAATGAGCAGCATACCAAGAAGGGAAAGGAGGAAGAATTTATCCATTTCAGTCGACTTGGTAGAAGAGATTACTAGAGTAATTTGTGTTAATGCAATGATCCAGTGAAAGAGGTTAGAGTTTATAAAGGAAAATAAAGAAGCCATTTTAGTGGGCATATGGCTTTGCTTGGAAGCAGATTAAGGGGAGGTCGCCATTTCCCAATATGCCTACACGTAAAGTAGAAGAGAAAATTTTTGAAGTTTCTTTGCTTTACTCTAAAACCAGCATACCAAATTCAACACCGCCCTTGATGCATTTTGTTTTGTCTCTCCTCATCGCTCTCTCTTTGTTGCAAACTCATTTCGCAATTTTCTTCTTAGCAATCTCAACTCTCAAGTATCTTCTATGCATGGGTAAATATAGTACCATATGGCTAATTCCTGTACATTAAAACTGTAGGAACAAAATTCTCTATTATTGATAAATAATAAAATACGAAATCCAAAGGTTCGAAATCCATGAAGTTGTCAAAGTGGGTGTAGAAGTAATTGATATTTACCTTCAATCGTGAAGTTAGAAGTTCGAATTTCCACTTTCAAATGTTGTCGAATTCCAAAAAAAAAAAAAAAAGATGAAGTCCATTCATTGAAAAGAAATTCTTTTGGTATTTGACACGAACGTGCTGGTTGGCTTATGGTAGTTTATATAGTTACAGAGGTGGTCGGTTGCTTCAATGCATGGATGAAAAAACAATTGCTAAGATAATCCATATTATTTGATCATATTTATGAGTACTTCTATTCAATATAAAGAATAATAATAATAGTTAACAAAAACCATTTTTCTATATCGGTACATTTCAGAATTTTGAATTTCCATTGTTGACGTTTCATCAAAATATTAAATGAAATCCTACATTTTCCATCCTAGATGAAGCATTTTATATTAATAATTACTTTCATATAGTTTACAGCCTATTTTCATTTTTTTTTTAAATTACATTAATTGATTGATCACCAGAAAACGAGTTTCCAAAAATATAGGAGCAAGACAAACAATCATCTAAACTTGTTTTTTTTCTTTTGTAGGGGAAGAGGACAGAATTTAAATGTGCCAAGATGATGAAAGCCCCTTGTGAGAAAGGCTTGCAAGAAACAGAGTTCACAACTTGGAAATGAACATTTATAGAATTGAAGGAACACAATCACAACAACAGAACAATTTTTAACATGTAGACGCAATGGCCTCTAAGAGTGAGTGAACGAAACGCATCTGGGTTTCTTTGTCGATTTTTGAAAACAGTGGAACATGGACAAACAATGATTTGTGACCCTTCTGTTCTGCAAATCTGAGGGAGTGGTAATATACATAATTGCAAACAAAACGACCCGCGTCCTCCGATAACATCACGCTGTAGCTTTTCGTCTTCAACCTCTCTACAATCGCCATAGCCGAGCAGGATGTCTTCAAACAATAATTGGCTGTAAGTTACATGCCATACCTATGATAAGACTTTACAAGGAAAAGGCAAAGAGAGAAGTACCTTTCTAATTATTGAGATTTCCCCATCCTCAGAGGCTATAGGAAGTTTCTGAATTCAAAAGAACAATGATGAAGAACATATAGATGAAAATCGATATAGAAGACATCGAAAACGAAATACAAACAAACTGGTTTGGTTCCCAACGCATAGATTTACATTGTCAATAGTTTTTCTTTTCCTTGCTATTTGTTCTTACTGCAATGATTTAATGGTTTCTCTTCAGAAAATTTAAATGATGAGCTATTCAGTATGTTGAGAAGATTGGATGGACACATTTACTGAGTTTGAGACAAGATTCAGAGCCAGTTCATCAAACTGAATCTATTTGTTTATGTAACTACCCACAGTTTATTTTCATTGATTACTGATTTTTTTTCCTGAAATGTCTATGTTGTTATACAAGGGACTTTTTGAAGACATATATACAACAATAGCTCCAGAAGTAAGAGAGGAAATCAACCTGAGGCTGCCATCCGAGTTCGTCTGGATAGCGGAAAGTAGCTTCGTTCACAGCTTGACACTCAACAGCAAACCTCACTGAACCACTATTGACTCCAAGGTGAAGCTGAACCAAAATGAATAAATCCTCTCCAGGTTTCAGTATTCAATTATTTCATAGCTAAACAAGAAAGGAAATTTTGGCACATAACAGTAAATATGAACTTTTTCCTTTTCTGTGTGGCCTATCTTTATTGGATATAAATAGTAATTGAACACAAATGCTTATGAGTTTATCAAATGCTATGAATAAGTAAGAATCACTAGTGAGCAGCAAGAATTTGTTCAACAAAAAGATTAGCAACACAAAATAGCTGGTAACAAAACTGACCCATATGACTTTGTTAGTTTCTGTCATATTTGAGATGCCAGATTCCAGAACTTTTTGAAGCACAGGAAGAGCACCATCTCCAGCAGCATCAAGAACTGTACAACTTCCAAGAGTAACACCAGCAGGTAACCCTCTTTCTTCTACGAAAGCCTTCAGGTCATTGACGATCGCCTCGGTAGGATTTTCAGCAACTCCATGAAACTTCTTAAATCCAGTCACATGAATAGTAACCCCAGCTGGACCTTCAGACCCCATTTCTTTCACTTGGGTGTGCAAACAATTCCCAATTGTTTGTCAATGAACTTTTGCTACAAAATCCTCGACGAAACGCTAACGAACCACCCCTGAAAAACCAACCAAACAATTAGTCTCTGTTAAGTAACTTTGCTACCGAAATCACATCATCGCGAACCGATCGGTAGGGACTCTAAACCCCATCCCATTCTCCCGTTCCATGAATTTGTTAAATTTTTGAACTTATCAAGTGCCATTCAGATGAAATTTGCTAATGTCTAGAGATATGATGAGAGTAAAATTTCATAAAACCAATGAATATAAACATAAACTTTGAGAGACTCTAAGAGACTAACTTTGACATTCTCATCTTCAACTTCAATCTATTGATATCATGTCTATATTTTATATTTGATAACAGAATAATCATACATAAATTAAAAACACTTGCCCTTACATTAATAAAGAGCAAGTTTGACTTTCAGCTTAATACACACGCCAAGAAAGATTCATAAACAATGAAAGATCCAACCATATTTTCCTGTGTTCATTCAGACAACTGAATCAATCCCAACAATTCAACTAGAAACCATCAGATCAAACTCCTGGGAAAGCTCAAAACGTTGACCTAAAGTCAACCCAGAACTTTGCATGGAACACCAATCTCGTAACATTAGAAACTGAAACCAAATTGAACAACTCTTTTCCATCACCACAATAGATCTTTCGAACCAAGAAGCCTCGAAATTATTCAATCACAGACATAGAAATCGAACTCAGAATTGAATTGGATACGATCCGAGGAAGATGACAATAAACCAGCCGTTCGATGAACAGCTTGAAATAAGCAAAAACGAACATGGCCGGAGCAGAGTTGACCAAATTACAGAATCCCCTTAAAAGCAGAGACAAAGAAAACACAAAAACCTCTCAGAAAAAAGCCGATTCCGGTGGAAGATCGGAACTCACCTTGGACGCCGGCGCCGGCAGCGGAATTTTGTGTGAATTTGAGAGCTGAATTGGCGGTTTAAGGAGGTGGAGAGAGGAAAAATGGCTGCGGGTGAAGCAGAAGCTTGATCCGATACCAACATTAATGGAGCTTCCCAGGCTGTCACGGCGGCGGGCTTCATCCATTTTTTTATTATTATTTTGAGACGGCGTTTTCAGACAAACTCGAATATTAAAAGTGATAATGATCTCATTTTATCTAAAAATATATGTATTTTAAACTTTTGGTCAGCACACAAATTAGGAGCCATAATCTCTTGCCGTCCATTGTGTTAGAATTGTCTAATCCAACAGTGCAAAATAGACAACGAAAGCTAATAAAAGTGGCCTCATTTGACCCATTCAGCTAAAGCAAAGCTTCCCAATTATGGCCATTTTAGCTCAACAAAGCAAAGTTATCATTTTCTATAAACATTGATTTTTTTTTTTTTTTTTTTTCAGTTTTACCCTTCTTTAGTAATTTTGCTACTCAATTAGTTTTACGAGAATAATACTTTTCTTTTTTGAGTAAAAGATATAGGAAGAGAATAAAAGGTCAAGATAAACAAGAATGAGAATGTCTTGTTCAATTGCTCTTTGGACCCATTAGACTACTTTTTCAACCAAATTTTCTACCGATGGTGTCAATGAGAATGTAAAACGAGATTGTTCGTCATTATATTGTAGCTTCTCAAGATAAAACTTATACTTTGTATTTTTGTATTCTTTCCAATTTGTTCTAATATTATGAATGCTTTCTCCCAATAATCTGTTTTAAAATCAAATTGTGAAACGTACGGAGTCAATCTCGATTGAAAGATGAGTTAATCTAAAAGATATCCACTTTTCACCACTTAGTAGACATCTTATTCAATATCATTAAAAATTTGACAGCTATTTATTCTCTTTGTAGAGGAAATCTCCCATTCTCTCTCCTTTCTCCCTTCATCTATTTTAGTGGTCAAAAACATCATGTAAGTTAGCAGAAAATATCTACTACTAAGTGAGGAGGTAATTCATTATTATTAATATTAGGTTAAATTATCAAAAATACCCCTAAACTTTAGGGTTTGTTTCAATTATGCCCCTAGACTTTCAAAAGTTTCAATTATGCCCTTGAAGTTTCAAAATTGTTTCAAAACTACCCTTGAAGGCTTTTTTTTGTTAAATTCATGGATGTAAAATGACGTGTTTGCATATATATTGTTGCTTATGTGAATAGATTTGAACACATACGTGGAAAAAACGATAAAAACACATGCAAACACATCAATTTTTGTCGATAAATTTAACGGAAAATGTCTCCAAGGGTAATTTTGAAACAAATTTGAAACTTCAAGGGCATAATTGAAACTTTTGAAAGTCCAGGGGTATAATTGAAACAAACCCTAAAGTCGAGGGGTATTTTTGATAATTTAACCTTAATATTAAGAGATGGATAATTTTGAAAATTTTTACATTGATATTACATTGCTCCAAACAAAGCGGGCTCATCGGGTCCATTTAGCCAAACAAATCGGCCCAATTAGGCCCATTTTAGCTAAATGGACCAAAAGAAGAGGGTCGGCAGGCCCAAAAGATTGGCGGGAATAAGGATGGCCGAGTCGGAATCAGTTTCCGAATCCGAAGCCTCCAAATTGGCTTCAAATACGGTGGAACGGTCTCCAACTGAAAACGAAAACGAAATTGCAGAGCATCGAAGAAGAAGAAGATGATAATTCCGGTGCGCTGTTTCACGTGCGGCAAGGTACTGATTCCGCTTCTTCATTGTCGATCGCCGTTCTTGAAGCTTCGAAAATCCTTCGCCTGCTCTGTTTCGTATTCTGTATAATTTTGCTCTGTTTTTTCAGGTGATCGGTAACAAATGGGACACTTATCTTGAACTTCTACAAGCAGACTATCCGGAAGGGTAAGAGAGAACGAACGTCTCTTTCTTCTGCTCCTTCCTCTTCTTAAATTTGAATCGCTTTCCTTTGATTTTGACCCTACCATCGCGAACACGATCCTTCCGATTTCTTTCTCGTATTTTGAATTTTTCGAAACGCATTTTGATTTGGAAGACCTAATTTCTTCAATATTAAGGCTCTGCGTTTAGAAATAGTTATGAATTTGTTAGAAGTAGCAAGGAAGTGGAAGGATTGAAAGATGATGAAATAGTAATTGAGGATGCAGGGAGGCATTGGATATGTTAGGGCTAGTTCGATACTGCTGCCGGCGGATGCTTATGACTCATGTGGATCTCATAGAGAAGCTCTTGAATTACAACAGTAATCTCTTTTTCTCTGGATTTTATTGATGATTTAGAAGTGTTTCTGATGGATTTATGTGTTGTTGACGCTGATTATTTTGCAGCCATGGATAAGTCTGAAATCGTGTAGCTGATGAGGAAGCCTTTCGATATGCCAACAAGAAGAATGCTGCAATGCAATGCAATGCTGTGTAATATGATCGATTCAGTTTGCAGAAGATTTAGAGTTATGAACTTTGTTGCATGAAGATGATGGATTTGGGTCGTTGGTTTGTGCTTTGTGGGGTTTTGTGCACAAGTTCTTTCATTTTGTGGGAAAAAGATTCTCATGATCCTATGATTTGCTTTGTTTAGAGCCGGTTTGATAACCAAAATCTGAATGGTTAACAAGCGGAGCTTTAATATTTAGAAAACTATTCTATAGTGTCAGAAACTTATTGTTGAACATAACTCAAACAGGCTAAATATATACTCTCGACCTAGAGACTAAAGTTTGGATCCCTTCATCCCACCGATAGTTGAACATAGAAATTAAACATAAAAATAAGAAAATTATTGGTCTAATATGGTATACACCTCTAATTGAAGGTATACCTAGCTATAATTAGGTTGACATGTTTGTGTATTTCTAAAAATAATTAAAAACACATAAATATATACAAAAACTATTTAAGATTTTCCAAACAAGGTTAAAATATAATTTTTTTACATGTACTTTGGGTTTTTTAGTACTTCCCAAATGTCAAACAAAGTATTTGAACTATTAGTTTGGAGTTAATTTTTATTAATATTGGTAAAATAATAATAATAATAATAATAATAATAATAATAATTTTCATACAAAAAAACCTACACAATGTGAACATATTTACAAAATATATAGAAGGAAGGAATGAAAGACTAATTTGTTTTTAGAAAAGTTAATAATAAACTAACTCTAGGAACCAATTTTAAGCTTCATTAAAAGTACATTATTAAATTTGGACATGTACAAGAACTAAAATGGAATGAAACTCAAGTAGAGGGATCGAAATGAAATTTTAATATCCAAACAAATATTTCACTCGAAATATAAGAAAATAGGCCACACATACCATTTAAGTTCTACGTCTATTGGTTGGTACAAACAAAATATGATTTCAAAAGTTTTAACTATAGGAATGTATGTCAAGTAGTGAAAATTGAACCATCTACTTTTAAGATAATAATAAGTGTCGTATCCGTTAAACTAGGTTTGAGATGATAATAGATATCTTATATATTAAGCTAAGTTGAATTTACAAACATATCCATGTTACTATTAATGTGTTATAAATTATATATTTCTTTTTTGTGCTTTACCATATTTCTGAAACTTTCATCACAGTGAAAATGTAATGGAAAATTCTAAGCAAACCTTACACTCAAATTGCTGTCTTTCCCAAAAGAAAAAAGCCAAGAGAAAAATCCTTCTTACCCAAGAGTTGTCGACAAAGTTAAAAGCTCATAATTTCAAAGTTGAGAAAGCCCATTTAATAAAGGAAACAGAAACCGACATGCAGAAGATTCTATAAAAATCCAAGTTTTCCAGACAGTTAATCGACTGAGAAAAGTAAAAAAAGAAGAAACTTTCATTCCCAATGGCATCTATCCTCTTTAAGCCATTGGAATTTTGAACCATTGTTCCTAAATGAAGTAACAGAGCAAAAATCTGAAAGCACTTCAGCCATGGCTTCACTGAAATGGTGAGTTATGTCAAAACTGAATGCCTTGGGAAACACTTTCCATCCTTGTGAGCCTGAAATGTTTTCAAAAACAAAAACTGATCATAATGTGCCACTACTTCAGTTGCTTAAAATTGCCATGAAAATAGCCCAACTTCTTCAATATAATAAGGCTTTGCACTCAATGCTTCTGCCCTTTAATGGCAGTCTCATAAATTTAACTTGGGGTTGTTCAACTTTGAGAAGTTGACTGGCTTTGGAAAAGGAGCATTTTCAAACATTGCTTTTGTTTGTTATTACTTCTGTTCTGTCTGTGAATGAATGAATGATTAGTGTTTTGCTTCACTTCAAAAGTCAATTATAATTACTAAAACAAATGCAACTTTCCATTTGGTGAAATGGGTTTCAAGTGTTTATTGAATATCAAAACTTCTGATCCCAAAGTTTGCACTTTTACCTCAGGAATCTGAGTGTTCCAAATCCCATTTTCCTCAATCTGATTACAGCTCTCTGTGTCTTCTTTTTCTTGGATTGGAGGGAAATTTGCCCACTGAAAAACAAAAAATCAGTTCAGGATTCAGAAAACATATTGCTTCTAATCAGATCATAGTTAAGTTGATTGAATCTGCTGCTTACATTTTTTGCTGCTGTTCTGAAGGCCTCCTTGTGAGTCATTTGAGGATTTTGAGCTTTGAGCCTTCTGATTTCATCCCTGTCCCAAACACAAGCACACAAAAGATTGATTCTTTTAAGCCATTAAGGGTGAGCCTAGAATGACTTTTGGACTGTTAAAAAGTACTTTTAATGGGTTAAAAGTACTTTAGTATTTATCCCAAAATATCTTTTTCAGCAGTCTCAAAGTCTCCCCAAACTAGCTATAAAACCAGGAAATGATTTGAAAGTTTGATATCTTACTTGATGAAACAGTTGTATGCTGATGGGGCACGCTGTCTTTTCTGAGGAGCTTCAGAAGATCATTTAAACAAGATTACCAAGTTAGAACTTGTAAGATTTGTTCATTATATTGTTATAATTGTAATTGCTAATGTTCTTACGTTTGTTTACAACAGGAGGTGTCACAGGAATCAAGCCTTCTTCAACTTCATACTCAGAAAATTTCAAGTTTGATCTCTTGAAACTGTCAAAGAACTTCCCTGAATGCATTTCTCCATAAGCTTCTCTGGGCTACAAACACAAGAAAAGAGACAGAGGAGAGAAAGGTAAAGATTTTGAACTTCAACAACACAGAAAAGAATGAGTTTTGAATCAGAATTCAAAAAGTACTCAAAAGTGCTAGACATCTCCAAAGCCTTTACCACATTGCGAGAAAGAGAAGACAGAAAATGGAGAGGAACCAGAGTGGCTTTCATCATGTTGACAGAAAGGAGACTTGAGCAGTGGCCGCACGTCACCGTGACCGCCATCGACAAGCTGCTGCACGGCACACTGACCTGCATTTTTCGAAGAAAGGAAAGATCAAAAGAAGATGAAGAATCATTCACAAAATTGAAGCTAAAAAACAAGGAAGAACACCAACTTACCAACAAAATGGTGGTACAAATTCCACACTGCACATAACAAATCTGTTCAGGTAGTTCAAAGAGATGGTTCATTGTTTCAGAATCAAAATCTCTCTGAGTTTGTAGGTTAGAGGGAGAAAAGCAAAGCAGAGAGTGTTCTAAGAAGGAAAGGTCCAAATTTATAGAAGATTTGTTGTGACATTGCAATGTTATGAAGAAGTTTGGCATTAAAGTTTGAATGTAAGGAGTTATTAAATGCTGAAAAACACTTGGAAGAGTTTTAGGATGTTGGGATCAGAGTCCAAAGTTCAATGAAGTTGGATGAGTGGTGCTTGTTTGCTTCATCTGTCGTTTTTTCTCCTTCAATTTTTCCAACCAACAGCTGCAGAGAAGACTGGTGAAAGTGAAAGTGCAGTGAGTTTTTACCATGATGTCTGCTTTTAAAAACTTCTTTGCACAAGGAAAATGAGGCATCTTAGAATCAATCCCTCTAACCCATGTTTGCCTATTACACTATTTTTCACATTCCATTGGCTATTACAATATGATCACTGCTTACTAAACTTCTTGTTCGTTCAATATCGAAATTTTAGAATAACAGTTCCTTTCTATGCACATCACAGGGAGGACCACGTTTGAAAACCATTTGATTTTTTTTTTAATTAAGTTTATAAACATTATTTCTACCTATAAGTTACTTTGTTATGTTATCTAACTTCTTCCCATATTTTAAAAAACTAAGTCAAGTTTTGAAAACTAAAAAAAAAAAAAAAAAATCCAAAAACTTACACAATTCAAATGTTTCATTAAGAATGGTGAAAACCATGAGCAGGAAATTGAGAGAAAAAGAACTTGATTTTCAAAAACCAAAAACAATTCTTTGACATCGCTCTACTTTTAATTGAAATTTTTTGATGGGGAGAGTAATAACTAGTGTTCACTATTCAAGAATTCTTATTTAGGTAATTCATTAACTTAATACATATAGTGTAATAATATAGGAATACTGAAATATACTTCTGCCACCCTTTTAGTTACTTTTTAAAGTAACGCTTTTAATTTTCAGTATGTCAGGTTAATTGGAACCAACAAGAATCAAAAGGGGATTTGGTAGAATAGGAATGATATTTGCAAAATTGATGTTTGGAATGGAAATAAAAAAGCAATGTATTCAACTTAGCTTAACAGCATGCTCAAATCAATTTAAACTATGGGATATAGCATTACACAAAGCAAAGTTAGTAAATTGGGATAAAAGATCGAAATTACAATCCTCTTTAAAGATGAAAGTTTACATATCTTTAAAGATTTGTTACGTACTCAAGTATATGCAAGAGAAATTTTTATCTCAACCATCAAGATGATTCACTAACTATTTTTATATTACGTTCATCATTGTAATTGTTAAGGCATTGAGAAAGTGTGCCAATAAACAAAAGACAATGTTGCAGGGAGGAGCGAGCTGAAGAACACAACATAAAAAAAGACCAAGTACTTGAACAAAGGCGTTTACCAAAACTCATTCTGTATTGTAAATTTGAAATTGGTGTGGCTTGACATCAAAATATAGCCAACATTCCATATCAATCAAGCCACATGATCAACATGAAAACTTTCAAATAAAAAACAAGTAAAAACCAGCTTCCAAAACCATCCATTAGAAACAATCCTCAGACTGATCAACAAGCAAAATGACCCAATAGAACAATACTCAACCTGGCTAACTAGCAAAATGATCCAACCAACAAGTAAATAAAATGGATCATTCAAAACTGAGAACATCCCATCCTCAATACCACTATGGAGGACACACTATATCAGTCCCAGTATGCAAACAGGATAAAATACATATATTGAAAAGAAATTGAAAATGAAAACATTATTCCCTTCCTATTTCACAGATATATCAGTGAACTCATGAACTCAAACAGTAACTGCAGATAAAAAATTTAAGGCATAAAGCAATGACCAGGTTCCATACAATCAAATGAAAAGAGGAATACAGATTCTAGCATGACTCTGCTAACAATGGGTTATGAGAAGTAAAAGGGAAAAGAATAGATCTCAAACTATATCGTTTTGCATAAGGAATCTCAAACACAGGTATACAGATCAGATAAAGAAGTTGACAGAAACAATGAACAAGTTCTGAGATATTCGTTCATTCTTAAAGATGGTCAGATTTTAGTGCATGATTGACACACAACATAGCTAAATCTAGAATCGCAGCTTCTTAACTCTACATATGCAAAGAAACCAAAGTCAAGTCACAAATTGATTGGCAAAGAACAATTGCAAGCACACCAAACAATCTATGTGAATATGATAGAAAAGCAGACAGAGTTGTACTAATTTTCTGTCTGAAATACAAAATTCAAGAGTAAAAAAGGTTAATTCCTGGGGTTTTGGAAAAACGTCGGTTCAAATATTTTAATAGAAAGAGACCTAAGAAGACAAGACCAGAAGGGTTTCAAACTACAAAACATGCGAAACACAAGTACTTGAGTCCTGGATACATGATTTTGTGCTACATGAATTTCTCATCGAGTTGCAAATGGATTACAGTCAACAGCAACAACAATAGGCAAGATAAGAACATCAAGGCTCGTTCATGAATAAAATTACACATAAGAACAATGAAAATTAACGATATATGCCAGATTTAAGAACCAACAAAACAGAAAACTTATCAATCGCACATAAAACAGCAGAAAGCTCTTTCAGCGCAGATTTATGCAGTTAACGAGAATGCAAATAATCCATTAAACTAGAAAAACAAATGATAATCGCAAAAAAACTGACTAAATATACGGATCTTAATGAAAACAGTATTAAATCGGCATTAAGAAAACAAAATCCTTGTCAAGAACTCCACAAGCTGGAGCAGCAATTCTAGATAAATTCAACGACTTGAAACATTAAGATAAAACAAAAAACATAATGTAAACGGCGGGTAAACCTAATCACCACCAGCTTTGTTGTAAACATAAGTCAAACCACACTTCCCACAGTAGTGGCGATCGAAGTGGTTGGCCATGAAAGTTCCAGCGCCGCACTCGGCATTAGGGCACTCCTTCCTGAGCCTCTGCACCTTTCCAGAGTCATCGACCTTGTAGAACTGGAGGACGGCGAGCTTGACCTTCTTGTGCTTGTGCTTGATCTTCTTGGGCTTGGTGTAGGTCTTCTTCTTACGCTTCTTGGCGCCTCCCCTGAGACGGAGCACAAGGTGGAGAGTGGATTCCTTCTGGATGTTGTAGTCGGCGAGGGTTCGGCCGTCCTCGAGCTGCTTTCCGGCGAAAATCAGACGCTGCTGGTCCGGGGGAATTCCCTCCTTGTCCTGGATCTTGGCCTTGACATTGTCGATGGTATCAGAGCTCTCGACCTCGAGAGTGATGGTCTTACCCGTTAGGGTTTTCACGAAGATCTGCATGCTTGGGAAGCTTGGTTGCAGAGCCGCACGGCTGAATTGGAATAACAAGGGTTTGGGGAGAAGAATGGTTGGCTTTTATAGGTAGGGCATTCGTCCTTCTAGGGTTTCTGGGATTTCATAAACGTTTGGGCTTTTTTTTTTTTTTTTTTTTTTTTTTAATATTTACATTTTTCTTCTACCTTTTATTTCATAAACGTGTGGCTTTTTTTTTTTTTAGTATTAGTATAAACTTTTTTTTCTTTTGAGTTTTGACAGAGTTTTAAATTTGGTTAAAAATCACTTTTTGTCCTAAACTTTCATAAAAGTAACAATTTGGTCCTTAACTTTGATTTGTAACGATTTAGTCCATGTACTTTCAATTTTGTAGCAATTTAGTCCCTGAACTTTTTTTTTTTAAGATTTAGTTCCTGAACTTTAATAAGTAACAATTTAGTCTCTATACTTTCAAATTTGTAACAATTTAATCCTTATTGCAAAAAAATCATCAAAATTAAATGTCAATTTTTATTATTTAATGATTAAACTTTGTAGCTTATTAACATATTGGGTCCCTAATTAGCTTCTTGGTCTATCTTGGTAAATAAATTCATTAAATCTTTACATTAATTTTTCACGATAGGGACTAAATCGTTACAAATTTGAAAAGTACAAGGACTAAATTGTTACTTATTAAAGTTCAAGGACTAAATTGTTACAAAATTGAAAGTACAAGGACTAAATCGTTACAAAATTGAAAGTATAGGGACTAAATCGTTACAAATCAAAGTTCAGGGACTAAAATGATACTTTCATGAAAGTTTGGGGAATAAAAGTGATTTTTAACCTTAAAATTTCAACTTATAAATTTTCTCAACAAAAAAAAACTTATAATTTTGCTTTAAAAAATCAACTTATAATATCTGCTTTGGCCGATATTTCTTCTTCAATAAAAGTATAATTTATATGCATTCTCAAAAAATATATATATATATATATATATATATATATATATATATATATATATATATAATTTATATGTTTGGGTTTTCTTTTAAACCTTGAAAAGAAAACATGCGTTTTAAAGTGATCTTAAAGAATGGTTTCAAGTTTTGAAAAAAAAAAAGTTTTCAAATACTTATTTTTTATTTTGAAATTTAGCTAATAATTCAAACGTTTCATTAGCAAAGATGAAAACTATGGTAAGAAAATCATGAGAAAACAAACATAATTTTCAAAAACTAAAAACCATTCTTTAAGATCACTTTACTTGTAATTGACATTTTTTTTGATGTAGTGAGTAACAGCGTTGGTTGTTTCTTAGTAGTTCATTCCATCCATACATAAAGAGACCTTAACTTCACCATTTAAGTTTACTTTATACATGTAGCATATGTGGGATAGAGAATACCCAAGACTCGCTAGCTCTAAATTCTCTAGCTCTCTTAGCAGACCTATATAATCTGCTAGCATATTACATGATCTTGAAATGTGACAAAATCTTATGTCTCTAAAAGATGGAACCATCGCCCAAATTAACTCTATCAAAGCCTCTACTTCTCCCCATTGTTCTAATTTTTTTGAAATAAGATGTATGACCATTAAACAGTCAGACTCCACTATCAGTCTTTCACAGAAACTATTGCCCTTATTTCAGCAATTGGGGTCGTATAATCCACATCAGTGTAAGCGCTTGTTGCGCCTCTGATAGAACCTGCCGAGTCCCTAAAAAGGATACTCATTCCAGTTGAGGGAAGATTTGTGTCACCCTTTTAGACTAACCAACAAGAATCGAAAGGGGATTTGATAGAATGAGAATGATATTTGTAAAATTGATGGTTGTTGAAGTTATTTTTGGAATATAAATAAAAAGGCAATGAATTCAATTTAGATTACCAACATGCTCAAATCAATTTAAATTATGAGATAGCATTATACAAAAGCAAAGTTAGTAGATTGGGATAAAAGATCGAAATTACATTCCTTTTTGAAGATGAAATGTTACACTTATCATCCTCTTTAAAGATGTGTTACATACTCAATTATATGCAAGAGAAATTTTTATCTCAAGCATCATGAACAACATTACATCTATCATTGTAATTGTTACCCTTTAAATTCGGGTTAGTATTTTCAAGGCATTGAGAAAGTGTGCTAATAAACAAAAGACAATGTTGCAGGCAGGAGCGGACTGAAGAACATTGCACAATTTCATTTTCTGCGTTGAGAATGCACATCCATTTGAAATTGAAACCAAAATTAACAACAAACACTTAATAGCAAACAAAGACATGTACCAAACTCATACTGTATTGTAGCTTGATATCAAAATTTAGCCAACATTCTTTTTGAAAAGAAAAAAAAAATTAGCCGACATTCAATATCAATCAAGCCCCATGATCAACATTAGAACTTAAAAAAAAAAAAAGCAGCAGCTTCCAAAATCATCCAATAGAACAATCCTCACTGTTCAACAAGCAAAATGATCCAATAGAACAATACTCAATCTGACCAACAAGCAATGTGATCCAACCAACCAGCAAATCAAATGGAATATACAAAACTGAGAACAGATCCATCCTCAACATCATAGGGAGCACATATACATCAGTTCCATTATGCAAACAGGATAGAATACTTGAATTGAAAAGAAAATTGTAAATAAAAACACTATTCCTTTCCCATTTCACAGATAGGTCAGTACACTCATGAACTCAAACAGTAACTGCAGTTCAAAAACTAAAGTATCTGGTGAAAAGAATAAATCACAAACTATCTCGTTTAGCACAAGGAATGTCAAACAAAGGTGTACGTTTCAGAAAAAGATGTTGAAAAAACAAAGAACAAGTTCTGAGATATTAGTTAGTTCTTAAGAATTGTCAGATTTTGGTGCATGATTGCCACACAACATAACTAAATCTAGAATCACATCTTAACTCTCATATACAAAGCAACCAAAGTCAAGTCACAGATTAATTGGCAAAGAAAAAAATGTGCAAGCACACCAACCAATCGATGTAAATATGATAGAATGCAGGCAGAGTTGTACTGATTTTCTGTCTAAAATGAAAAACTCAAGAGTAAAAAAAGGTTAATCCCTGGGGTTTTGGAAAAACATCAAGTTCAAATATTTTAATAAAAGAAACCTAAGAAGACAATACCAGAAGTATTTCAAACTACAAAATATACAAGACACCAAGTACTTGAGTCCGGGATACATGATTTTGTGCTACATGATTTTTTCATCGAGTTGCAAATAATTACAGTCAACAGCAACAGCAATAGGCAAGATAAGAACACTAAGGCTCGTTTAAGAATCAAATTACACATAAAAACAATGAAAGTTAATTATATATGCCAGATTTAAGGACCCAACAAAACAAAATCCTTGTCCAGAACTCCACAAGTTGGAGCAGCAATTCTAGATAAGTTCAACGACATGAAACATTAAGATAAACAAAAACATAATGAAATCGGCGGATAAACCTAATCACCACCAGCTTTGTTGTAAACATAAGTCAAGCCACACTTTCCACAGTAGTGGCGATCAAAGTGGTTGGCCATGAAAGTTCCAGCGCCGCACTCGGCATTAGGGCACTCCTTCCTGAGCCTCTGCACCTTTCCAGAGTCATCGACCTTGTAGAACTGGAGGACGGCGAGCTTGACCTTCTTGTGCTTGTGCTTGATCTTCTTGGGCTTGGTGTAGGTCTTCTTCTTACGCTTCTTAGCGCCTCCCCTGAGACGGAGCACAAGGTGGAGAGTGGATTCCTTCTGGATGTTGTAGTCGGCGAGGGTTCGGCCGTCCTCGAGCTGCTTTCCGGCGAAAATCAGACGCTGCTGGTCCGGGGGAATGCCCTCCTTGTCCTGGATCTTCGCCTTGACATTGTCGATGGTATCAGAACTCTCGACCTCGAGAGTGATGGTCTTACCCGTTAGGGTCTTCACGAAGATCTGCATACTTGGGAGGCTTCGTTGCAGAGCACGGCTGAATTGGAATAACAAGGATTCGTGGAGAAGAAAGGTTGGATTTTATCATTCGTCCTTCTAGGGTTTGGATCCTTTTGGCTCTTTAATTGATTTTTTTTTTCTTTTTTTGTTGTTGAGATAATGCTCTTTAATTGAATTATATTATATTATAATTTATAATATAATAATGTATTTTAATTTTCAAACCCAAAATTTGATAATACTTACATTTTTCTTCTACCTTTTATTTCATAAAGGTTCGGTTTTTTTTTTTTTTTTAAAAGAAACTTATAATATCTGTTTTTGCCTATATTTCTTCATTAAAACCAAAACTATATTTTTCTGTGTTTGGTTTTTCTTTTAAACCTTCAAAAAAAAAAAAAAAAAAAAAACCATTAAGAGTGTTTTGATAGGTTGGATAAGTTTAATTTGTTTATAAATGTAATATAAAATTGTAAATAATTAAAAAAAAAAAAAAAACCGAGGGTCTAAGTCAATATATATTACATTTTGCCAACATGTGAGGTGAGACATTAGCATAGGGATAACTACAACGATAGCTAAAAAAAAAATTGTAGCTTTTAATCGATGTACTTTAAAAATATTCAATTTTGGTATTTGTACTTTTGACATGTCTCCACAATAATATGATACTTTTTAGAGAAAATACACTTTTGGTCGTTGAGGTTTGGGTTAAGTTACACTTAGTTTTCAAACTCAACAAATATACCCAGAGGTTTGAGAAAAAAATCAATTTGGTCCATGCCATCCAATTTTCCGTTAAACTCTAACGAATTGCTGACGTGACATGCTTTTTTTATTTAAAAAATATTTGTTGATTTTTTAAATAATATATTTGTTATTTTATTAATTTATTATTGTTTATTGTTTTTCTTTTTCTTTTTTCTTCTTCTTCATCCCTCATCTTCCTCCGTCTTCAACTTTTCTTCCTCTAACCCTGCCGACCACCACCGTCGGCCGTCATCACCGGTCGCCGCCGACCACCATCACCGGAAAATTTTACACAAGGACGAACCATGAGACACAATCGATTACCCAACTTCACCCATTTTTCCTTTTCCAACAGAAACATAGAACAAATCTGGCAAATCTCCAACGGCAGTACGACGACGACGACCTTGAGCTCCGTTAATGGCGTGGGTCAAATCCTTGTAGTGCAAATCTACAGCCTTCAAAGACGTTTATCATCCAAGCCCTAAAAATCTAAGACTCACAGTTGTCGGAAGGGCGTTCATAGCCTCAAAGAAATTGTTGAAACCACCAAATCCAAGAACAAGAAGCCCAAACCCTCGCCTGATTGTTGAAACCGCCGGACAAAAGACCGCTTCCCCGAATCTCCAAATCGAAACTCGATTCGAGTCCCTGCACCTGGGCCAAAACCAGTGTTTCTTCTCGTCTGATTAGGCTGCCCAACGATCTCATCTGTCTCGTCCAGATCTCACCAAGTCGTTTAGATCGAGAATCGAACGCGTGCACGAAACTCTCTCGATCTCTTCAACGGTGGCAATACAAACACCCATATCTGGTGAGAATATCGTTTGGAAATCCCCATATCTGGTACGAACCACGTGTTGAGGATCCCACATCGAAAAGATTGGTGGAGACCTCACAATATATAAGCTTCAAGGGTCACTCCACTCATTGCCAATTGGTTTTGAGATGGAAGCCCATATAATATGATATGGTATCAGAGCCCATTAAACCCAAACGGGTATTCGATCCAATAAAAAGAAATTGAGATCCGAGTCAAGAATGGTGAACCCAAAGAGGCACCATCTTGAGGGGGCATGTTGAGGATCTCACATCGAAAAGATTGGTGGAGACCTCACAATATATAAGCTTCAAGGGTCACTCCACTCATTGCCAATTGGTTTTGAGATGGAAGCCCATATAATATAATACCACGGTAGTCGCAGCATTCCGATGGGTTCCATTCTATTCCAATGGGTTCCGATTGGTGGAGACCTCACAATATATAAGCTTCAAGGGTCACTCCACTCATTGCCAATTGGTTTTGAGATGGAAGCCCATATAATATAATACCACGGTAGTCGCAGCATTCCGATGGGTTCCATTCTATTCCAATGGGTTCCGACAGTGGGATAGGAGAGGGGAAAAAGAAAGGCAATGGTGGTCAGCCGTCTGTTAGTGTTTAACAACGAAATTCAAACCTGGGTAAAACTGTTGAGTTTGAAAACTCAGGGACCAAAGTGTAACTTAACTCAAACCTCATGGACCAAAAATGTATTTTTCCCTACTTTTTATTTTGGACATAAGCTTTTTTGTTGTTGTTTTTTTTTTTTTTTTGATAAAATAAACTTTGTTTTTGTCTCACCCAACAACCCTCGTACCAATAAAGATCATTCTTTCACTTATATACTCACACTCTTCCCCTAATTGGTTAATGTGGACTTTCATTGCAATCGTAACAAGGGTGTAGTGTCGATGTGGCCCCCAAGGTGTGATCTTGTCACTACAATGTTGAGATGTTGATTTAGGGACCAAAGTGTAACTTAACTCAAACCTCATGGACCAAAAATGTATTTGTCCCTACTTTTTATTTTGGACATAAGTTTTTTTTTGTTTTTGATAAAATAAACTTTGTTTTTGTCTCACCCAACAACCCTCGTACCAATAAAGATCATTCTTTCACTTATATACTCACACTCTTCCCCTAATTGGTTAATGTGGACTTTCATTGCAATCGTAACAAGGGTGTAGTGTCGATGTGGCCCCCAAGGTGTGATCTTGTCACTGCAATGTTGAGATGTTGATTACGCACATTCCAAAACTTAAGTTAGGAAAAACAAGTGTAAAGAGGAGCTAGGATTAGATCGTGTGCCCTTATGTAGGGTGTGTTTCGCCTTTTGTGGAAAAGTACGCGTTAGAGCCTCCTACAATGCTTGACAGTCCATACATAATGAGTGATAGGTTTTTCGCCAATGTTTTTTATTTTTTAAAATAGAAAACTGCTGTCACATCAGCCGTCTGTTAGTGTTTAACAAAAAATCTGATGGAGAGACCAAAAGTGTAACGAAATTCAAACCTGGGTAAAAATGTTGAGTTTGAAAACTCAAGGACCAAAGTGTAACTTAACTCAAACCTCATGGACCAAAAATGTATTTTTCCCTACTTTTTATTTTGGACATAAGCTTTTTTTTGTTTTTTTTTTTTTTGTTTTTGATAAAATAAACTTTGTTTTTGTCTCACCCAACAGCCCTCGTACCAATAAAGATCATTCTTTCACTTATATATTCACACTCTTCCCCTAATTGGTTAATGTGGACTTTCATTGCAATTCACTTATATACTCACACTCTTCCTCGTACCAACAGCCCTCGTAAGTTAGGAAAAACAAGTGGAAAGAGGAGCTAGGATTAGATCGTGTGCCCTTATGTAGGGTGTGTTTCGCCTTTTGTGGAAAAGTACACATTAGAGCCTCCTACAATGCTTGACAGTCCATACATAATGAGTGATAGGTTTTTCACCAATGTTCTCTATATTCAAATAGGTCGACTGGCTGAGTTTGCGTGAAGTCAAAATCAACCTTGACATTTATGGACCTTCACCTTAGCATGGTTCAAACTTGTACTCGAATACATGTCCTCCAATGATTGAGTCGTGTGACAATCCTTCTTCTTACCCTAGATTAGGAAGATAAGAAATTGAACTCAACTTTTGGTAGGTAACAAATGTTATATTCACCAACATAAGCAATGACATAAAATTTATACTAACTGTTATAGGTCATTTTGGATCACTCCATAATTCAATGAGCTAAACAGGACAACATAATGCTAGCCCAAAGATGCGACCAAGAAATGGATCTCGAAGGAGAGTCGGACGAAAGGAGTTGGGTCAGGCTTGGCCTCGGGCTCGTTCATGGGTCGAGGCCGAGGCTCATGGTGGGTAGAGGCCGAGCCCTTCCACCTCCGTTCAGTTCCTGGAGTCTTTGGTTGCCTCGGTTCAACCCTGATTTGTCTTCAGACGTCTAGAAACCATAAAAGGTATATAAGCCCTTCTTCGTCATTGAAAAAGGGATCTCGAGCACTATTCTATATACTCAACTCATCCTATTGCTCTCTCATCTTACTCATAGCTGACTTAAGCATCGGAGACAGTGTGACAAACATTACACCGATGTACTGTTGGTGGCATGTGAAGGTAAGTAAGTTCTCGCTGGATTTTGATATCAACATTCACGATAAAGACCTTTGTGATTCAAAAATCCACCCCCCACATATTGTAGAAGAGAAAAAAAAAAGTGTTCTATGCGGAAAGCTCCATAAATCAATATTTGTTTCTTTCAAGATTTGCCATGTAAACACACAGCTCATAAACTAGGGAATTCTGAAAATTTCTCAGCCAAACTATAACGAATTACACTTCCCTCCAAATCCAAGCGACGAAAATATCTGAGAAAAGGCTAGTGGAAGCTCTGCCTTATCTCTCTCTCTCAGAGATAAACAGAGTGCAGTAACAATGGCGAGAATACCATCACTACCAGGGCTCAATCTGTTCTCCTCCCTTCCTTCAGCCCCACCGCCGCACGATCCTTCTTCCAGTTCTTCTCCTTCAACGCCAATCCCAATTCCCAAATACCCTCCACCCAAATCCCGCACTCTTCGAACCAATCCTCCAAAAACCCCCAATCCATCCCCTAATCCTGCTCTCAAGACCTTCCACCGCCGTTCCAAGTATTATAAGCCGGTCAAAGACGGAGTAATCTCGTCCCACGGCGATCGCGCCGTCGTCATCGGCGAATCGGGTGTGTCCTATCTGCTCCCTGACGCTCCATTCGAGTTCCAGTACAGCTACTCCGAGACCCCCAAGGCCAAGCCCATTGCGATTCGCGAACCGGCTTTTCTGCCCTTTGCACCACCGACGATGCCGAGGCCTTGGACTGGCAAAGCTCCATTGAAGAGCTCGAAGAAGAAAATCCCTCTCTTCGATTCCTTCAATCCGCCCCCTCCTGGCACGAAGGGAGTTAAGCAAGTCGAAATGCCTGGTCCGTTCCCGCTTGGGAAGTTCCCGAAGGAGGGGAAAAGCAGAGAGGAGATTCTTGGGGAGCCTCTGAAGAATTGGGAGATTCGCATGCTTGTGAAACCCCATTTGTCACATAATCGTCAGGTTAATCTTGGTGAGCTATGCTTTTCCCGTTTTCCATATACAGTTTAACCATCTCTGGTTGTTGTGTGATCATATATATGCTTTGTTGCGATTTCCAGTTCTATGATCGGCTGAAGTTGGTGACGTTTTTTGGTTTGAATTGGACGTGATAGGAAGGGATGGACTAACGCATAATATGTTGGAATTGATACATTCGCATTGGAAGCGGCAGCGTGTCTGTAAAGTTCGTTGTAAAGGTGTTCCCACAGTAGATATGGACAATATTTGCCATCATCTGGAGGTACTTTTTGCATACATTCTTCATTTTGTGGTCATTTCTATCAAATTGTATGAAGCCAGCTTTTTTTTTACCCCTTCTCTTATAACCATACGATAGCTGCTCTACTAGTTTTAGTCTACGAACTATATATCACACTTTCATACGCTTGTGTTTGTGGGTATGAGGCTATCTGTTCTATGGATTGCATTATAATTCTGGGAGAATGCGAAATATATATATATATATATATATATATATATAGCATAACTCACTCACAATAGATGCTTAAATGCGCCAAACTGACTCAAACCTTAAGACAAACTTTTGGTGCTAAATATACCACATTCTAGACTTGCTATCCTGACTCAATCCCTCCTAAAAAAATCCACCAGGCCTATGCTACCAATATTATTTACATTTGACTGTTAACTTCGAAGTATTGATTGAGAGACCACATTCATTACATCTGATATTATAAGGAATTATCAAGATTTCAACAAATTCATTTGATTTATAAGTGACCAAAAGTAATTTCCAAAAAACTTATAAGTTATAACAGGAGAAAAAATATATATATGTTGAAGGTTCTCCTTTAATTGGTTTCTCACATTTGTAACTATATAGTATATCTTCTTTTTTTTTTTGAAATAACTATATAGTATATCTTTTTCCATAAAAATGGTGTCCTGAATATTTTCTTTCCTAAAACCCTTTCTGACGAGTATCTTTCTATTTCTGAGAAACAGTTTGAAATATTGGTTCCTTTACATGTAAGTTTCTTTTCCATTATTTCAGGAAAAAACAGGTGGAAAAATAATTCACCGAGTTGGTGGTGTATTATATCTTTTCAGAGGTAGAAACTACAATTATCGTACTCGCCCTCAATACCCAGTAATGCTCTGGAAACCTGCGGCCCCTGTGTATCCAAAACTTATTCAAGAAGCTCCAGAAGGGTTGACAAAAGAGGAAGCTAATGAGCTGAGGATGAAAGGAAAAAATCTTTTGCCAATATGTAAATTAGGTAAATAAGTATATCATTCTCCATGGTCTCTAATTTCTGTATCAATTATGTTGCCCTAAGAGTTTTTAACAGCATTCATCAACTTCGTTCTTCTAGGTAAGTGAATCTATTGGACAGAACAAATTTGTTTATTATACATATACCAATAATAGAACTATTATTAAGGTTATATTAGACATCAAAGCGAGTTTCTTGAAGTAGAGTGGTATATCTGGACATGAGGTTATGGGGGAGAGAGAGAGTTCTCTTGAAAGGTTATCATTATTCTTTGTGTTGTGTTTTTCGGAAGAGTTCTTCAATTTCGCACATGACCATGAACATTAGTTCGAGTCTACGCCCATCTTTATGAGTTCAAAGAGGGTTTCGTGAGTCCAAAACAGGAGGTTCCTATCAGCCAAAGACGATCTTTTTCTCTACTTTTCTAATTTTCTTAAGGGCCAACTTCGAAAGTGGGATTGGGAACATATATATGGTGTTTTTTTTTTTTATCATAGAGGCAATGTTAGTTATTAGAGAATCCGTACATTAGGTGATGAAGCTACTGAGCCAAGACTATAAGAATGGAAATTTATATACTTTTTGATATGTAGTGGGGTGTGACCATGATGGACAACGTGATTCTATAGTGTAATAAGTTTCGTCAGTTTATGTTCTTGTACTAACTCACTCAGCTACTATGACCTACTATAATTGTTCTGTTATTCATTTGAAACAAACTCTTTTTTATCTTCCATGCAATTGCTTGTTATTTATACAGAGGGCATATTTTAATCACCTTATTAAATATTGATCTAAATCTATTTCCCCTTGCAGCAAAAAATGGTGTGTACATTTCCTTGGTGAATGACGTAAGGCATGCTTTTGAAGGAAGCATTTTAGTGAAGATTGATTGCACTGGGATGCATGAAAGTGATTATAAAAAGTTGGGTGCTAAACTCAAGGTGGGCATACATTTCCATTCTTTAATCTCTTCTCTGTTGTTACCCACTGCCTTGTCTATGATAGGAACGTTACTTGCATAGAAGCTAGCAGTTAATTCCAAGCTAAACCATAGCCTGTGCTATCAAATGGAACTAAGTTGATTATGCTCTAAAGTAAAATTGATGAGATTCATTACGTGACTGAATCTGTATACCCTTCTGCCGAGTTGAGCCTTTTCACATTTTCTTTTCTGCCTCTCTACGTATGATTGTGATATTGTGTATAACTTCGAACTTCCACCACATTGTTGCATCTTACAATTTTATTGTGCAGCACACTTGAAATGCTTTCAGAGCTTTACTATATAGTTACTTTTATTAAACTTGTATGTACATATGGAATTAGTAACTGTGGATATCATGTGATATCTGATTATTTGTTATAACTTGTAAGTTATTAATTATTATTCCTTCTCTATTTTTCTTTATAGGAATTGGTTCCTTGTGTGTTACTATCATTTGATAACGAACAGATATTGATGTGGAGGGGAAAAGATTGGAAATCAGTTACTCCAGAAGATCGTTCTGCTCCACTTCCTAGTCAAGTTAGCACCAAAGATGGTTTGGGCTCTTCTGGTAAGTCTAGTCCTTTCATTTAGTAAACACTCTTGCTCACTATGTTCACTTATTCAGAGATACAAAAAGGCAATGACATGCAGTCTTGAGTTGCGAAGCAAATTAAAATTGACTATTCTATTATTATGAGCTACATAAGAACTGCGTATGTATGTATCATCCACCATTACTGATGTCATATAAGATGCAATGCCATCTTTTTTTCCCAGGGAATTTTGTTTTCCATTTGTTAAAATACTGGTTATTTAGAGTCGAAACTTAAATAACTTGGATGTATGTGATGAAATCATTAGGTGATGCTCTTCTGTTCTGGCTTCTAAATATCTCTTCGCTTTTTTGTTGTTTTTTCTAGGCGAGTCTATTGAGAATGGTGACCTTTCGCATGACAATCGTCATACAATTAAAACTAGCCCAAAAATGAAGCTGCTATGGGAGCGTGCAATCGATTCAAACAAGGCATTGTTGCTAGATGAAATTGGTCTTGCTCCTGATGACCTTTTAGAGAAAGTTGAGGAGTTTGAGAGAATTTCACAAGCAACTGAACATTCGTATCCAGCATTTTTCTTGTCAAGTGAAGATATCAGCAGCCCAGATGACAGCCCTGAAAGTCAGGATTACAGCGAAGCTTACTACAGCTCTGATTATGATGAAGAGGATCAGGAAGGAGACCTTTTTGATGATGTTGACCCGTCAGTCCCATTGGGATCATTACCTGTTGATATCATAGCAAAGAAGCTCAACCCTGAATAGATATACAAGAGAGGTTTGTTGAATATGGTTACTTTGATCGGTATATTTCATGTTCTTGTATGACAAGTTGAGAAAGGAAAATTTACAAATTTTCAATGTATCTATTTGTAAAAAGAAATCAATCAAACATTGTAATTGTATTTGTAAACGCATTGACCAAAACAAGTTGAAGAGGAATGAAACACGTCTCCCCATCCCATCCATTGCAATTTCAGATCTGTAGTCATGCCAGAAACAAAAGAAACCAATTTAAAAACTGATATTTACGCATGTTGCAGAGTTATGGAAATGGTCTTTGTTTCCACCATCAAAAGAAGCCAATAACATCTCAATTTCTATTATTTAAGCAAACAACGTTTTTGGCTTTCTGTGACATTTTACGACTGTTTCCCGCTATGATATTGGTCCTTTATCAACAAGGAATGGGCATAAAACTTCTTCTGTCTTTAGACACTACAAAAATTGGGATGCAATTCGGAATTCTCAAGTACACATATCGAAGTTTATATTGAAAGAAGGAAAAGGCACCAACCGACATGAAGAATCAAATATACAGCTAGGACTTCACGTTTTCCCTTATAAATTGCTCCACCTCAGAAACTTCACCCGTCAATCCAGAGGCTTCAGCAACTGCTACTTTGTTATGGCACTGTGTGAACGAAAAAGCTTTTCCAGGTATCCCTAGTGTGAAGTCATTCGAGATATCAGCGGCTGAGATCGCACTTCTTGATACTCGTAACTTGTCACTGTACACAATCATAGAAGACACGAGGTTGGAAATTGAAATAATGGCTTGCTTAACAGATAATGAAAAGGATGATCCTAATATAAAGAAAGCTGAAAGCCATACATCTCTTTTTCCATCTGCCTATTGATAAACTCCTTTGTGTGGGCTGTCACCTTGTCTGTTTTGTTGCATAGAATCAGGACAGGGATTTTCTTCTTCACAACACTCGCATTAGTCAGGATGTCATAGAGGTACCTTCAAGAGAGATCTAATTAGATTATACTAGTGACATGACACATTTACTTGTGCACTTGTCTTGTGTACTTAAACATGAATTCAGATGTGTACAGCACACGTGGATACTTATGTTGCAAATTACATGCTTTCTGTTATGATATAGAATGTTTTCCAGGGAAAGGATTGTGAGAACTCGGGAGACTCAAGCTTATGTTACAAATTCATGCAGAACTAGGGAGACTCGAAGCTTCTACATTCATATAGTAAATGCACACACGCAAACAAAATACTGAGAGAATTAATCCATTACTCTGAAGCTGCACGACAGTTGGGCAAAAAATCCAAAGCATCCACCACAAAGACTACACCAGCTGCTTGAGGCAAAAAGTCATCTAGTTTGGCTCGAAGGCGAGAATGCCCAGGGACATCAACAAGATGAACAGGCTTCAGTTTGTTCTTCTACCAAGACAAAAAAATGAAATATAGTTAGTTTAAGTTTCGTCAAGTAATGTAAGAAAAAAGGTTAAGAGTGCTAGAAACAGAAACCACACAGCATTGTTAGTATTAATTTCAAAGCTGCAATGGATCAGAAATGGAGCATTCTCACTTCTTGAGCATCAATTCTAGAAAACAAATTACCTTTGTTACTTCAGAATGAAGCACGAAAGTGCCCTCATTAGGTTCCATTGATGTAACAGTACCCTGATGAGAAGAACCATCACGAAGCTGCAAAGGCATAAAAACATCATAAATGAAAGTAGCACATCTAGAAGGCAGAAGTTTTTCTCCCCTTCTTTTTCTTATTACATTTCAAGCCCAGTCATGAACAACTCTTTAGCATATATATACATAGCATCATCATGAACCCGATAGGATATATACTTTGTCTTCAACTGTATACAACAACATTGTTAACATCCACAATCATTAAATTAAGATTTGGAATATCCAGAAAATCAAACCCTGATGAGAAGAACACAAAACTAAAAGCGAAAACAGACAGTGTATTACAAACTTCTAAACAGACATTGAAGAACAAGTCAAAAACAGAATGGGGCATTCTTACATGCAATGTGGACTGAATATTCCAAAATAACATTAGTGAATTTAAGGCCACTTTTTGAGAAGATGGTGCACAAATACAACGTGTATAAACTCATATCACAAAGGGCTTGGTCATTCAATTGAAATCAAAGTAAACGAAGAATGCAAAAGACTAATATATCAAATATCTGAGGCCAAACACTTCCAGTTATCAAATTCTCGATAAACTAAAATGTCTGGTTGAACAAATGAGCAATGCAGATGCTTACTTGATAGAAAAGAACAGTTTTCCCACTTCCACTGAGCCCACTAAGTACAATGGTATTCGATTTTCGGCGCTTGAACAAGCGAGCTGCAGAGAGAGAGGGGAGGAGTCAATTTCAAATTCCAAAATCTTTCACCATATACAATTACAGAAAGCGACATTCAACTACAGGACCCAAGAACGAAAATTGATCAGATAAAGAGGAGACTCACTCAATAAGAGAAGTAGGGTAGTTAATAACAACACGCCAACCCCAACGTAGAGTTGAATTGGGGGTATTTGGTGAACGAACTCCAAGCCTTGTTCAAGCCATTGCTCCATCTGGACCTTCAATTGTTCCACCTGAACCTTCCACTGTTCCGTGCCCTCCATCATTCAACTTTTACAGTCAATATGCCTCAGAAGTTCAAGTCTTCAAATCGAGCCTCAACTTTTCAGTCAAAATTCCCTCGCCCCCAAAGTCTGTCCGAAAACCTACGTCCAGAGAAACCAATCGGCGACATTAGACATAATCGGCGAAAAATAAATCACGAGATGAAGAATCGAGGAAAAGAATACCTGATCTGATAATTCCGCAGCAAATCTGAAATGCGAGGAGAATCAATTTGGGGATGAATGAAATTACCCAGTACACAAGCTCGTGGTGAGCCCTAGAAGTCCAGTGGCGGTTTCTTTCCCTTTGGTTTTTCCTTTCATTTCCTTTCTCTTTCTTTTTCTATTTTCTTTTTTCTTTTTTAAGTTTTTTCTATTTTGGACCTTTATTGTTTATCCAAATTTCTACCAACTCACTCAATATCATGTCATCATGTAATGTAAAACATATGTTAAATTTATTATGATCTAATTTTAACTCTTTCATAAGAGGATATAATTGACAAATGTTCTATCTCAAAAAAAAAAAAAAAATGACAATGCTCAAATACTCTTTTTCTTTTTTTGAATTTTCTAATTTCAATTCTAAACTTTAAAAAGTTTGACAAAATTTTGACCTTTTTCTAAATTTTGTACTCATTGACATCTATGGATGAAAATAGTATAATTTATAAACGTTAAAAATATAAGTAACTAAATTGTTGTGTGTATGATATTTCTCAAAAAAAAAAAAAAAAAAAAAAAAAAAAAAAAGAAAGATATTTCTCAAAAAAAAAAAAAAAAAAGTGTTGTGTGTATGTGTCTATGTATATAAGCAATTAAATAGACATTTTAAAGAACATAGGAGTATTTATTTATAATATAAAATAGCATTATATATCAACAAATCAGAGTGGCGCAGCGGAAGCGTGGTGGGCCCATAACCCACAGGTCCCAGGATCGAAACCTGGCTCTGATATAAGAGTGGCTTCCTATGTAGTTTTTTCATTCATTTTTTTCCACTCGATTCTTCCTATGTAGTTTTTTCATTCATTTTTTTCCACTCGATTTTACCAATATGCCCCTACACTCATTGGATATGAACTTTATTATATTCAAACCATACCTACCTAAAATTTACCAACAACAATGATCTTTATTATTATTCTCCATAAAAACTTTTTATTGTCTCGTCCTTTTCATCTCTCTAGCCAAACTTGTCTTCTTCGAGTATAGGACGAAGGGTTAACTCTTTTGGGAAGATCAAAGTGAGGTGTAGAGTAAGGATGGTTGAGTCCGGTCCTTGAGTACAATATAGGAAGCACACAATATTGATATACTAAACTTGACTTGACTTAAAGATCATGACAAGCCTAACTTTGTGTTCAAGTGCTGAGTTGATTAAAAAAATGCTAAAATCGATAAAAAAAAATCGATGGTTTGGGTTCAAACCAGTTTAGTTTGACGACTTTGGTCTAAAAATAATAAAAACTGATTAAATTTGGTTGTCTTTTTATTGGCATGGTTATATCGAGATTAACCTAAGTCAATCGATAATGTGTGTGTGTGTGTATATACTAATAAGCGTATCTTTACCAAAACACTTTTGCAATTTGTTATTTTGAAAGCCAAGCTAGAATGGTAGAGGTCGCATGTTTGAGTTTTGTGAATGACAATCTTAATTTGTAAGATGCATATTTTCCAAGTATAACGTTCAGCCCAATGTGCGGCCCTCGTCAACTCCCCATGGCCCAACTACACACATCACCCAATCTCTAACCCAATGAATTGCTCAAACTGAATTGAATAGTGGTTGTCAGGATTTTTTTGGTTAAATTATCGGTTTGGCTATGATTTTTTACAATAACCGAGTCGAACTGAACCGTCTACACCCCTAGTTGGTGAGTATAAGAGGTGAGTTCCACCCTTGACTAGGAGTTAGAAGAGCTAACCCTCTTAGTTTGTCCGTCGTGGTAGATACTAAATTTTTTTAGTTGAACAACATTCGACAATTAAATATCACACTCTTGAATAACATCGAAGACTACAACTACCAACCAACTACCACCACCAGTTCCTTATGATAATAGACCAACCAATTTTCTTTTCAATTTACTATTCTCAAATTTATTAATAAATCTTTTATTTCCAAAATACTTTTAAATTCCACGAAAAAGAAAATCAAGGAAAACCAGATTCCAAAATATAATTTTAAACTTGATAAACACATATTTAAATATTATATTAAGAAACAAATGAATCTTTTTTTTTTTTTTTTTTTTTGAAAAAAGAAACAAATGAATATATTTTCATAGTACTAAGACAAAATTGTAAATAAAATTAATCGAACAAGTCTATATTTTCAATAAAATTTGTTCGAAGAAAAAAAAAATGAAAGTTACCTGTCAACCAAATGTTGGTTCAGTTGTTCGGTGGTAGGTACAGAATGCGATCATAAACTATTTTGCTATCTGATTCATGCATCAGCTCGTGGGAGGATAAATAGATTCAGAGTGGGATCTGAAGATTTCTACTTCAAACCTCGATTAGATCGCAGTTTAACTCAACCCCACCACCAATCGGTGAGCATTTCTCTAGCTTTTTTCTGATTTGTGTTTCTGATCGAGATCTACTGTTTCTGCTGATTCAAATTTTATGATCTTTAAGCAATTAGTGAATACGGTTGATTTCATGTTTCGCTTTCGCGATTTGTTGATGGGTTTCTTCTTGGTGCAATGTAGGTTTTGAGAAATGGCGCGCAAGAAGATCAGAGAGTACGATTCCAAGAGATTGTTGAAGGAGCACTTCAAAAGAATTTGTGGCCGTGATTTACCGATCAAATCAGCGCAGGTAAGTTCTGTCTTTCTTCTCCGCTAATGGAGATTTAAGATCATTTGAGTTAGATTTTACTCTTCCGGATCCATGATTTACTCTTTCTATTTCTCCATTATTGGGGGAAATCCTTTATCAAACTCTATCCATTGCTAATTGGCGCCATTAATGTACTTAATGTCTGTCAATGAGATAAAACCAAAAATTTTAGGAAGTTTTGAGTATCATTTATGATTCACACTCTAGATTGTATCTTATTATGCTTAGCTTTCATATTTGTAATAATGCTTAATCTTTAACATACTATAGGTCAGAGAATCAACCGATTTCAATGAGCTAGTTGAGAAGGAACCGTGGCTATCATCGTCAAAATTGGTTGTGAAGCCTGACATGTTGTTTGGAAAGCGTGGTAAAAGCGGTTTAGTTGCACTAAATCTGGATTTGGCTGAAGTAACTAGTTTTGTTAAGGAACGCCTAGGGAAAGTGGTACTATTAACTACTCTTTCTCCAGCACTTCGTCATTATTTGAGTTCATGTTACATTATTGATTTGTTTTAGAGAGAATATCATTTCCTTCTGTTTTAATTACATTTACTAGGTGGAGATGGGCGGATGTAAAGGACCCATTACGACATTTATAGTTGAGCCTTTTGTCCCACACAATGAAGAATTCTATCTGAATATTGTTTCAGAAAGGCTTGGCTGTAGTCTAAGCTTTTCAGAATGTGGAGGAATTGATATTGAAGAGAACTGGGATAAGGTGTGGTTGAATGCTCTTATTAGTAGTTGCCTAAGAAGAATCCAAAGTTCATTCTTTTTCCATCACATGATCTCTTTTATTCCAAATTCATGATGATATTTGATCTCTACAGGTCAAGACCATTTTTGTTCCAACAGGAGCATCCCTTACATCTGAAGTATGTGCTCCACTTGTTGCCACCCTTCCTTTGGAGGTACTTTCAGCATAACCAGTTCTAGTCCCAACTCCTGCATCTCTGATGAAATAAATTAAAAGTATTCTAGCATAAGATTCAGGCAGCCAGAATGAACTTCATCCTACCATATATTTTTGTGCCCACTATAGCTGTAGAGAGTTGACATGAAGTTTACTTTTTAATCCAGATCAAGGGGGAAATTGAGGACTTTATCAAGTCTGTTTTTGCTCTATTTCAAGGTGCTCTACTCATTCTTTTCCCTGATAATGGGAATGGCTTCAGTAGCTTGTAGAACTCTATCTCAACTTCTTGGCTTCATATTTGCAGATTTGGACTTCACTTTTCTGGAAATGAATCCCTTCACATTGGTTGATGGGAAGCCTTATCCATTGGACATGAGAGGCGAACTAGATGATACTGCTAGTTTTAAGAACTTCAAAAAGTTTGAACTTTTTCTTCTTTAGCTACAATTTCCCTTTTCTTAAACAATTAGATGATGGGAATTTTTTCAGTGCTATTAATTCTTTAAATGCATGAGCTGCTATATATATTGTCATCTTAAACTGCATTGTCTCTGTAGGTGGGGGGATATTGAGTTTCCATTGCCATTCGGAAGGGTTATGAGTGCAACTGAAAGCTTTATTCACGGCCTAGACGAAAAGGTGAAAAACAGTCCTATTTCGTACACGTCTTTCAGCAAACCTCTTAAAAATATTTCCTTACTTTCGTGCGGTGCTGTTTCTTATGTCAGAAGAAAGATTTATCAGCGTTAGTGGTTCTACGGCCTCCAAATTTCACATGCACTTTGATGTCTGTTAATCTGATATAGAACTCTCAGGATTCTGTTTTGGATCAAGGATAGTAAATAATGAAAACTTGAGGGAAATTATGTGTGCAATGCATATCGATTCCTAAATATCCAGCTCTTTAGGGATTGTGTTGAACTCAGATGATATGTATTTGCATTTACTTTACCTGCAGACTAGTGCATCATTGAAATTCACTGTCTTGAACCCAAAAGGAAGAATATGGACCATGGTTGCTGGAGGAGGTGCAAGTGTCATATATGCAGACACGGTACAGTTTCCATATTGAGTCCTCTAACTCGGTGTCCTGTTATTATGTACTAATGAAGCTTTCTTGTTATTGTTAGGTTGGAGATCTTGGTTACGCCTCTGAGCTCGGGAATTATGCAGAATACAGTGGAGCACCAAATGAAGAGGAGGTCTTGCAGTATGCTCGAGTTGTAATTGATGTAAACACTCTTCCTCCACCTTAAGATCTGATGATCACCAATTACTCGTGTCTTGTTTTTTCTTTCCCCTAAATGTAATAATTGTTCTGAAGTTGGTTGTGATGTCAATGATAAGCAAAATATCACACTATTTGTTTCTTTGTTTTCCTTTTTTGGGTAGTGTGCAACTGCAGATCCTGATGGCCGTAGTAGAGCACTTGTGATTGGAGGAGGAATTGCTAACTTTACCGATGTAGCTGCTACATTTAATGGCATAATTAGGGCCTTGAAGGAGAAGGTAAGATTTAGTAATTAAGCTCCAAAACATACCCCATTTTATTTTATTTTATTTTCCATTGGCAGCTAAACATCTGAACTTGTTTGCAGGAAGCAAAGCTTAAAGCAGCAAGAATGAATATATATGTAAGGAGAGGAGGTCCAAACTACCAGAGGGGTTTGGCGAAAATGCGAGCACTTGGAGAAGAACTAGGCGTTCCAATCGAGGTACCGTTCTCGACCCCTTTGCTACACATACTCAAAACCATTTTACAACAACATAAAAACTCGATGCCTAGAATTTTATCACTCAGTAGTAGCAATCAAATTAGTGACAAGCTCAGAAGTTTGTTCCTTGTTCTGTTGTAGGTCTATGGCCCTGAAGCAACAATGACTGGCATATGCAAGCAGGCGATTGAATGTATCACCGCAGCCGCGTAAGTTTCTGTTGGAGTATTCTGCATTTTGCCTCTAACAACTATCCTCTATGCCAATGTAGGAGAATCTGATGGACTTCTTTCTCTATTTCCCTGTATCCCATGGCTTCTTAATAATAGTTTCATTCTCAAATTAGCCATGGATCTTATATCACAAGAATAGGAAAACATATTGCTAATTGCTAGATACCGATGTTTAATAAAGAAAGAAACCTTTGATGGACTTCTATGAGTTGAGGCTTATTTTTGTGGGTCGGGAAAGTTCTGTCTTCCTTTTTAAAAGGAGCTTTCTGATATTATAGGCGCGACACAAAGATACAGGCTTGTTTTGGTCCCTAGAAAATGTCTGCCTTGCATTTTCATTGAGAGATTCAATTTTCTATCAGTAACGATGTCATTTTTTTTTTCTAAGAAATCCATGAGATCTTCTCTTAATCTAATTAACATGAAGCTTTAATCACACTTTTATGTTTTAAGGCGTTGTGATGGAGCAAATTTGTGATTAGGCCAAATCCATGTTAGTCTAAACTTTCAGGTTTGTACCTGATATGTTAATAGACTTTAAAAAATGTTAATGGGTCCATCAATTTTTAATTTTGTGCCTAATAAGTTTTTAATATTTCAATTTTGTGTCTAATCCTAAACCCTAAACTCTAAAGTTCAGATGAGACTACATCTGTATTTTAACCTAAAGTAAACAAATAACTAATTAAATCCAAAATATCAATTAAACATTAATTAAACACCTACACTAATATTAACTAAACTATACTAATTAATTATCTAAAATTCCGTGCATTTACTTGAGCTAGTTTCTTATTGACACTTCAATAATAATAACATTAATCTTGGAACGTCTACAGAAGTATAAAATTTTCTGAAATTTGAAAATGTCGTTTAGAAAATGAAAAATCTTAAAATGTCGGCATTGAACAACATTTGAAATACAAATTTTTTCTAAGCATTTGAAGGAACAAACCCGTTTGCTAAAGCGAGTTTAGCTTAGCGGTAATTGACATATACTCTCAACCAAGAGGTTAGAGGTTCGAATCTAAAAAAAAAAGAACAAGTCCGTTTCAAAAAAATTAAAATTGAGGAAACAAATAACAACCACCCCTCCAAATTATGACAAATTATTAGGTGCTCCTAGTGTAGTAAGACTCCTTCTTTAAAACCATCATTGCACTGAACACCTAATAATTTCTCTGGAGCTAATTTCTTAACAACGATCAAATAGCAACCTAGCTCTGGATTCCTTTGATAACAAGATTTAAGGTATTACTATCACATTACATCAATTTTTTAACAACTAAGAGGGCATGGGCTAATCCTCATACGAAGCAAAGCGAATCTGGTCATACTAACCATTGGTTTTTTTTTTCTTAAAAAAAAATGGTAAACTTCGAATTGTACTTTTCTCTCATTCATTTCAAACATATAAGAAACTTTTGTCTTTTTCTCTTCTTCTTTTTTAATTTTGGGTAAAATACCTTTTTGGTCCCTCATGTTTCGAAGTTTCTAATAGGTCTCTACGTTTCAAAATCGAACAATCAAGTCCCTACTGTTTCGAAGATGTATCTATTGAGTCCCTTTAGGGCCGACGTGGTAGTTCAAAATAATAAAATATTGATTTTTAATTAAAATAATAATATAATAATAATAATTATTATTAAAATATAATATAATAATAAAAATAAAAATAAAAATTATTATTATTATGAAAAAATCTTCTCTCCCTCCTCTTTCTCTACTTTCGGGAAATTGTCAGTTTTAACCCAAATTAGTTTTTGGGTTTCAAAAATAACCTCATTTTTTAAAACATGTTTTTTTAACCTAGTTGATAAAACCTATGAATGTGAATTTACAGCAATAACCCTGAATCTAAAAGGTCAAAATTAAAACAAAAACCCTCCTTCTTCTTCTCCCTCGTCCCTCCGTCTTCTTCTCCCTCGTCGTTCCGTGCGTGTCCAGCAGCTCCGACAACTCCAACGGCTCCGGTGGTTCCTTCTCTCTCCTTCGACTCCAACGACTCTGACGTGTCCAACAGCTCCGATGACTCCACGGTCTCTCATCTCCGTTCAGTAAACATTCAGGACAGATTTTTCATCTCCTTTGAACTCTCTCTGTTTCAAGGTACATTTTCTTGTGTGTTATTTATGTGATTTTTGGTTTTTTTTTTTTTTTTTTTTTGGGTGTGGGGGAGGATAATGAACTGAATCCCCATGGAAACCTTGGGAAGAGGTCAAAATCCCCAATTGAAATGTGTTTGTTAAAAACCCTAGCATTTTTTTCGTAGAGGGAGAGAGTTTTTTGGAGAGTTTTCAGAGAGGGATAGGATTTTTTGGTTGGAATATTCGCCGGCTGAGAAGACGAAGTTTCCCGGTTAGTTCCTGGTCGGGATCGTAACCGGAAAAAAGAGGGTTACCCGCAACAGGAAAACTGATTTTCCCGTAAGGGAAAAACTTGTTCTTCCCTTACGGGAAATCAGTTTTTCATCCTGGTTGGTTTCCCGGTCGGGAATTAACCCGGAAAAATAACAGTGAGATATTTTTTTATTTTTCCTACTCCTCCTTCCTTCCCTTCGTTTTTTCTTTCTTTCCTTCTATATTTTTCTTTGTTTGTTTTGTTTTGTTGTAGTTCTAAATTGTGATGCTGCTAATAGTTTATCTTGTACAATAACTTCCTGCTTCAATGATTGGCTTTATCAATGTATTCCTACGATGAAGGTTGTTCTTGTTTGATCTTTTATAGGGCGAAGTTGGGTCGATGGAAAGGAATTCTTCCAACAAGTCAAGTATTAAGCTTCAATATTTCTGTAATATTGCTTGTAAATATTGATAACACCATCTTGGACTACTTGTTGTACGATAGTGTCACACCCTTAATTATATTGCATTTTTATCCATCAATGTTATACTGTGTCAAAGGTTACTGCGGGTAGGTTGATGCAATTGGGTTCTCCGTTTTCTCTCTGAGGGGCGGTAGAAGCTTGGCGGCCAGTGTGCCGGACAGTAGAAACTTGGCGGCCAGTGTGCCGGACGGGAGCAGTTTTATACTGCGGGTAGGGGCTTTCATAGGTGGTATTGCGTCGATCTCTGGACTTTGCTCCAAGTTGTGTTTGTTTAGGCGGAATGGAGCGGCGGATATATGAGGATTCTCTTGTCGAAAAGCTAACAGAGTTACAAGTTACTCCTGAAGAGAAGGCCTGTAGATTCAAATTAAAAGAAGAATATATTGATATTTCAGGGAAAAAGCTGGAGAATGCTATATTATGCAAGATCCACACCAAAAAGAAGATTATCCCTGAGATGTTCAAATCGAAAATGCCACGGATATGGAACCAAGAACAGACAATTATTAGTAATGTGGGTTTTAATATGTTTGTTTGCAAGTTTAAAAATGGCCGCATCAAGAAGCTTATCATGGAAACCGGCCCATGGTTTTTCGATAAATCGCTGATTTTGTTAAGGGAACCAAAGGGAGATAATTTTGGAGACGACGTGGAATTCAGGTATGTCTCATTTTGGATTCATTTTCATAAGCTTCCTTTTGCTTGTTTTTCCAGGAAGGTTGCGGCGGAAGTTGGGAGTTTGCTTGGCAAGGTAGAGCAGGTTGATCTAGAGGAGGAAATCAATCAAGATTGGGGCGGGTCTCTTCGAGTAAAAATTCAGATTGATGTTTCTTTACCGCTAAAGCGGGGAATATTTCTGGAATCGGAAGACTCAAAGGAGGATAGATGGATTCCTATAACTTATGAAAAATTGCCAGATTATTGTTATGGTTGTGGTTATCTTGGGCATACTATAAAAGAATGTGAAGAGGAAAGCTCGAACGGGTTAGAGGGTGAGGAGCTTTCTTATGGTGCCTGGCTCCGTGAACCTTATTTCCTAAAAGCAAAAGATACTAATGTGCCGCCGGGATCAATGGTTTATCAGAATGGGCGTGGCCGAGGAAGGATGTGGGATGGAGGTAGAGGGAGTTGGAGGAAAATGGAGGGGAGGTTTAATGGCGAGGAAAGTGAAGAAGATTCTCAAACAAACGGAGAAGGGAACACTGAAAGTGCACCGCAAAGTGGTGAACAGGAGGTCCAAGCTCCGGGGAATAAGCCGGTGAGCTCTCCGATGAACAAGCCGGTGAGTACTCCGGTGAGCAACCCGGCAGATCCATCCTCACATCTAGGTACAACGGTACAAAAATCTGGAAAGGAAAGAGAGGAAATAAACGGAAAGTCATTTAATGTGGCAAGATATGGAAATAAATTGGCTCCACCAATTCCAGCCGTAAAAATTGCTTCCAACGGTCCAATAGAATCAATTTTTAATGAGGCTAGATTGGAGATGGATAATGATGGACTTGGAATGGAGATGGATAAGGATGGTATTGGGCCAAGTTTGGCAAAGAAGCTGAATAAAGGGAAAACTTTAATTGATGATGGGGAAATAGTTCAGCAAGGCTCTCATGCTACACATACCAGATTGGTGGTTGAAAAGAAAAGGGGCTGGAAAAGAATTAATCGTTCGGATAACGGCAATATACAGAGTGATAATATGGATGCTTCCAGTCAACAGTTATCAGGGGCTAAACATCTGATTGAATTTGATGAAGAGGGGTTGAGTAAGAAAAGGCAGATGGTGTCAGAAGTCGAACTTAATGCGCAAGCGGTGGAGGCTGCTGGACAGCCCCGCCGAGCACAATGAAAACCTTATGCTGGAATGTTCGGGGAATGGGGAACCCCCGAACATTTCGAGGATTGCGACACTTGGTTCGCAGTCATCGACCCCAATTGGTTTTCTTAATGGAAACCCGATGTCAACAAAGCAGAGGTGATAGATTGCGTTGTGAGTTGCAATTTGATAGTAGCTTTTCAGTCCCAAGTGTGGGCCAGAGTGGTGGTTTGATTCTACTTTGGCAGAATGAGATCAATGTCACGATTCGGTCTTATTCCACGGGTCATATAGATGCGTTAGTTAAGGATAACGAACTCTTGTGGCGGTTCACGGGCATATATGGCAATCCTCGAAGAGAACTTCATTGGGAAACTTGGAAGCTGATTAGAAGATTGAAAGATGATAATGACATCCCATGGCTTCTAGGAGGTGACTTCAATGAGCTGCTTAATGAGGCAGAAAAGAGTGGAGGAGTGTCTAGACAAGAGGCTGCCATGCAAGATTTCAGAGAGGTGATTGACTTGTGTGGTTTAATGGATCCAGGTTTTATAGGACCAAAGTTTACCTGGTGCAACAATCAGTTTACCGGTGAGCTTATATGGGAAAGATTGGACCGTTTTTTGCTGAATGTGGCTATGCAGGTCAGATGTAGTTATTTCAAAGTGCATCATCTGGCCCGATTAGGTTCTGACCATAGACCGATCCTTGCAGAGTGGTCTTGTGAGACTTTGATCCAAAACGTTGCTAGTCCGGCCATGCAAAGGAGATTTGAGGAAGTGTGGTGTAAATTTGACGATTGTAGGGAGATAGTAAAGCTGGCTTGGCAAAGCAGAGATGGGTCGGACTTCTTTGGTCTCACTTGGAAAACCCAAGAATGTTTAAAACAGCTAAATAACTGGAGTTGTTTCAGATATGGAGGCTCTATTAAGGGAGCTATTGCCAGGAAAGAAAAAGAGATTAATAGTCTCGCTAACAGGGATGATCGAGGAATGTGTCATATTTTGGTTGAGAAAGAGAAAGAGCTAGAAAACCTCCTTGAAGAGGATGAGATTTATTGGAGGCAACGAGCTCGAGAGGACTGGTTACAGTGGGGAGACAGAAATACAAAATGGTTCCATATGCAGGCCTCTAGTAGAAGAAAGAGAAATAGAATTCGAGGCCTGATGAATGACCTTGGTATCTGGACAGAAGAAGACAGTGGAATGGAAGTGATCGCCAACCAATATTTTGAGAAGTTGTTTCAAACTTCAGACCCGAAGATGGATTCTATAGTTCAGGTTGTGGAATCGATTCCTACGTCAATCACGGAAGAGCAGAACTCAGAAATGTTACGGATCTTTACTAGGGAGGAGATTTTGGGAGTTCTAAAAAGTATGCACCCGACAAAGGCACCTGGTCCAGATGGAATTCAAGTGGTGTTTTATCAAAAGTATGGGGATATAGTTGGGGATGATGTATGCTCGGTATGCCTGAAATACCTGAATGGAGAGCACTCCTTACGAGCGATTAACAAGACGACTCTTGTGTTAATCCCAAAAGGAAAAGACCCTAAAGCGATGAAAGATTACAGGCCAATTAGCTTATGTAACGTTATATATAAAATCATCGCCAAAACGCTAGCGAACAGATTGAAAAAGGTGTTGGATAAGATCATCTCGCCCAACCAGTCTGCTTTTGTGCCAGGGAGACTCATCACAGACAATGTCCTTTTGGGCTTTGAATGTATTCATACAGTTAAGAATCGCAGGAAGGGGAAGAATGGGGTGGCGGTGCTGAAGCTTGACATGAGCAAAGCCTATGATAGAGTGGAATGGATTTACATCAGAATGATCATGGCAAAGATGGGCTTTAGCAGTAGATGGATTGAGCTTATTATGGGATGCGTTGAATCTGTTGAGTTCCAAGTTAACCTTAATGGGACCCCTAGACGTGCTTTTATACCGACAAGGGGGCTCCGGCAAGGCGACCCTCTCTCCCCATACCTTTTCCTTATATGCGCAGAAGGTCTATCTGGTATGCTGAGACAGGCAGAAGAGAATAAACAACTGACAGGTTTGAGTATCAATAAATATTGTCCTTCCCTAACTCACCTACTTTATGCAGATGACAGTTTATTGTTTTTTAAAGCTTCTAGCAAAGATTGCAGGGTCATCCGTCACATTTTACATGAGTATGAGAAAGCTTCGGGTCAAACTATAAATTTTGATAAATCAACTTTTATGGTGAGCCCAAACACAAAAGATGACTTGGTGCGGATTATTAAGGAGGAGCTGAGGGTCCAGCACACAGGGAGCGTAGGCCAATACCTAGGCCTCCCGTCACAGAATGCAAGGAACAAAAGAGTCATCTTTAGCAATATAAAGGACCGAGTTTGGAAGGCGCTTCAAGGATGGAAAGGGAAGTTTTTCTCAATCGCTGGAAAAGAAATCCTCATTAAAGCTGTGGCCCAAGCTATTCCTAATTATGCCATGAGCTGCTTTAAATTCCCTGCTAGTCTTTGTAATGAATTAAATGCTCTTTGTGCTAGGTTTTGGTGGGGATCAACAGATTCAGAAAGGAAGATTCACTGGAGGAAGTGGGAGATTCTCTGCACTCATAAATCGAAAGGGGGACTCGGATTTCGAGATTTAGCTCTGTTCAATCAGGCGATGTTGGCCAAACAAAGCTGGAGATTGATTCAAAACCCGAAGAGTCTTTTGGCAAAGGTGCTTCGAGGCCGGTATTATAAAACTGGGCATTTCCTGAAGGCCACACTCGGGTCGAATCCATCATTTACTTGGAGGAGTATTATATGGGGAAGAGAGTTGTTTTACCATGGGTATAGATGGAGAGTTGGTAACGGGCTTAATATAGAAGCATCTAAAGACCCATGGATTATGAAGGAAGGAAATGCAAGACCAATCATTTCCCACCCGAATATTGCTCATTTTACAGTGGCACAACTCCAAGATCACCAGGGTCATTGGAATGAAGATTTAATCCGGACTTCATTCTTGGAAGAAGATGCAACAACAATCCTCAATACCCCGACGAGTTCAATCTGGTGTGAGGATGAGGTCATCTGGAACTATGACTCTAAGGGGAAATTCTCAGTGAAAAGTGCATACCGTCTCGGATGTGAGCTAAAGCAAAGATCCCAAGCTTCCTCATCGAACTACAGCCATCAGACACTTATGTGGAAAGGTTTTTGGAAGGCAAAACTCCCACAAAAAATCAAATTGTGTGGGTGGAGGATGTACAATGATATTCTGCCCACTTTAACCAATCTCAACAAGCGTGGGATGGATGTGAACCCATGTTGCTTTCTATGCAGAGAGAGACCCGAGTCATTGATTCATCTGCTATGGGAGTGCAAATTTACAAAAGGTATGTGGACAAAGTTTTTTTCCCCTTCAATTATTGACCCGGTTTTTTTGTTGAATTGTAGGAATGGTGGGGCGATTCCCGACTACTATGCAATCTTGTGGAGAGGATCGGGAGGGGGAGCTGTGGAAGACCAAAATCTAAGGAAAAGCTTGATCATAGGATGGAAAATTTGGGATTATCGCAATCAAATTAAACACTCCAATCAGATTCCCAACCAAGGAAAATTCCAGCAACAGATTTACCATTCTATAGATGAATATATGGGAGAAGAATCAACTAACCAGGTGCCGGCGACATCCCGACGGCTTCATTCGACCGAACCGGATGGTGACTCTGTGAGACAACGCGAATGGATCCCAACTGCCGAGGGGTCATGGAAACTCAACTGCGATGCTACTTGGAATGAAGCTCTCAAGCGAGGCGGCGTCGGTTGGATTTGCAGAGACTGGAGAGGAAGACCGCTGGTGGCTGGTTACCGCGTGATCGAGCAACAATGGCGGATTCCGTGGCTTGAAGCTTCAGCAATTTGTGATGGCCTGAAATCGATTCCAGAGACCTTTCAGTCGACTGGTCGCGTGGAGTGTGATGCGTTGCAAGTGGTGAACTTGATTAATGGGGTAGATCAGGATGTAACTGAATTGATCTACTTCATTAAAGAAGCCCAATCTCTCCTAGCTTTGAACAATATTGAGGCTATCTTTCATATCCCTAGAGGCCAAAATAGAATGGCCCACAGTTTGGCCCATAGGGCTTGTATGGAAAATGAGTCCAAATGCTGGTTTAATGATTTCCCAAATTGGCTTTTATTAGATAATGAGGTTGATATTGGGTGTGTTAGTCACACTAGTGGGGGATCCTGTCCCACCAGTGATGTTCATTCCGGATTTAATTCCGTTTCTTAATGATAGTATCTTATTTCTCAAAAAAAAAAAATACTGTGTCAAAGGTTAAGATGAATGAATGCTGTTGATGAGTGAATGCAAAACTATAAAACATGCTCAAAGGTTAAAATATGTACTGTTTTAATATAGAAAAGAAAAGAAAAACAGTGAAAACTATAACACATAGTTAAAGATCAAAATGTGGGGGGTCGAAAAGTTATACACACACAAGATTCATTAAAAAAAACAACTTCTTGGTTGGTTTCCCTACCAAGAAATCCTGGTCGTCCGACCAAGAAACCCCTGTCGGGATTCATATTTTTTCCTAGATTTTCGTATAAAAATTTTATCCGTGTAAATATGTAAAATCATCATCTACGTACCTTATTCAAAAAAGGTTTACAATAGGAAAATTTTAGTTTTGACTTCTTTCCTTCTAGAATATTTTGTGCGTCAAATGTGTTTTCATGTTGAAATTAGTTTTTAATGGTTAAAATCAGTTTTTTTTTTTTTTTTTGAAAAGAATGGTTAAAATTAGTTAGTTGGGTGGTTGTTGTGAAATTTAATTGAGAAAGGATAGGAAGAACTTTGAGAAAAATACACTTTTAGTCTTTGAGGTTTGTGTTAGGTTTCATTTTAGTCCCTGAGTTTTCAAACTCAACAATTTAGTCCCTGAGGTTTGGTTTTAGTTTCATTTTAGTTCCTCCATCCAGTTTTCCGTTAAAAACTAACGGTTTGATGACGTGGCATCTATTTTTTTATTAAAAAAAATATTTTTGATTTTTTTAAATATAAATATATTAAAATAATAAAAATATTAATTTTTAATATATTTTTATTTGTTTTTTCATCTTCTTCAACATACCCACCACCAACCTCTTCCTTCTTCAACACCCCATCACCAACCTATCGTCGGCACCGCCGCTCGCCGGCGTCCGACCGTCGTCGGCAGTATATTTTTTTCGTTTCGTCTTCTTTTTTCATTTTCTCTCTCATCTTCTCTCTCTCATCTCACTTCACTCTCTCTGCAACTATGTTCGCCGCCGTTCGTAGTCCGTTCGCCACCCGTTCAAACTGAAGTTCGCCGCCCATTCGTAGTCTTTCGGCCTCACCCCCTTCGAGCGCGCGAAATCGCGAGCTTTTTCCATATCTAACAAAATCGCGGCGACGAAATCGTGTGAACGGTCGTCTTGGTTCCAGATCTGAACGAAATCGCGGTGGCAAGATCGCGTAAACGACCGTTTTGGTTGCAGATCTAACGAAGTAGTGGCGGCGAAATCGCGTGAACGACCATGTTAGTTCCAGATCCAACGAAATCGCGGCGGCGAAATTGCGTTCACAGCTCGATCTCCAGATCTAGCGTGCTGGAAATTGCGTTCCAAATCTAACGGGCCAAGCGACGATGCCTTCCTTCTCCCCACGAACGAACAGATGGCGAACGAACGACGAAGCCTCCACGAACATAGCTGTTGGTTCCAAATCTGAAGAAGCCCCCATGGGTTTGTTGCCGTGGGTCACAACGTTTAAAAAAAAACAGAAATTTTAGAGAATGAAGGAAGGAGGAGAAAAAGAGAAGGAAGGAGGAGAAGAAGAGAAGAGAATAGGGGAAAAAAAGTTGAGACGGCGGCGGTGACAATGACGACGGTCCGGCGGTCCGGCGGCGGCCTACAGCTAGTGGTGGTGGTGGGAGTGATGAAGAAGAGGATGAAAGTGAAGAATAATAATAATAATAATAATAATAAAAGAGATAATAAAAAATTAATTTATATTATTTTATTTTAAAAAATAAAAAATATATTTTTTTTAAATAAAAAAATAGGTGCCACATCAACAATCTGTTAAAATCTAACGGAAAAATGGATGGAGGGACCAAAATGAAACAAAATCAAAATCTCAGGGACTAAAATGTTGAGTTTAAAAACTCAGGGACCAAAATGAAACCTAACCCAAACCTCAGGGACAAAAAGTGTATTTTTCCCAAGAACTTTTTACCTTGTGGGTCCCACAAAAAAGTAGCAAACTTTATTATAAAATGGGTTAAAAAAAACAAGTTTTTAGAAAGTGGGTCAATTTTGAAAACAAAAAACCGCATTGGGTTAATTTTGACAATTTCCCTCTACTTTCCTCTCCCCGCCGCCCTCATCCCCCACCAATTGGCAATGAGTGGAGTGACCCTTGAAGCTTATATATTATGAGGTCTCCACCAATCTTTCCGATGTGGGATCCTCAACACAGAGGGCTTCGCCGCCGCTGCACGACATGTCGGAGTCCGAAGAATCGCGTGGGTTGTCGATCTGCCGCGAGATGAGGTGCGTTTGTGGTAGGAGAAGAAGGCGTCGCTTGTCGGAGGGTTGTCGCCGGTGCAGCTCCTTGTAAGAGGTGGAGGATCTCCAGCGGCGACGAGAGGAGCTCTGGCAACCGAGAAAAAGAGAGAGAAGGTGGGGGATGAGGGGCGGAGGGAGAAAAGAGAGGAAAGTGGGAAAAGAGAGAGAAGATTTTTTAATAATATTTTTTTTAATTTTATTATTCTTATATTATTATTTTAATTAAAAACTAATATTTTATTATTTTGAACTGCCATATTAGTCTTAGAGGAACTAGATACATTTCGGAAACAGTAGGAACTTGATGATTTGATTTTGAAACATAATTAGAAATTGACACCAAAAAAGTATTTTATCCTTTAATTTTTTTTGGAAATAGTATTTTTTTTTTCTCTAATTAAATGCTACTTTCTTCTCTTTCCTCATCAACCATTTTTTTCTCATAATAAAATAATATTTCTCCTAAATTTCTGTTCCCACGTGAAAGGCTCTCCCAATAAAGCTTCTCTCTCTTCATTAACCATTCGTACTACGTCTTATCTTTTCCTTATTTTCATCTTCTTTTTTACCCATTTTTTTTTTTCCATACTCCAACAATTCCTGTCCTTTCCTTTCTCCACTAGGATACAATACGATTACTCTCTTTCCCCTATTGATTACTTTTTTTCTTTCTTTTTTCAAAAAAAAAAACCTATTGATTATCCCTCTCAACAGTCTGTGAGACCCACAATAAACGGTTGAAATATGAATTAAAAAAGTTCATGGGACCACAATAGAGCATTATGATTGGTTGATAAATCTGTGAGTCCCACAATTGAATATTGTATATTTCTGGGCCAAACAATAACTCCACCCAACTCGAATTTTCATAACTCATTGTCCCAAACACCCTCTAAATTTTAAAAAAGAAGTGACAAGAAACTCACTATATCAAGCTTCCATTTTGTTGTTTAGAAATTTACCTTCTAGTTGTCCACTGATCCAAGCGTAGTTCAACTACTAAGGTATTAAAGGAACAGAACTCAATAGTAATTAACATGCACCTCTCATTAAGAGTTTAGAAGTTTGAATTCCCTTATTACCAAATGTTATTAAACTCAAAAAAAAAAAAAAATCAATGAATAAAGTATCAATTATCAACTTAAATATCGATAGTTCGATATCTCATCCTTTGAAACCGATCTCCCTTCTCAACGTTCTCTCTCTTCTTCGTTTTCTTTTTCATTTAAGCTCTTAGACCTCTCCTTTAATTCTACTCTCTCTTCTCCTTTTTTCCCTTTCGGATATCCCTTTTCACATACACTTCCATTTTGATGATTCTAAAACCATTTCTTAAGTAACTCGTTATCATACGAAAATTACTATTCTAACATGTGGACATCTAAACATCAAATCAGTTTATTATTAAACACGTTTTTACAAAATATAATCACTCATCATCTGATCATAATTCTAAAATTATTTGCATTATTCCATGAATAGAGTTGGATTATCTATCATATCACTAACAAATTCCACACTAGTTTCAAGTTTTCCCCAAAAAAAAAAACAAAAAATGTTTTAAACACACTGCATGCATTATTCTGAATCTCAGACACATGGATGGGACTTATAATTCACCTCGAATTTCGTGGGACCAAGTTAAAATGACACTTAGGGTTTGGTCTTCTGGGAGAAGATTTCATGAGATTCAATTGTTTGGTCGTTTACAGGAAATCCAAAAATCATAGTAAAATGTTCTAATTTGGTTGTGTACTGTACAAGAATCCAAGAAACAAACAATTTATGGTGGTCTTCTTGGGTTGTTTTCAACATTCAGCAAATGTTTCTTCTCCTTATCAACAAAGTTTAGTATAAGCGATTTGTGGATTTTTAGGGTTGGGTTCGTTTAGTCTCAACAGGTTAAAACTTTCATTCAACTTTCGAGATTATGTTTGTTTAAAGACTACATGTTCTTTAACACTTTCGAGATTATGTTTGTTTAAAAGACTACATGTTCTTTAACTTTTACTATTATTAATTTAACGTTTACACTATCAAACATTTTAAATATCTTCAAAATCAACTTGAAACATAGCCCTTAAATATATATAGAAGTTATATTGCTTAGAATAGGAATTTGTTAAAAACTGAATGATCTGTTAATTAAAAACTTCAAAGGAAGAGATCAAACTTGTAACCTAAACTATATATATATATATATATATATATGTCAATTACCACTAAGCTATGCTCACTTTGGCTAACCTAGTTTATATTATAAAGGTTAGTTTCAAATCTTTTGTTTACAAAGTCAAATACATCTTTAAAGTTTGGATTATATATATATATATATATATATATATATTTCTAGTTAGTATATGCCATTAACACCATATATTAATGAAACACTTGTCTAAAATATTGTTGTTTTTTTTTTACATGCAGGGAATGGAGATTGAATCTCTCTGACTTCTTAATTAGAATATAAGTTTTATTTTAATTGAATTATGTTATGGTTGACTATTGTTTTGTTTATGGTATAAAATTTTGAGTTGCAAGTGTGAAAGGACAGAAAAGATAAAACGACAGGCTGGTTATATATGTACAATCAAGGTCAGAGAGTAAATGTATTATTTATTTATTAAATTTAAAAAGATAAACTGTTGCAAACCCGACTGTTCGGTTTCTTATCCACCAGGACCACCACACTGGCATTTAATTCTCTGAGTTCTTATCTGGATTTTTTTTCAAAAAAAAAAAAACCAGGGTGTTTTTTAATATATATATATATATATATATATAGATGTCTTTTACTTTTACTTTTTTTTTTCAAATAAAAATCAATTTAAAAAAACTTAATATAGTTCGGTGACACACAAAGTAGGAGGATACAAGTAACTCTTGCAATCAAACACAAATTATTTGAAATTTTTTATTCCTAACGCTGCTTCCACTTGCACCCCTTCTCTTTAAAACTCTCTAAACTTCACATGTAATAAAACTTTGAAGAGTTCAAGATAATAATTGAAAGTGTTCTAATTTAATTAAAATAAAATTGAAAAAATGATCTATGTTGACGTCAAAATCTGGCCAAGTCACTCACAAAACATTCACGTGACACCAGCAGTGAATTTGTTGAAGACGGGAAAGACTACGTGACCCGCAAGACCAGACAGAACCACTGCACACCAGTGTGGTGTAGGATATGCACTTCGATGCCTAAGTCAGATAACACAATAAGAGTATTTTCTGTCAAGAAGTTTTCATAACTCATTTCCGGGTGTGGGAGACTCCTCTTTATACATGTGTCTTCAGTTAGGGTTTACTTGGCGTTCGAAGGCAATTTAGGGTTGAACCGAGTAGAATTGGCGGATCGAGGTAGTAGGGACCGAGTGGAGGCGGAAAGCACTCGACCCACACGAGTGGGCCGAGCCTGACGACCCAATCCCTTCGGCTCGCTCTCCTTCGACGTCCGCTTTTCGGTCAAGCCTTTGTATTGGTGTTGCGTTGTCCTGCTTAGTCCTTGGATTCTGGGGTGGTCCGTTATCACCAACAACAATCTAAATAACCTAAACTGGCACAACCTAAACCTATGAAGACTTGTAGCTAGTTGGTAACTTTAAAACTCTATCTCATTTTTGAGATATTCAAATCAACACGTTTGTTTTTTTGTTATATATATTGAAAAAAACTTGACTAGTATATAGAAATCTCTCTACATACCACTCTACATAAGTATGCAGCAAGTTTTGTTGATATATATATATACGGGTGTGTGGGGGATATATATATATACGGGTGTGTGGGGGAAAGAAGAAAAAAAAAGACATGGAAGAATAATAAATATATTACCATATTAAATAGGGAGATTTGACAACAGCACTCTTTGCCAAAACTGGAGAAATAAATGGTCAAATCCGAGCAGTTTTATTTATATTTAAGTGTGTGTTTCTTTTTTTTCCCTTAAAAAAAAAAAGTGTTTTTTTTTTAAACATTATTTATATTTGCCCTATACGTTCATGCCACCATAGAAGACCTCAGCTTAATTTAAGAATATTGTCATTTGGGCTATTAAGATAATTATTGTGCACTTTACTTTTATACCATATACAATTTAGTCAACAAAAGCATAGTTCAACTGACATAAAGTTGTACGAATAACCCCAAGTCCTAAGGTCTGTGGTTCAAATCTCCCACCTCATATTATCAAAAAAATAACTGCAATGCAAAATAAATTAATATGCAGTAAATTTCCATTTTAAATATGAAAAAGAAATTGTTATGATAAGTACTAAATGGTTGTAATTTAGAAAGTATAAAATACTATCAAAATTATGCACAATACTTTTGTCAATAATTTCTAATTTTTTTATAAGACAATTATTTCAAACTTTATATGGTTTTAAGTTTTAACTTCAATTTATATATATATTTTTTTGAAATATTAAGAGTAACATTGATATATCAAATAAAAGAAAACACCTTTTGGATACTAGGCTGCACTTGGATTAATGGCTGAAGAATTGGTTATATGGTAAGTTTAACATTTAGGCCCGTTAGATAACTATTTGGTTTTTAAAAATTATGCTTCCTTTCTCTTAGATTTCTTACCATGACTTTCATCAAGTTAAGGTTGCATTTGAATTCATAAAAGTTTTAAAAACAAAACAAATTTTTTGTTTCCGAAAACAAGATAGAAGATTGATACTAAAACCAAGAAACTTATAGGTGGAAGTATGTGTGTATAAGTTTAATTTTCAAAAACAAAAAATCAAATGATTATCAAACGAGACCTTAAAAATTGAATTTCATTTTTTTTCCCAACATTTGAGGTGAGAATTTGAATATGTTAAACTATGGGATACTTTTAAAGTTCAGAAACCTATTTGAAACAAAATTCAAAGTTGAGAATCGATTTGACACTTGTTAAAATTCAGAAACCAAATCGAAACCATTCTAAATAAACTTGTAATTTAATCAAATAAAATATTTGTATATTTTTTATAAAAAAAAATCGACTTCTCAAAAAAAAAAAAAAAAAAAAAAAAAATCGCGTGGGCTCATCTTTACGCGCCTATATTAGTCATCAAAACCAGCAGCTCAAATTGACCGATCCTTTCTCTACTTTCCCTCTAAATCCACATTCTCCAATCACCGTAGCCGCCATGTCAACGGAGGAGACGGCAGACGAACACGACGGCGCCGCCGTCCACGGCGACGTTTTGGAGAATATTCTCTCTCACGTTCCTCTCATCGATCTCGCTTCTTCCTCCCGCGTTTCTCGCGGCTGGGAACGCGCCGTTTCATCCTCTCTCTCTCATTTCAACGCTCTCAAACCATGGCTCCTCCTCTTTTCTCAGCCCACGTCCCCTCCTTCCGCCGCCGCCTCCTCCGCCGCCTACGACCCCCGGTCCGCCGTCTGGATGGACATCAACCACCGCCCTCCGATCACCCCCGCCGCCCCCCTCCAATCCTCCCACTCCACTTTACTCTACACACTCACACCCACCAGATTCTCTTTCTCAATCGACCCTCTCCACCTCACGTGGCATCACGTGGATCCCCCGCTGACGTGGCGGATTGACCCAATCGTTGCCCTCGCTTCCCACAGAGCCATCGTCGTCGCCGGCACGTGCGACTTCATCGACGAACCCCCAGCTGTCGAAATTTACGACTTGAAATCCAAAGCATGGGACACGTGCGACGAACTGCCTTCGATCTTCGCCGATTACGCCACCGCCACATGGTTCTCGGTTGCCGTCGACAACGACAAATTACACGTCATGCATAAAAATTCCGCGGCGATGTTTTCGTTCGACCCGATAGAGAAATCGTGGGCCGGCCCGTATGGCATGAAACCCGACCCGGATGTGTTTTCGGCGATAATTGGTTTTGCCGGCGGCGGGATGGTGGTTGTGGGGCTATTGGGGTCGCCGGAGGATGTTAAAAGCGTGAAGATATGGGAAGTGGTGGTCCAATTTTCGGAATGGCGAGAAATTGGAGAAATGCCCAAGTCGTTAGTTGAGAAATTGCAGGGAGAGAGTGCAGAAATGGCGTCGATCGGCATGTCGTCGGCGGGAGATTTCATATTCCTTCACCACGGTTCTGACCCGGTGGAGGTGATTCAGTGTGAGGTCGGCGGCCTCGGCGATGGCGGTTGCCGGTGGGCAATCGTGCCGAATACGGCGGTGGATGACCGGACCCGGCTCCGGCGGCTGGTGTTCACCAGCTCCAACGTCGGCGTCGGAGACTTGCAGAGGGCGTTGAGATCGGAAAGTCCACGAATCACCGTCAAGGTCAAGTGTTAAGTTGATATTTGACTAATTCTTCGATTGACACGTGTGTGTTAGTTACTAGCTGTTTTATCATTAGTAACCCAGCTGTACATGTTAACAGATTAGTTCATTCCTATTCTCTGTTGCTTATAAAACAGAGTAAGCAAGGTTAGATGAGGTAGTGAATAACCTTGTAATCTTCCCTTTGTATTCGTGAGATTTTCCTCTGAATAAAATACCTCCCCAATGGCTGTTAAAAGTGGATGTAGACGAATTGTCGAACCACTATAAACCACGAGTGTTCTTTTTCTTTCCTTCCTTAACTACTGTTTTAAATAGGTTTTGAAAGAAAGCTACAGTATATATGGAATACAAAGTTAACAATTGGTATCAGAGCCATCGACAACAAGATTCTTGAAAAGATTCACTTGATTGTTACCTGACTTCTTTTGGGCATTCTTGAAATCGTTCGTGAAGACGTTGGTTCAGGGACTAGGATCTTGATTGCAACTTTCATTCTTCCAGCTTCGTGAAGCCTTAGGGTTTCTTTGAATCACCAGATGTCTGCGAAAATCGAATTGGAGCGGTTCGATGGCAAGGGTGATTTTGGCCTCTGGAGGAAAAAGATGAAAGCAATTCTCATCCAGCAAAAGGTTGCAAAAGTGTTGTCTGATCCAAGTAAGTTTCCTGATTCTGTAACGGAAGACGAGAAAGAAGAGATGGCAGACATTGCTTATAGCTCAATAATACTACATCTTTCTGACAATGTGCTTAGAAGGGTTAGTAAAATAGAAAAAGTAACTGAGTTATGGGCAAAACTGGAAGAATTATACATGCCGAAAACATTAACAAACTTGATGTATTTGAAAGAGAGATTGTTTGGTTTCAAAATGGATCCATCGAAGAGCCTTGAAGAAAATTTGGACGATTTCAGTATTATCTGTACAGAATTAGCCAACTCCGGGGAAGAGGTTAAGTCAGGCGATCAAGCTGTGATCTTGTTGAATTCCTTAACAGAGTCGTTTAAGGAAGTGAAATCCGCAATGAAATATGGAAGGGAGAAGGTGTCTTTAGATGTGGTTCTTGATTCTTTAAGAATGAGAGAACTTGAATTGAAGGCAGAAAAGAAGGCTTCAGAGGTTTTCTTTGCTAAAGATAAGCAAAGAAATACTCATTCTAACAAGGAATCTACTTCTCAGAATAAACATCGTTCACATCATAAGGGGCGAGGTAAGCACCAGAATAGAAGCCAACAGTCAAACAAGAATGTGGAGAACAATGACAATAAGTGTCGTTACTGCCACAAAGAAGGTCATTTCAAGTGGAATTGCCCTCAGCTCAAGAGAAAGCAGAACAAGCAGACAAATAGAGGAAATAGTAGTTCAGCAAACATTCTGGATGGGTATGAGTCTGCAGAAGTGCTCATGGTCACTGAGAAGGAGTACCTTGAAGAATGGGTTATGGACTCAGGTTGTACATTCCATATGACCCCCTGTAAGAAGTTCTTTCTTGAGTTAAATGAGATGGATGGAGGAAGAGTCTATATGGGAAACAATCAACAATGTATTGTCCAAGGAATTGGGTCAATTAAATTGAGACTAGATGATGGTTCTTTCAAAGTTCTAAAGGATGTGAGATTTGTGCCAGATTTGAAAAGGAATCTCATTTCTTTAGGAACCCTTGATAAGGCTGGTTATGACTACAAATCTGGAAGTGGAGTTCTTAAAGTGTTCAAAGGTAACTCTCTAAAACTGACCGGAAGATTGCAAGATGGTCTGTACATTTTGCAAGGCAGGGCAGTTGTAGGGGAACTGAATACAGTGAGTGAAAAAGCTGTTGATGAAACCAATCTTTGGCACAAAAGACTCGGGCATATCAGTCCAAAAGGGTTGAATTGCTTGTTTAAACAAGGCCTAATTGGAAAGAACAAGCCAGTGGAAATTCCTTTCTGTGAACACTGTATTTTGGGCAAGTCCTCTAAGAAAAGTTTCAAACCAGCGACTCACACTACAGAAAATCGTCTTGATTACATCCATTCCGATCTCTGGGGACCCTCAAGGATTGCTACTCATGGTGGTGCAAGGTATTTTTTGACCTTTATTGACGACTTCTCTAGAAAGGTATGGGTATATTTGTTGAAAACTAAGGATGAGGTGTTTTATCGTTTCGTTGAATGGAAGGCAATGGTCGAAAACAGAACTGAGAAGAAAATTAAGTATCTCCGAACAGACAATGGTCTAGAATTCCTGAATGAAAGGATCAATAGTCTGTGTAAAGCTTCTGGAATTAGTAGACATCTCACCGCAGCTGGAAATCCTCAGCAGAATGGTCTTGCTGAACGATATAACAGAACTATACTCGAAAAAGTGAGGTGTATGCTATCAAATTCTAAACTTCCAAGAATTTTTTGGGGAGAAGCTGTGAACACTGCTGTGTACTTGATAAACCGAAGCCCATCCACTGCTTTGAACTTCAAAACACCGCAGGAGATTTGGTCTGGTCATCCTCCTTGCCTGAAACACCTTCGTGTCTTTGGATGTGCAGCTTATGCACATACAAGACAAGACAAACTACAACCTCGAGCTAAGAAATGTGTTTTCATAGGTTATCCTCAAGGTGTTAAAGCTTACAAGCTCTGGTCACTTGAACAAGGGGAGAACAAGTGCATCATTAGCAGGGATGTTACTTTTGATGAAAGCTTAATGCCTTGGGGAAATAGTCTTAAATCAGACATTGCCAAAGAAACAGAAAGTTTCGAAATTGAGTTGCAGCCCTTGACTTCAGAATCTGAAAATTTAAATGAAAATGAGACAGTAACCGAAGCCCATCCACTGCTTTGAACTTCAAAACACCGCAGGAGATTTGGTCTGGTCATCCTCCTTGCCTGAAACACCTTCGTGTCTTTGGATGTGCAGCTTATGCACATACAAGACAAGACAAACTACAACCTCGAGCTAAGAAATGTGTTTTCATAGGTTATCCTCAAGGTGTTAAAGCTTACAAGCTCTGGTCACTTGAACAAGGGGAGAACAAGTGCATCATTAGCAGGGATGTTACTTTTGATGAAAGCTTAATGCCTTGGGGAAATAGTCTTAAATCAGACATTGCCAAAGAAACAGAAAGTTTCGAAATTGAGTTGCAGCCCTTGACTTCAGAATCTGAAAATTTAAATGAAAATGAGACAGTTGAGGCTGATACACATGATCCTTTACCCGATGAAATAGTTGTGACAGATCCTCAAACTGGAGATCAACCATCTGGTGAGGAACAGAATGAACTATCTCAGTACCAACTCACAAGAGACAGGCAAAGGCGTGCTAGCAGACCTTCAACAAGGTATGGTTCTGATTTTGTTGGTTTTGTTTTCAACTGCTATCTAGAAAATTTTGGATCAGAACCAAATACCTATGAGCAAGCACTTAAGTCTGTACATAAAGATATGTGGTTAGCTGCTATGCAATCAGAATTAAAGTCACTATATTCAAACAAAACCTGGAGTCTAGTACAAAGGCCTGAAGGTAAAAGGATAGTAGATTGTAAGTGGGTGTTTAAATTGAAACCTAGTTTGAAACCTTCTGATGCTCCTCGTTTTAAGGCTCGTTTAGTAGCAAAAGGTTTTACACAAGTAGAGGGTGTGGACTATACAGAAGTTTTCTCACCTGTTGTGCGACATACTTCAATCAGGATACTTCTCTCTTTGGTTGTTCAGTTTGACCTCGAACTAGAACAGATGGACGTTACCACAGCTTTTCTATATGGTAATCTAGATGAGGAGATCTATATGAGACAGCCACCTGGTTTTGTTGAAGATGAAGGGAAGAATATGGTATGTCATCTTCAAAAATCCATTTATGGATTGAAACAGTCCCCACGCCAGTGGAATAAGAAGTTTGATTCGTTTATCTCAAAAGAGGGATACTACAAGAGTAACTTTGACAGTTGTGTTTACAAGAAGAACTTCTTTGCTGGATATATTTTGGTTTTATTGTATGTAGACGATATTCTAATAGCCTCTACAGACAGCAGTGAGATCCAAAAGTTGAAAGCAGCTTTAAGCAAGAATTTTGAAATGAAAGACCTGGGGACAGCAAAGAAAATCCTTGGCATGAATCTGACGAGGGATAGATCAAATGGCACCCTACTGATTTCACAAGGAGAATATTTTGAGAGGATAGTCAAACGGTTCCAAATGGAAAGTGCAAAGACAGTCTCAACTCCTCTTGCACAACACTTCAAACTATCCTCCAAACAATCTCCTTCAAACCAAGATGAATTAGAAGATATGAAATCAATTCCATATGCAAGCCTAGTGGGAAGCCTCATGTATGGAATGGTCTCCAGTAGACCGGATTTGGCATATGCTATGAGTATGGTAAGCCGCTACATGAGCAATCCAGGGAGACCTCACTGGGAAGCTGCTAAATGGATTGTAAGGTACTTAAAAGGAACTTCTAATAGAGGATTGTTGTATACCAAATCTGATTCCAGTACTGAAGCAATAGTTGGCTTTGTGGACTCGGATTATGCAGCCGACTTAGATAAAAGACGCTCATTGACTGGATATGTGTTTTCTGTGTTTGGTAATATAGTAAGCTGGAAGTCCTCCTTGCAATCGGTTGTTGCCTTGTCCTCAACAGAAGCCGAATATATAGCCCTTGCAGAATGTGTAAAAGAAGCTGTATGGCTGAAGGGAAATGTCTCTGAGATGTTGAATGCAGTGGCTGAGGTTCGGATTTACTGTGACAACCAGAGTGCGTTGTCTTTGTCCAAAAACCCTTCTTTTCATGATAGAACCAAACACATTGATGTGAGGTTCCATTATGTGAGGGAAGCTGTGCAAGAGGGTGCTGTCAACCTATCTAAAATCCATACCACTCATAATCCCGCTGATATTATGACTAAGACTCTAGCAGCAAACCGTTTTGAATATCTCTGTGACTTGCTGAAATTGGACCATGGGTGATAATTGATAATTCACAGAATTTTCTAACAGCCAGAAGTTGGGAAGATATATCACATCCATTTGACAAGGAAATCAAATATCAAGAGGGTGATCTGTTAAGTTGATATTTGACTAATTCTTCGATTGACACGTGTGTGTTAGTTACTAGCTGTTTTATCATTAGTAACCCAGCTGTACATGTTAACAGATTAGTTCATTCCTATTCTCTGTTGCTTATAAAACAGAGTAAGCAAGGTTAGATGAGGTAGTGAATAACCTTGTAATCTTCCCTTTGTATTCGTGAGATTTTCCTCTGAATAAAATACCTCCCCAATGGCTGTTAAAAGTGGATGTAGACGAATTGTCGAACCACTATAAACCACGAGTGTTCTTTTTCTTTCCTTCCTTAACTACTGTTTTAAATAGGTTTTGAAAGAAAGCTACAGTATATATGGAATACAAAGTTAACATCAAGGATTCCGACAGGGACTGAATTATATCGTTCTTGTACCGGCAAATCTGGTAGTATTATTTTCTATATTTTTTTTAAAAGTATTATTTTCTATTTATATATAAATATTATGTTCAAGTTTCTTTTTCTCTTATTTTCTCAGTACTTGTTCAGGTTTCTATTCAATTCAAATGTTATTTTAACATCCATAATTGATTTTTCGTAGTGATGTTTCTTTTTCCAAAATTCAACTTGTTTAAACTCACGTTAAAAATATCAATAAATACCTCACAGATTATTATTATTGTTATTTTGTTTTGTTTTTTTTTTTCCAAAGAAGTCCTCACATTCTATAAGATAGGGTGAGTTACTATTTTAGTTGTCAATATCATGTAACTCTACCTTTATCTAATAAGGTCGAGCTTTTGAGCCAAACCGAACATAGCTTAGCGGTAATTGAAATGTACTTTGATCAAGAGGTCATAGGTTCAAATCTCCCACCTCAATTGCTGATGTACTAAAAAAAATGTGACTTATAAAACTTCAACAACTCAAAAAGTCCAATAGTTGATCATCTAAAAAGATCAATAAACAAAGCATCAAGTCCCAAGACAGATCAATAAACCCGTAGACTAAAATTTACATACTCAAGAAAAACAATCAACGAAAATATTTTGTTCAAATCTCCACCCCAATTGTTGTTAAAAAAAAGTCAAACTTTTTAAACAATAAAGATATAGTTTCTAACTTCATGATTTTGGGCCGTTTTGAATAAATTAGCGAGAGAGGATGAAAAAAAAAAAAAAAAAAAACTTTTCAAAGAACAACTAAGAACTTTGAATTTTAAAACCAGTCTTTAATTTATTTATTTTCTAAAAAAAAATATCTAATGAGATGAACCCTACATTATTTCAAAGCCTAGATCGATTATCATACTATGGATCAAGACCTACACACATATATATATATATATAAGAAATCCCACAACCAGACAGATTTTATGTAAGGTTTCATCCCCTTGTCTTTATCTCATCAACCAAATAGAAATCTCAACTTATATTAGACGTTATTTAAAGCTATAATCAATGCGTAAGTAACACATTTCAATCGTGTTGTCATATTTTTTTTATAACTTTTTTACTATATTATTATTATTATTTTGAGGTGTACAACATATATTTCTGATAACTTGTTCAGTCACAATAAAGTAACATTAAGGAATTATTTTTTTTTTCTTCTTGATATTTAGTTTTAAATAATGGGTCTGCATCACTTCATTTTTTATTAGAAAAGAAACTATTTCAACCACATAACATAATTGTCTTGGTGTACTACTGGTATAGTGGGCCCCAAATTTATATCTTATTCTAAAGTAGAATAATTTGATTGGTTGGAACATTTTGCATTTGCTATTATGACCCCTCAATCTTGAAATATTATTTATAAAATAGAAGGCAATTTTTTTTTTTAACTCACATATGAGATGGTGGATAAAACGTAGATGGCTCAACCTCATCGTATGTTTTTGTCTATTAAAGTTGAAAGATTCCATTCTAAGATTAGATTGATTCATTATATTGAAAAGAGTAATAATTCAATGAAAAATCAATATTGAATATAAGTGGATACAAGCTTGGATCTTTGTTGTGTTAGAAACTCAAACATTAGGGGGGCATTTGACAACAAATTGGATTTCTATTTTTTTTTTCTTAAAAAAAATTGTTTGGTTCCCATTTCTTTTAAAATTATAAAGAAATTTTGAAAATATAAAATTTTAGACCATATTTGTCAACCATTTTATTTTTGTTTTCTATTTTTTAATAGTATATTTGTTTTCTCACAACTTTTAAGTAAACTTTCACGTTTCTTAAAAAACACACTACATTCTAAGTCAAATCTAAAAAATAAACTCAAAATTTTAAGATCTACTTCTTTAGTTTTCAAATTTTGACTTGGTTTTTTAGAACATGTCTAAAAAGTAGTTGATAAGGAAATAAGTTACAAACCAGCTCAAACTTACTATTAAAAAAACAAGAGTGGACTCAACTTCAAACTAGTGATGATGCATTATGCCACAAAGTCCAATCATAAAGACTACAACCAAAATAAGCATAACTTAGTGGTAATTGACTTGTGTCATCGACCAAAATGTTAGAGGTTCGAATTTCCCACCCTTAATGTTGTTGAGCTAAAAAAAAACTAAAAAACTACCTGAAACATTAAATGCTTACTTCCAAGCTAATATGTCTACACACAGGGTGAAGAGATGCATTCATATATTCAAGTTTGATAAGACATCTCTTCATTCAAGAATAGTATAATAAATCTAAAATTTTATATTCATTCACATTTTTAATAAATTATGTATCTATTAAATTCATGGATTTTCATGTAAAAAGATTCAAGTATGGACTTAAAAGGTTGCTCGTTGAACTATTTAGACTACATAGGCCAATGGTTGTGTTCTTTTACCGTGTCTTTTCAATAAGTATAAATAGAAATGTAATTTTATCGTTTGAAACTTTGAAGAACAATGAAATTTTATATTGAGTTTATTAGCTTTATGTATATTGTGTGTTTATTAGAATCAATGTTTTAGACCTTTCCATTCTAGTTTGATGAATTAAATAGTGGAGAATTCAAAGACTTGGATATAGGAACAAATTCTCCTTTTTTGAGGGATGTTTTATCATCTTGTTATTGAGGTTATTCTTATTATTGTTGTAGGAATTCATCTATAATAAATGAAGTTCTCATATATAATTGAAATAGTTTCTTTAATTATCATTTGTTTTTTTTTTCTTGATGGATTTTATTATTATTTGTTTTTTTTTTAGAGAACATAATTATTATTTGTTGATATCAGAATTACTTTTGATTCTTTTAACGGTAGGTAATAAAACAAGAAAACTATATATGAAAATAGTGTTTATAGGTTTAATTTTCAAAACAAAATAATTAAGTGTATATTGAGTGTGGGCATGCAGCAAAATGACTAATTTCCACCATGTTCAAATAATGATAAAATGAGAAAATGGGTTAAAAGTCTTTTTTTCTTTTTTTTTTTTTTTTTTTTTTTTTTTTTGAGATTAAATGTGTTAAAAGTCTTTTAGAGGGTAAAGGTCCTACAAAATTAAATCTTTTAGATAGAAAATATTGTGTAAAGGTCCTACAGAATTAAATCATTTAGATAGAAAATCTAGTACAATATTGATCATATATCCTATATATTGAATCATTATACTATCAAGATCATTTGACTCCAAACATACTAGGTATACATGACTTCAATTATTTACATTTTTTTGAATAGAAAGTCCACTACTCGTTTCTTTGGTCGATCAAAGACTCTATTGAATTATTAAGACCCTATTTGACAATCATTTGGTTTTTTATTCTAAAGATTATGTTTGTTAACTCTCATATATTATTTAAAATGATTTTTATCTTCGTTGAGGACACATTGAATTCCTAGTCATATTTCAAAAACAAAAACATGAAGGTAGAAAACAAAACAAAAAAAAAAACTTACAGAAGTAGCGTTTCTAAAGCTAGCTTTAACTTTTAAAAACCAAATGGTCATCCAAGGGCTTAAAATATAAAAAATGATTTTATTCCCAACAAGATACTGCCCATGCATGGTTTCAATTATTTACATTATTATTTGGATAGAAAGTCTACTATGCTATCTTTTATTGTATTGACCATAGACTCTATTGAATTATTAAGCTATCAAGATGATTTGACTCTCAATATACTGCGTATGGCTTCAATGATTTGACTCCCAATAGTGTTTATACCAATTTTTTTTGTTAAATAATTTATTAAAAAATTAATAATAAGGATTCAGAATTTTTAAGCCACAAATAAATTGAAAGACAATGAAATCAAGGGTGTGTTTTGGTTTAATTTTTCAAGTATAATTTTGAAAAAAAAAATCATTTTATAAAAAGTTATAATGTTCGTCAACCACTAAGAGTGACTTATTAAAAAATGAGATTGAGAAATAAATTATTTTGAGAGAAACAGTCGAAAACAAATTTTTTAAGTATATAGTAACTTGTATATAAAAATACTTACAAGGAAATGTAATGAAACAGTTTAAATTGTAAACAAATTTTATATAATTTTTTTTTTTTTAAAAAAAATATATTCTCCCCAAAACTATAATACACGTGTGGAGAGAGTTGTACTTGACAAAGAATAGAGGATAGTTTCTTAGGGTAGCTATGGGCTCCACCAATATTATTTATTAATACTAATTATTGGTAGGCTTTTCAAACTTCTAAATAAATGTTCAAGTTTTTTTTTTTTTCCAACATTTGCAGATGGAGGATCAAATCATAAATCTTAGAGTGGGTAATAAATGTCTTTATTTATATATATTATAAATTATGCTCAAGTTGATGGTAAAAAAATTAATTAGAAATTAAATCATTTATTTATATATATTAATATTTAACAAAAAATTATTATTATAAATAAAATAAATAAATAAAATTTAACAAAAATTAAAATGAAAGTATATTTTTAAAGATTATATTTAAAATAAAATAAATCAGCTTTAAAAAAACAATTGGGCCTCATAGCAATCAGGAGCCTTACTCTGGTAGCTAGATTTGAAACCAATGGCCTATACCCTCCCACATAAAGCTCAGCCTGCAGGAATTTTTTTTTTTCTCTCTCTCCTTTTCTTTTTCTTAGGTATAAACATTTTGGTTATATTACAATTTTAGTCTCTAAATTTTGAGTTTGGTAAGGTTGAACCCTAAAAGTTCATGAAGTTTCAATTTCGTATCTAATAGTTTATTCACCTATTCTACCTTTTCTAAAATTCAAGGACTGTTATACATATACAAAATTGAAAGTTTATAATTCTACAAAACACAAAATTCAGTTTTATATCTAATAGCCATTTTAAAAAAAAAATGTTGTCTGAATCTATCGGACACAAAATTGAAAATAAAGGAATCCATTAGACACTTTTAAAGTTCAATGAACTATTAAACACGGAATTGAAAATTTATGAAACTATTAGACACAAATTTGACTATTCGACGATTAAACTTGTAATTTAACCGAGCATGTTTAAAACAAAAACTACAAACTATTGGATAACTTTTTTTTTTAGACAATTAGATAAACAGTTGTTCTATCTCAAATAAACAATGAAATAAATAGAAACACAATCAATGAAGATGGTTGGAAGAGTCGAAAAAAAATGTTTATCTATAATTAGCAGGTTTGATAGTAATTTCACTTTTAGTTTTACAGGTTTGTTTGTTTTTTCACCATTTATTTCTTACACTCACATAATTTTTTTAAGGTATATTTGAATTTTTAACAAAAATAAAAAATTAACAAACAAATTTTTAACAACAACTCCTAGTTTTCAAATCTTGATTTATATTTTAAAAAAGATTAAGAGAACATGATAGCAAAACAAAGAAATACATCGTTGAAAGATGTGTTTGTGAACTCGAGTTATGCCTCAACTTTTAATTATTTTAAACAACATAATATATTTAGTAATTATTAACAAATAAATAAATAAATAAATATACATACTGTTATGGGTAATTTTGGATCACCCAAGGAGCTGAGGACAACCAGGCAGAAATCGGAGTGGAGGATGGACTCCAGGGATGAAACGGGCTAGTGGGTCAGGCCAAGACCGTAGGGGTCGGGCCTCGGCCTCGGCCCGCTTGCGCGGGTTGAGCCTGTCCGGCTCCGTTTGGCTCCTACTGCCTCTATCCGCTCCAGTTTCGTCTGGTTCGTCCTGAAACGCCTCTGAATTCCTAAAAATCCTAGAAGCATGAGCAAGTATTTATACCCCTTCGCCACTAAAGAAGGGGACCCGAACTCTCTACTCTCTCCTTTTACTCTCTAGCTCTCCTCCTTCCGTTTTCTGAAAGTATCAGAGGCGGTCTCCTTCGACTTAAGCATCGGAGGCGGTGTGGCTAGCACCACACCGTGTGCAAGTTTTCAGTTTTGCAGGCCACGTCTTCCCCCTCTCATCTACAAATTTACAGTTGGTGGCACGTGAAGGTTAGATGGGTTCCCTCTGACCAAATTTGACCATCAACACATACATTTAAGATTGAGAAGGAATTGCACAAATTCATCCTATTTTTTTTAAAAAAAAACCAATTCTTTTTTCCTCTGAACTCGAATGATAAAGCATTAAATAATTTAAAAATAGGTCAAAAGAACAATCGAATATCTTATACCCTCAAATAATAATATCACACTCACTGTACTTCCCTACCCTTATCTCTTGGAATATCTTCCAAAAAAATTATTTATTTATTTATTTATAATATGAAAATAGCCCAAGAGCGAATCCTGGAACCTCTCTTTTTGACCAGGTCTTGAATCTGCTCTTTTTTTTTTTTTTATTTAAATATTTGATTACAGACTGGGCCGGGCCGAGCCCAGCCCAGTCTCTTCTCACTTTTCTCATCCTTATCTCTCTCCATGTTTTCTGGATGAACTTTTTGCATTTGTTTAAGCATGTTTTATTCGAAGATAAAAAGAGGAAACATCAATCTTTATTTGGCGCCTTGTCCACGTGGCCGGTTGTTGACTCGGCACAAGCTGGAACCAATCACATCGAACCACGTGGGATTGAATTTCTTTTAAGTCAAATTAAATGGAAGTTAGTTGATTTAATTAATGAGGGTCATTTCATTCTTCTTTTCCCAGGGGGTATCAAGTGAAAACGACATGTCGCTTTGTTTGAGTTGCCACGTGGTGTTTGACTTGGCCTCTCCCCTTTTAGTTTAAGCTTAATATTATGACGAATGACGGTGATTATATATTATTCCGCGACCAAGATTTTTTTGATTAGAAGAACTTTTGAACCGACAAATCGGAATTTAGTGGCTTCTTATCGCCATAAAAAGACGTGTTTAACATTGTTCAATTCAAAGCCCTCTTTCACTAATCAGGGTGGTTTTTGGGACACGTGTACTTATTCACTATTAATTAAGTTTTAGAGAGATTAACTAAATGATTATTATTATTATTATTCTCTTCATCTTATCTTCTTCACATTGGTTTGGCTTTTCAAGGTTCTTAATTCCAATGGCAATTTGGTTGCTACCACAAACTGAGTTTGTAGGGTGATTAATTAAATTGTAAGTCAAACTTAGTTAAAAAGAAATATAGATTAATGTAACTTGGGTTTAATTTACAAGTTTGTGGTTTGTAAAATTAATTAATCACATAATCTTTGGAATATGGGTTATGGAAGTTTTCAATTCTTATAGATTGTGGTATTGACAAATGTGTGGTTTTGGATAAATTCATTTAGATTTTACTCTCACAAGCCAACCATCCATCTTCTAAGTGATTATATATATATATATATATATATATATATATATATATAGGAAAAATATGAGTTCATAAAATTTATATATATATATATCCATTGGTACAACCTTATATTGACCACAAAAAAAAACTATCAAACAGGTGTTGAATATATCTTAGCTAGGAATGCAAATAAAGTCACGAGTGAGAACAATAATTTCAAGTCCAATCTAGACAATATATCATATCATAGAGGATATATGTAAAGGGTTTGTTGTCCCTAACAAAATATGTGGTTAAGCTCTGTTAGACAGGCGGTGTGCTACTGGCTTAAAAAAGAAGAATAACAAGTCTGGATAAAAGTCGACCCTCGTAAAAGCTAGACAAGTGGTCGGATAGATGACTATTTGAGATTGGGAGGTTATGTGGTAATTTGTTTGAAAGAAATGATTGTTAGGAATACAAACAAAGTCTCATGTTGGCTCGGAAAAGAAATGATCATGAATATACAAGTGATGATAACTATCTATATTGGTATGAAACCATTTGAGTGAAATAAAAAACAAAGTCATGAAGTTAATAAATCGATACGAATTTCAGTTCATAGACGTAGGGTTTTACACTCAAACACCACATTCTCATTAATGCGGTCTCTTACACAATGTTCTTGCTATTATGGTTTGTAAAAAAACAATTTAATCAATCAATGAGAATTACAAAACTTGTCCAAGACACGATCATGAAAAAGCTAAATGAGCATCAATTCTTTATGTTCAATCTTTTAATTAAATTAAACCAAATATCTTTTCTGTTCTAACTTTTTTTTATTTTTTTTTTATCGCCCTTTACGAAGAAAAAAGCATTTCCATTTAAGTTCAAAACCACTTCCACTAATGGTCAATTTCACCACATTTTTCTTCTATAAATACACACACCCTTTTGTTCATTCAATCCAAGCCATTTCTTTTTGGAGAGATTTTCTCTCTACATGCAGCGCCATTATGAATCAATTTCAGGTAATTTATTTTTACTTTTCCCTCCTTATTTAATTTTCAACTTCTTTTTTTTTTTATATTTTTGTATCGAGTTCAAAAACTCCCCCTTATCTTATTTTAGTCTTGGAATTTTAATTATTTAAGGTAGATGGTTTTTTTTTCCTTCACAATATTATTTTACAAATGAGTAAAAAGAAAATAACTAATACTTTGACTTGTTAGTTGTTAAATCAGGTTTGGGTCCATTGATTTAAATTGTTGTCACTTCTAGTATGGTTAATTAAATATTAAAGTATATACACTATAATGGTAATATATATGTGAATCTTTAGCGCTTGGTTTTTCTATTTTCAAGTGTACTTTTGCTTTCTCCCACTTCCTTTAAGATTTTAAATACAATACTAACACTAACAATTATGGTTTTTTTCTTAATTAGGAAAGAAAACAGTAAACAAAAACTAATACCTTGTTCGATAACCATTTGATTTTTTTAAACATTTTGCTTGTTTTCTCTCTATTTGTAGACATTGGTTTTACATTTTGTTAAGAACACTTTTGAATTCTGGACCAATTTCTGAAAACAAAAATAAGTTCTTGAAAACTACTTTTTTTTATAGTTTTCAAAACTTTGACTTGTTTTTAAATACATGGGAAGAAGGTAGATAACACACGGTCTAAATACTACTGAAGGTTTGTTTTCCAAATAAAGGAACAAAAGCATAGAACATAGATTTGAATGAAGTGAGGTTTTTATTTATAGCCAAGGTGGATCATTTTTTGTTTTTTAGTTCGTGAAAAACGTGTGCTAGATTATGTTTGGTGTTTTTTTAGTATCAAAATAGTAAATTTTATTTCTTATTCACAAATTTATATTTAGAAACAAGTAGCAAAAGATGCTATTTTAACAACTCAAGAAAAAAAAAATGCTATTTTAAACTCGCAAAGTACACAATAAATATAAAAGCATAAAATGACAATTATATCGAGCACCTACGCATTACTATATTGTTTTTCAATAGAAAGGAGTGAACAAAGAAAAAAGATATACAGCGTATTTTAGTGTTTTTTCAATAGAAAAAAAAAAAAAAAACATCAAATAAGAAAACAAATAACAACAAAAAGAATCCACAACATTACTAAAAACAACTTTCAAAAAGACGTTTGAGAACAATTTTCAAAAATTTGAGCTGTAGCAAATCTAGATCCATACAATCTATCGAATTTTAAATCTCTGCGTAATCATTAAATAATAATTAATATATTCATAGCTACAGATAAACACATTTAAAATCATATAAAAATAATTATAAATCAAAACACTTGTCTCGTCCATGTGTTACTAATCTGAAAAAAAAAAAAAAACAAATAATCAAATTTTACCTCTAAACTTACTATTCATTTTTATCCTAAATTTTTAATTTCATCAAATTGCATAACTTAGATATATGTAACAATTTTAGCCCTAAAGTTTAAAAAATTTTGCAAATTTAACCTGATAACTTTTCACTTGAAATACCATTAAAAAAATATTTTCATGTGCATGACTCAAAGATAAATGTATGACACAAAATTGATAAGATTTCAAAGAAAAACGACACTAGAGATAAACACCTACAAGAGCATAGTTCAATTAACATAAAACTTTATTCTTGATCAAGAGGCCAAAGATCCAAATTTCTCATCTCATATATTGTAGAAAAAAGACGACGTTAGAGATAAACTTTTATTGAAATTTGTAAATTTCAACAAGGTTATTTTACGATTACTTTTTGTATCAATCAAATTTAATATCATGTAAATTAAAGCTTGATTTTATTTTATTTTATTTTGAGTTCTACAACATTTAGGGGAAGATTCGAACTCCTGATTTCTTGATTGAGAATACATCCTAATTACCACTTATCTATGCTCGACGAGGCTTGATTTTATTGAAATGACTGAGTTTATGAATATTGTTACCTAGTTTTTGTTAAAATTAATGGATAAATTAGCAAAAATTGAATGGAGGGCACTGTGAAAATTGAAATTTTGCGTACTAATTTTGTCAGTTATATTTTCAGATGGAAACATTGGCGTTGAATTCGAATTCTCAGCCGTCGGATGGGTTGGCCAGAACGGAAGATCGAAGGGTGCAGGTTCGATTTCTATAGGTTTAACCTGTGCGGTAAGAAATGGAGATGGTTTCACTTTCACTTTCACTTTCAGGCAGGATTTGTTTTGTTTTTACTTTTTACCTGCCCTAAAACCGACGGATCGTTAAATCAATCAATCAATCAGTATACGAAAAAAGTTGAATTAATAAGCACTATTTTATTTAACGCTAAACACACCAAGACCCTACCAACAAACTTGGAAACCCTCCCACTTTTTCCTCACCCTTTCCAAAACGTGCCCTTAATCCCCTACTTCGCACCCCACCGCAACTCCCGTCTGATCCCTCCCCCGCTCCAATCGGACGGCTGAGACTCTGTGGACCCCGCCCCCGAGTACGCACAGTAACATTGGTGGAGCTTCTTTTTCTTTTTTTAAGCTTAATTAATTCGGAGGAGGTGATCAAGTTGGGGTTCTGTCGGCCCTCGCCTATCACATAACCAGAATCATGTCGGCCACCGTGTAAAAAGGTATTTTTCCAATATTTTTTCCAATTCCTAAATTCCTTTCATTTTAAACCCCTTTTTTATTTCTTTATTTATTTATTTAAATAAAGTACGACCGCGTTTTGCCACTCTCAGTTCCTCACTGTATCGCATTTCTTTCATATAATTGAGTTTACTTCTTCAAATGTTAAAAGGCTAAATTATAAAAAATGTCCTTAGAATTATCAGATTTGTTTCAAAAATGTCTCTAAACTTTGAAATGTTTCAAAAATATTCTTGTCGTTAATTTTTTTAATGTAAACCGTCAAAGTTTCAGTTTCAAAAATACCCTTGAACTTTAAAAAATGTTTTAAAAATACTGTTATTGAAAAATGTTTCTTATTTTTTCCTCCTCTCACCATATATTCTAACGGTTTCATCCAAAAATTAACAACAATGGTATTTTTGAAACATTTTTCAAAGTTCAGGGGTAGGTGTTTGAAACTCTTCAAAATTCAAGGACATTTTTGAAACAAACCCTATAGTTCAGGAGTATTTTTTATAATATAGTCAAATGTTAATATCATGTTTGAATTTCAATTTTCTGTCTAATAAATTCGCGACATATCAATTTATGAACTTCATAAAATATCATTGATATGAAATTAAAAATTTATAAATTCAATAGATATATAAAATATTTAGTCATTAAGTTTATAGATCTATTAAATTCAAACTTTTAAATTTGTGGATCTATTAGACATATCAATGAAAGTTTAGAGACTAAATTTGTAGTTGAATACCAGGGTTTGATATTGATAATTAGTTAATTAAACACAGAAATTTAAAAGGTTTTTCTTTTTAGGAAATGGAATAAACAGCTTTATAATGAAATCGTATATAATATATATCTGGAAACACCCACTTTGGTTGCTCGCTGAGATATTTAAATAGAAAGATTATAGCCCAAATAGTAACAGAATATTATTTTTTGTTTCTGTTTTTATTTTTTTATTATTTATGTTTGTTTGTTGTTTAAGAAAACTATATATACTCAATGGGCTTTTCGAAGTTTAAAACGTTTTAGCTTTTTCAATACTGTTTTCAAGGAAAATTTTATTTGACTTTATTATTATTATTATTAAAACTATAAAACAATCAAATATAATCAGGATGAAACGACAATTTAAAATCACAACAATAACCTTAACATTAAGAGATAAGAAATAATCAAATTTGTTTTGTTTTGTTTTTTGTTTTTTTTTTATGTTGAAAATAAATAAATAATAATAATTTTAATTGATGTGTTATAGGTAATTTTGGATCACTCCGATGTACAAGAAGCTGACGAGAACAACCGGACAAAAATAAGACTGGAAAGTGGACTTCGGAGGCGAAACCGACCAAAAGGTTAGGCCAAGGTCAGAGGGACCGAGCCTTGGGCCGACCCTGTCCGCCACGGTTCCACTCGGTTCAGTCCTTGATCACCTCTGAATGCCTAGAAACCCTAGAGTAGGAATAAGTATTTAAACTCACCTTTTGTCACTGAAGAAGGGATTCTGAACTCTATTATCCACTTCTCCCTTTGCTCTCTAGTTCTTCCATCAGTTTTCTTACTTAAGCATTGGAGGCACCACACTGGTGTGCAGGCTCACTATTTTGCAGGTCACGTATTTGCCCTCTCTTATACAAATTTACAGTTGGTGGCACGTGAAAGTCATGTGAGTTTCTATTGTCCAGATTAATGTGCATAATTTGATCATTATTGGAAATTATAAGTGACTTATGTAATTTTGTAAAATAAATATTTTATGTACAGAAATCTCTATCGATTTTGTGTCACTTTTGTCCTCTTTTTTCAATTGGCCCCAGGACATAACTTATAACACAATTATAACTTTGTAGATATGGATTTTGTGAATTTGATTGACGAGGACAAGCTGTTTTTTTTTTTTTTTTGTTCAAAAAATAAAAATATTGCTGACTGAAATTTAGTGATTTGGAATTATATACACTGGGAAAAAAATAAAAAAAAAAAACTTTCGACCCCATTTTATATGTCGATTATCAGATTAATTATAAATACATTTCCCTTATCTCTTTCTGCCAATCAATAATTTATATTCGTGAATTTCCAAAAATATTTATTGAATTTAAACCATTAAATCGTACATGAAATAAAAAGAAAACCATAGATACCTAATTGGGTAATATTGCCATTTAAATTTTAATGGATAAAATTATTATTTGATTATATTTTAATTTTCTCGAACTCTACAAAGCGCATAAATTCTAGAAAGCTGGTTTATTATTCTCAATTACCAGAAAGTGTTTTTCTTTTAACGGATAAACTCTGTAATTTTATTAGAAATTTCACGTGTGGCATGTGAGCTTTTGTGTTCGACAATTTATATTGAATTTACAAATAATTTGCCTAAAATCTATATTAAATACAATATGCAAAATTTTAACAAACAATTATTTCTTACAAAGAAGTATAAACCCTCACATGAAATATCATTTTATCGTTGTTTTGTTTATAAATTAATTAGTTCGTTGTTTTGAATTATTAGGGTTTGAGGCCATAGTAGATTATGTGTTAAGGTATTCAAATTTTGTTAAACATTTTTGAATATATGAAAAATCAAGACAAAATATTAAACACAAATTTGTATAAAAAGTTGAAGGCCAGAAAAGGAATTTAAATCTAAATAAATTAATTTAAAAAAAAACAGCAGGTAATTAAAGAAGTGTATATTAAATAAGATAAAATTGGATGTTAATTTGATAATGATACGGATTTGCTTTAAAAGGTCCATATTGTGAGGACAACTACGAGTTCCAAGAAAATGCATACACACACATGTCTGCATGTCCCTTTCTTTCTCTTTCTCTCTCTATCCTTTTCTCTCAAATAATGCAACCAAATAAACAATCTTATTATTATTATTATTATTATTTTGTTACTAAACCCCCTGCTTTACCCACAATATTACATTTCCAATACTTTATAATGCTACAAATAAATTAAACCCTCCAATCAAACATTATAGTAAAAATATATATGCTTCAATAAATGCTTTAAAGAAGAGTTATATTGGAAGGTACCATAATCAGAGACTTAAATTTAGAACTTTAATATTATAGGAATTGGAACAGAAGAACCAGGTGAAAAAAAAAAATCTATTAGTCTGCCTATTTTTTCCTTTCATGTGATAAATTATCTTCTATAAATATTTAACATTGAACTTTTTTTTTTTTTTTTTGAAGAATATTTAACATTGAACTTCAAATTCAAAATACAAGTTAATTGATTTTTTTTTCATATTATTTCATTTGTTATTTTTTAATTCAATTGGTTATGTTATGACAACAAATCTCTACTTCATATCTTTTTTTTAGTGAAATATATGGGTTAAAAATCACTTTTGGTCCCTGAACTTTCATGAAAGTAACAATTTAGTTCTTGTACTCTCAAATTTGTAACGATTTAATCCCTATTCTTTCAATTTTGTAACAATTTAGTCCTTAGACTCTCAAATTTGTAACAATTTAGTCCCTATTGTTATCAATTAATGTAAAGCTTTAATGAAATTTCTTACCTAGATAGATTAATAAACTAAGTTGGGATCTAATAGATTAATAAGCTACAAAGTTTAATCATTAAATAATAAAAATCAACATTTAATTTTGATGTTATTTTTTTTGCGATAAGGATTAAATTGTTACAAATTTGAAAGTATAAGGACTAAATTGTTACATATTAAAGTTCAGGAACTAAATTGTTACAAAATTAAAAGTACAGAGACTAAATCGTTACAAATCAAAGTTCAGAGACAAAATTGTTACTTTCATGAAAGTTTAGGGACCAAAAGTGATTTTTAACCAAATATATATTTAAATTCTCAAAAAAAAAAAAACCAAATATATATTTAGAAAAATGTAGGCGATACATAGAAAAAAAAAAAAAAACAAATATATTGCTTAATGAAGTATTAAATTGGGAATAAAATGCTTGAATATCATAGTACTACCAGTACTAGAAATTTTCTCCAATAAAATTTTCCTAAAGAGTAAGGTAAGCAAAATAATGCATTTTTTTTTAAAAAAATATTTAAATTGGCAAGTGCTGCTAATTTTATTTATTAAAATGAAAAAAAAAAAAAAAAAGAAGTGGCTCCCTCTCTTTCTTTCGTCTAAGGTCTCGCACAGTGCGGAGCCAACCTCGCGCTTGGCAATAAGCATCTCATTCGTTGTTTGTTCTTCGGAAAAACACACTACTCGAGAACTCCTGCGCTTCTTCTCTGCCACTACCAATTCCGGCAAACTCCTTCTTCTCTATCTCTTCAATCGCTTTCTATTCCCATGCCGATTCTTTTTTCTCTATTTTAGCATCTGTTTCATCATCTTCCACACCTCCTCCGGCCATTTCTCTCTCTATACTTTTTCTTTCTGCCTTCTAGAAGCTACTGCATCCATGGAAGAAATGTACGGCTTGCAATCCACCGCCGAATATTCGGATAACGCCTTGATGTCGCCGGAGAATCTGATTCTTCAGTCCGATTATCAGAGCCTTCTGGTCACATCCGGAGAGTTTCGCGATCGGATTCCGGTCTTTGGATCCAACGAATTGCTCTCGGCGGCGGCGTCCGCGATATCGGAGGCCGAAGCGGCATCGATCGCTCCGGAAATTCAACGTGAAGAAGATGTGGTGAACGTGATCAAAGCCAAGATTTCGTCTCATCCTATTTATCCTCGTTTGCTCGACGCCTATATTGACTGCCAAAAGGTGAACAGCTAGCTCTATTTCCTTCTCAATCAGAGCGAAAAAGCAGGCGCTCCACTTCTCGCAGTTCTCGCACTGTCCTTTGACACAGCCGCCTTAAAATTCTAAATCCTAAATCCTAATCCTCTCTCCTTTTTTCTTAATTATTGTTATTATTGTTTTTCTCTTTCATTTAGCTAGAGAACAAATGCTTTCTCGGCTTTAAATGCTACCGCAGACACTGTCAACGAAGACGTAACTAGGATAGAGAGAATTTGGCTATTTACTAGAACGCTTTCTTTCTCGGTTTTTGACCTGGCGAGGGTTCAGTTTTTGTCTCCTTCATTTTTTCTCTTTCTTTTAGGCTTCGAACGTCTTACAGAATAGCATGACTGTACCTGTCTGATTTCGAATTTGGCTCGCTAGAACTAGAAAGGGGGGAAACTACGGGAAGAAAATTATCGATTGTGTATTCGAATTTGTTTTTCGACGGAGTAATGATTGTTAGAGATCGTTTTTAAGTTGATTATTGTATGATATCGAGGCGTTTGAAGTCCGTGGGGGATTTTTTTTTTTTTTTTTGGTAACTGATTCGCATGAATTATGAGATGCGGGTTTATTGTGCGCAGGTAGGGGCGCCTCCGGAGATTGCACATTTGTTAGAGGGAATCCGTCAAGAAAGCGACCTTTGTAACCGTCACGCTGTCACCACGTGCTTAGGCGTCGATCCTGAGCTCGATGAATTCATGGTTACTGCCTCCTTCTCCTTCTTCTTCTCCACTAACAATCGAAATCTCTCTTTCTCTCTCTTTTTCGCTATTTCTCAGTGTTGTTTTCCTTTTGTTAATTTTATGATTTTCTTGTTTTTAGGAAACGTACTGCGATATGCTGGTGAAGTATAAATCAGATCTCAAAAGGCCTTTCGATGAAGCAACCACGTTCTTGAATAAGATCGAAATGCAACTTAGTAACCTCTGCAATGGCGCCTTCTCCAGAAGCCTTTCTGGTCAGTATTGTTTAATTACTAATTCTCCGTTTCAAATGCTAGTGTTTTGTTCGGGTTTATTACGTTAACTAAGTTTAAATAATTATATTTTTATCGCCGTCGTCCTATGCTGTTAAAAGAAGGATTAGATAACTTCGAAGGACTGGAGTTTTTTTTTTTTTTTTTTTTTTTTTCTTTCTTTCTTTCTTCTCTTTTTCTTAATCTTACTGCTGACTGAAAAGTCTAAGGTCTTAACAACCAATAATAGAAAGGAACAGCAAAACCCTAGGTACTGCATTTATCCGCCTGTGTCTTTGATTGCTACTCTTATCTACAGTCGCTGTTTTTGGATTATGACCTTGTTAATTGTTCGTTGAATGGTGATTCTTTATTGATTATATTGGAAATCTTCAAGTGCAATAATGAAGCTTCCAAATAGTGTTTTCTAATAATTTAGAGTTTTAATTATTACATTTTGCTTTGGTTTAACTGCGGCTGCTCATCTATCTTGTTTGTTGTGTTTGTTTCCATTTCCTCGCTTTTTTTTCCTTCTTTTTTCCCCCCCTTTTTTTCCCGTTTTTCATGTTCTATGTCCAAAAAATTAGAAACGGAATAAAAAATCAATTCTGAAAGTGTAAACTTTTCCGTGTTAGAGATTCTGATTTTGACATTTCAGAGTTCAGTTTGACGACATAGGAAATAAATATACTAATATCATTGGGCGTATGGTATTAATTAATATTATTTTCCATATTTGTCTATTGGTAAAAAATCCTCGAAATGTATAAAAAAAAAGAATATAAATTTTTTGTAAAAGCTTTCAATTAGATATATTTCTCATTTTTAATGGTCTTGTTCTCTTCAAGTAGTCCTTCCGATTCTCTCTCTATAATTATAGACAAAAATGGTACCTGGTTGTAATTTTTTGGTCCGAAATACAGGCTGCCTGAACCTATCATGTCTAGTCTTTGAATTCTTACATGGTATGTCTTAGTAAACATATCAATCTATTCGTGATCATATCGTTAAATGTATTTTATATCCATAAATGCAATTCGCCTTTCATTATTCTCTCTTTAATTGTTGTGAAGGTGTAATTCTTCAGTTGTTTCATAAATGACTATAATTTCCGAGAAATTTCTCCCAAATCTTATAGGGAAATGAAATGAATCCAATTTTTGCCCCTTCTGTGTAGCTAGAGCCTTTAGTATTGAGAGTAAATAGTTTATCACGCCAAATATAACATTACAATTCCAGGAGGGATGGTAAAATGATATACTTTTTCTTCAAAAGTTTCAAGATAGAAATTGATTTTGAGACTATACATACTTTCATGGTAGATAGGAACGAAGAAGCCATTTGTTATTGACCCACATATATTTGTTCCAGCAATAATTTATTGAATTGATAACTGTTGTAGATTTTTCTACGCACCAAAAAAAAAAAAAAGAAAAAAAAAGTTTGGGATGCCATTAAGGAGATAGAAGATGTGGATAATTCTCAATCAAACAGCAAACATCATTGCATTAGTGTTAATCAATGAGTGTTCCATATATATATGTCCGTATTATATGCTGAATCTTTCTTAAGATATAGAATGGACATTGTCTTAATGTGATTGTGATGGCTGTGATAATGTTTGTCGAAGATATTTTATTATAATTTCAAATTTCAATGGAGCATGAGTGGTGCATGTAAGATGTGGAAATTAGAAAATGAACCTTGGGACTTGTCATGGGCTGCTGACTACTGATAAAGTGAAGTTACAGCAATATCTTCTTGAAACTTGATTAGTTTATTTAACTTCAGAATAATTTCAATCCCCAGGTAGGAGAAACCTCATTATTAAAGAACATCACTGAACTGCTTTGTGTTGTAATGCTCTCTCGTTTCTCTGACATGCAACTTATGGGAATGGGCATGGCAGGCTTTAAAGGTTAAATAAGATAATTAAAAAAAATGAGTGATCTTACAAAAAAGCTAGTAAATCAAGGATAATGGTTGGCAACTATTGTTTTTAATTTACTTTGAAAGTACAAATTAACTTTTCAGGTGTGATGTTGTCTTCATTTAAAAAATAGCCTCGTGTTCAGCTTGTCTTAGCACGAGAGCTTTAGTGAGTTCTTTATATGCTTTCTCATGTATAATCACCTGTATAAAAGTCTCTTTGGACATGCGACCGTTGGCAGACTTCCATTTGGATTTCATGTGGGCATATATTCACGTGCTCGAACGGTATTTTGCTGCCAAAATCTGGCTGGCTCATTTTTATGCAAGAACTTTGCATCTCAAGAGGACAAGGATTTGGCCCAAATTATTTGGCTTATTTTCTTACTACATTATTGCACTCTCTTTGGACTTTCTATTAATTTTCAAGGGAATCCCTTTGGATTATCTTGTCGTAATGCTTTTCCATCCTCATCCAGATCATTTTGATAGACAGATTTGTCTTAAGAGCTAGCTAGGTCATAATTTTGATATAGAAAGTGGGATTAGTTAGCAGAAATTATTCCAGAAAATTGAAACAGTATGACCGCTTGTATGTTATTTAATGTCCATCATCAACACATGTTGATGTTTGTTTGAGTTTCTACTTCTAGAACGAGGATATAAAGGCGATGATCTAGCTGTGTTCATCATTTAAAATCACTATGTTTCTTTTTGGACAGTGAGTTACTGCATTATTTTGTCTGGAACCACCAGCTAATTAAAGATCACCTTTCTTTGGATATATAAAAATTGATGTAAAGGCACGAGTAATGATTACATATTAGTTGCATATCTAGCTTACTTGTTATGCTGTGTGGTTTTCGTATCCCCTTTCTTACTATTTTGGTTTTTATAGTTTTTCTGCTGGTTACAGTGAAGCTTCACATAGATAGCAGTGATCAAATTATCTTTTTCTCCGAACCCACTATTTGTGCACAGCAGGATACCTTGCAAATGAACTCTAATGTCCCAAGTTTTATATAACCAGATCCGAGCTTTTTGATGAAGAAGAATAAGATGGGTCTTTAAACCTAGGGTCTCTAGGCGAGAGTACTAGGTGGTAACATACTTTTCTCTGCCATTAGGAAAGAACGAAGTTTTTTGTTTCTTCCATATGTATTTTAGTTAGCCTGCAGAGAAGGGTTTTTACTAGGTCACCAATATAATGGCCACGGCTTGGTTTGCTTGATGGCCATTTTTATCCAGGAGTAAGAAGCTTGAGAAAGGACAGCGTTAGGGGTGGGAAATTAAGTTCTGGGTAATGGCATGCCCCACGATAAAAACTGAGAAAGTTTGTTTGGGAGAGGAAATAAAAAAGAAAGGAAAAAAGAAAGAGAGGGAAAAGTTTAGGGGAAAGCCCGGGTTGAGCGGGTGGTCGAGGTTTCCACACTGTCACATGTACTCCCGCAGTTTTCGCTGCGAAGGTGCTTTTGGTGCCCTCTCTTACCCACGCACTGAGTCACTCCCAGCTGGTTAGTGGTTGTCACTTCTATCGACAAGTACTCTGCCGTGTTCTTCGTGCGGATGATGTGTACGACACGTGTCTCTTTCTCGCTGGGTAGCTGGGGTTTACAGTGCTCAGCCTCACTCGCATCCGTTGCTTTATCTTTTCCCTTTTGGGGCCCCTTTTTTTTTCTTTCTTACACTGAGATTGAAGTTGGTGCCTATCACCGACTTTTTGCTTTGTCTGAACAGAATCAGCTAACTAGCCAAGAGATGAGAAAGGAAAGTCAGGGTTGGATCAGAATAGTTCCTCGCTAACCAGGTGGGATTCTCACGTTCTTGCCAACAAAACAATCACTCCCCTGTCCGGATGATCCCTTCTTTTTTTTTTTTTCAAATTTCCAAGTGTCTTATTTGAAAATTTGAAACTGTAAAGTGGTCGTATGAAAAGGGTGGTCATTTAATTCACTATCAACTAACAACTACCATGTGCTTTGTTCCTGGCTGTGGCTGGCGCTGGGCATTAACCGGTAGTAAGGATATGGGTAAAGGGTCACTTTCTAGCTAAAGAGAACTGCAGCGGGTCGTGTGGTGGGGGCATTGCTTACTGCTCATGGGATATCGCCGAGAGAGGGAGGAGGTTTTTATTAACCTCGAAACTCTCGTGGGTCATTCCAGAAAGTGAATTTATGTGGCCGTTCAGTCTTGTCTAGTCTGACTGTTAGTTCCTCACGCCCTCCTGCGTCTGACAAATGACTTAACCAGACACTGCTGAAACGCACCATGGCTACCCTTTTCCTTCTTCCCCTTTTGCAGTTGGTAGTCAAATCCTTGTTTTACCTTTGAATGCCTTTCTTTGTGGGGTCCTCTCCAATTCTGTCCTGCCCTTTCAATGTCAATCTGAATCTGCCCTTCTTCTTCGAGATGTTGAATCGTAAATTTTATTTTTTCATCTGATTTAATTTGTTGGGTTATTTCCTGCCCAGCTTTATTGCTTGCTTATTAAACAGTATCTGAATTACTACAGCTAAGTAAGAATATTTTTACTGTCCATTGAATAGACGAAGGTGCTGTCTCGTCGGACGAAGAGTTGAGCGGAGGAGAAATGGAAGTTGTGGAGGCGGAGGCTCAAACCAAAGGCGAGAACAGGGATCTCAAGGACAAGCTTTTACGTAGATTTGGCAGTCATATTAGTACCTTAAAATTGGAGTTCTCGAAGAAGAAGAAAAAAGGAAAACTACCAAAAGAAGCCAGGCAAACACTCCTTGAATGGTGGAATGTTCACTATAAATGGCCATATCCTACGGTACGTTCACTTATAAGCTTTCCTAAATTTTCTAATTTACATCATAGTCACAACATAGAAAATAGGAAGTGGACTGTTCTTCATGCATTAACTCAGTTCATCATGTACTCACGTGCTACGAAGCAAGCAGAAAACATTCTAAACTTTTAAATTATTTCACTACGTTTTCATCTATTTTCAACATAAATTCCATGTGCTCGACAATTAGAATCCAATAATCTATATCCCAAACATAGTTTAGAACGCAGTTAATAGTATTTAAAGTTGTTAAACTAAATCAAGGAACTCCATCTTCAAGTTGGGGGCCATAATACGCTGCTTTTAATCGTCCAGGAAGCCGATAAAGTTGCACTGGCAGAGAGAACAGGGCTTGACCAGAAGCAAATTAACAATTGGTTCATAAATCAGCGTAAACGCCACTGGAAGCCATCAGAGAATATGCAGTTTGAAGGAATGGATGGGCTTTCTTCTGGTAGATTCTTCAGAGACGACTGAGACACACTTTAGCGATCTCAAGATGTATATTCCCAATGTTGTTTCTTCTGATATGAGCTTTTGTTTGCCTTCATGTATATCTAGAAAATATATATATATATATATTTATATGGTGAAGAGAATTTGAACACTGAAATTATTGCTTGTGTTACCAACATAGAGAAATAAATTCCCAAGTTCCTTGTGTCTTACACTAATACTAATGCCAACTCTTGGGGTGGCTAATCCATTCTCCCACATGCCTACCCTACAAATGTAAGAACAATTTCTTATGATAACATATTGGAAATATTGCATCACAGAAATTTGCAGTTATGTGAACATTATGGGGCCGGACAATTTATCCTTAATGTACAAAGACAATTAGAAGCTGAAAATTTCCTCGCATTCGACTCAAGTCTATATATTATCTGGAAGAACAAGGCTGGGAACTTACAGCATACAAATAGCACTTACCAAACTCTCTTGAGTGTCATTAACAGAAGCTAATTGTATTTAAAAACTTGATAGGCCTCCCTCAGATCCTTGGGTTGTAGGATGTTGCTGAAAACTTCCATGAGTGCTTGAATCGGCTTAAATTAGAATGTCATGTACTCGACGAGGAATGTGACAGAGAATGCTGGCAAGTTGGGACTTCAGAGTATGACAACATTAGGAAAACTATGGCTAGCCTATACCTGTAATTAGGTTTCAGAATAGTATGTTATATACAAGATCCGAAGTAATTTCATAGGAACGCCACTTATCTTGGATCGATGATGCTTTGAGTCATGATAGGTTGTGAAGAACGCGAGTTAAAATACATGGGATTGGATGACTCTGAGGAATTCTGGGGTTTTAAGTCTCCACTTGAAGGATGAAGATATGGAGGCTGTTTTGGCTGGGGGATCTCATAATTTGCTGTAAGCATTTTCACAACCATCGACATGGAAGGCCTCAAGTCAGCAAAGGCTTGCACACAAACCAGACCTATTTGAAGCAACCGAGATGCTTCATCTCGTGGATAAAAACCCGCAAGGACGGGATCGACAGCTGCATATAGCCTACCCTCTCCATAAAAATTCCATACCTAAAGAAGCCAAGACAAATTAAAAAGGAAAAGAAACGATGATCAGTGTAAGTTTAATTTTGAAACTGTAAAGTAGAGGATAATATTATCATGTCATAGATAAAAGATTCACCCTTTGTAAGATAGACGTTGAATCTTGATAGAAGTGACCGTTCCTCCTTCCTGTGAGAACTTCAATGGCAAAAACTCCGAAACTGTAAACATCTGCCTTCTCTGATAACTTGCCACGCACTACATATTCTGGAGCCATGTAACCTCTGCAAGTGTAAAGCTTGTCAATACAAGAAAAATGATAAGAAAATTGATAGGAAAAATTAAGATAATAGCCTGATACTTGTATAGTTCAAGGACAGGTGCTGAAAAAACAGAGCTTGTCTTGTCGATATTTTCATGAAAATTATTGAGCTGCTAAATGTTTGTATTGTAGATGCTTAGGTTGAAGCATAATCATAAACTTTTTAACATGCAACTGTTCATCGAACAAAGAGGATAATCCAAAGCATTGCAGTCTTCCATAATTATACAGACCCTGATTTGTCACTTAATGTAAGTAGACAGTTCAGATATCTTCTTGATAAAACTCAACACAGAATGCATTCAGAAACAAAACATGTTTCCTCTAAATGTCTTGGAAACAAGACATCTTGCTCTATACGTATTCAAAATGCATCAAAATACATTAGGTTCTTACATCCTATGCAAAAACTTTTCGTTCGAAAATTAACCATCATTCAATTAAAAAAGTTTCTGAATTAAATGAGTACCAAATGGTATTCTGAGAACTTACAGTGTGCCAGCAATTGCAGTGCTAATGTGTGTCTTATCTTCAGGAAGCAGTCTAGCAAGTCCAAAATCAGCAATCTTTGGAGTGAAATCATTGTCCAGCAGAATATTGCTTAATTTTATGTCCCGATGAATGATTTTCACCTTCGACTCCTCATGAAGATATGCCAAGCCTTCAGCTGTGCCTAAAACAATCTTAAACCTGGATTCCCAACTCAGTGGCTGGACGTTCTTGTTACCTTATGCACATACAAACGAGAGATTAAGTAAAATTCTTTTAAGCATAAAGCTTCCTTTATTAGGCAAGGAATTTTAAGGTTAAATTGTTACCAAAAAGGTAATCGTGAAGGCTTTGATTTGGCACGTATTCATAAACAAGGAGGCTTTCTGGGCCTGTAATACTGCATCCCAACAGCCCAACAAGATTTTTGTGTCGGATGCCACTAATCAAATTTACTTCATTAAAGAAATGATCCACCCATTGTCTTGTATTGAAGAAAAGCCTCTTGATTGCTACGACTCTGCCATTTGATAGAGTTCCCTGTTTAACATAAGAAACTTTCTTATTTAGTCTGCATTTCTAAACTTTTGATTATTCCTAAGACAACGGAAGACAGAATCATACTTTATAAACTGAACCAGAACCTCCTTGTCCCAGTTTATTGGATTGGTCAAAGTAATTTGTGGCCCTCTCAAGAGTTTCGTATGAAAAATTTAGCTTGGACTTGTTAATGATAGCCACAAGAGGGCCGAGTTGCTTTTTCTCTGAAACAAAAACAAAAGTGCAATGAGTTGTATATTTCGAAGATTGAAAGAAAACATTACTAACGTCAAATAGTAAAGGCAAATACCTTTGCGTTTCCTCACTACTCTCCTTCTGGCACAGAAAACAGCCGTTGCCGTAATCAATGCAGCAGCCACGGCAGCAGACACTGATGCCAAAATTATCGCCAAACGGCTCCTTCCTGTAAAAATTAGCATATGAAGTATTTGCCACCGTATCTCAGGGAAACAGTTTATCTTTTTACCAAACTAAGTGAAGCAATCGCAAGACAATGCTTGGTGCCTAAAGCAACAAGTAAATGATCTCTAGGAAGGTCAAAGTTTTATTCCTGAGGACAACAAAATTTCGATAGTTCACGTGGTTTAACAAATTTTTAATAGGATATCTTACACAGATAACCAGAAATAGAGACTCGATTCCGGTAAACTATTGTAGCACATAGAAAGCTCCGCTTGACGATCACATCCACATGATTTAGATTTTCACAAGGATTTTTTTGAGCTTGCCATTTTAATATAGAAAAATACCTACATCATTGTTAACCTCATCTTGTGCAATAATAAATGGATCCCTCGTCACTGTAAAATAGATCCCACTCTCATCACTGAAACTGGAAACCTGAATTCTCCTTGTCCAGTTAACCATAAATACTTTGAGTACTCACTACAATTATATACATTTTGAAGGTTAAGTTTTGCAGGGTCATTCAAGTTTCAAACTTAAATTAAGTTAAAGCTTTCCACAAATTGCTCTGGCTCTCTCTCTGCACAATGTTCTAAAGTGCTACTCGACTCGTGACTATAAGACATCATGAAAGACTACCAGTTTAGACCATATTAAGGTTGAATTCAACTAAAAGGAAAAAATAAGCAAGTGAAGAGGCAAATCATCAAACAATATCCGTCAAAGTAAACAAAACTGAACTTACCATTTCCTCCAGTGGAGGTTGCCGTGCTGTTGAAATAAAATCGTTCAGTTGAATATCTGAAGTAACAGCCGGCATTCAACACCCTTCCTTCGGCTTTTGGAGGACACGAACCTATTTCCTTAGCTGCATCCACCAAACACTTCGAGCAAGAAGCCCCTTTCACAAATTTCCAACACTGAGCCAATCCAAAGACGGACACATTTCTAAAATTCACCGATCCCACAGCAAAGCCATCGTTCTTAGGCGCCACTACACTCAAATTCCTCGCCAATTTCATAGCATTATCACTAAAAACCGTCCGATTCCCACGATAATCCGATTTCCCACATACAACCTTATCCACAGAACTCAAAGATTCGTTGAAGAAATTGTAATAATCATACCTAACATAGCACCCGTCATAGAAGAGTCTGCCCCCGCGAGTAGCAAGCTGAAAGGGGAGACACCGCAGGATCTGAGTTTTCATCTGCGCAAAACAGAGATCGCAATCCGATTGCGAAAGATCATTCATACACTCGCCAAAAGCATAAACAGTCGTATTTCCAGTCCCATTCACAACGTCTGCATATCGCTGTGAAGCAATAAGAGGAGTAACCGCATCCATGGAGGCCAAGAAATTCGACACGAAGGTCGATCGCTCCGGCGGCGAAGCAGTGTTGTTCGAACATATCAGAGCCGCCTCAGTGGCTCTTGGATCAGCCGCAGATTGAACGACAAGACGACACAAGAGAATCAGAAGCAATGCGATTGAAGAGGAGAAGCTGTAGGGTTTCATTTTGGAGATTTGGGCAAAACCAGAGGAAGAAATTGGAATGATGAAGATCTATAAGGTGGCGGAAACGGTCCAGTAATGGTCGTAAATGGAAGCGAAGCCATTGAAAGCAATATGTATGGGCAGAAAGTTGCAGCTTCGGCTTCCATCGTTGACTTGTGAATTGAAAGAGACGACTAAAACGCGTACTTGTTGAACAGAGTACAAACAAAAATTAATTACACTTCATAATTGAATTCTGCGGCAGTTCTATACTTCTTTTAAGACAAGTTTTTTGTATGGGACAATTTTAATGCATGCCAATTTGCAATTTACATGCAATTGAGGACTAGTTTGCAATTAAAACGCAACTGACTTAATTTAGTAATAACTTAAAGAAACATCTTCTAAAATAATAATAATAATAACTTTAAAAAAAACATGTGTTAGTTTCAAAAAAAAAAAAAAAAAACATGTGTTTTTTTAGATGAAAATGAGTTCTTAGATTGATTGATTTTATCGAAGTTTTTCGTTGACCATTACTACTATAGGTATTTAGATGAAATTTTTTCCGTGTAGTGGATGATAAAAAACAAATACCAATCGAAGAAAACGCAGTAACCTAATCGAGGAGTAAGATTTCAGCTTCATTTCTTAACAATATATATATAGTGGAAAATGGAGTGGAAAACTAGGTTTCAAAATCAAATCCAAAGAATTATCAAAGGACATCAAAATACTTCAGCTAGAAAAGCGCTAAAACAAAGCATGTCAATAAAATTAAGGATGGTAGGTTTAAATTCCTAGCTAGCTCTACTTGTAATGTAATGTTTTCATTAAAAACATGTAAATACAAAACATTATACTCATAATTGCTGCTAGTGTAATAAAAGTATCAGTAAAATAAACAACATTTTAATAGTTTCAATTTTATAGGATTTAAATATAGTTTATATTTGACATAAATTGAAATTTTATTGATATAATAAATGAACACATCCATTGTATCTTACTCATCATTTAATTTATGATATAAAATATATCCAATTTGAACATGGTTGAGATATTAAAACGTCAATCTACCTCTTAAAAACGTGAACGGTTAAAGAAACTACATTCTACATTTGCTCTGTGTGTGTGTGTGTGTGTGTGTGTGTTTTATATTTGACATAAATTGAAATTTTATTGATATAATAAATGAACACATCCATTGTATCTTACTCATCATTTAATTTATGATATAAAATATATCCAATTTGAACATGGTTGAGATATTAAAACGTCAATCTACCTCTTAAAAACGTGAACGGTTAAAGAAACTACATTCTACATTTGCTGTGTGTGTGTGTGTGTATCTTACTCATCATTTAATTTATGATATAAAATATATCCAATTTGAACATGGTTGAGATATTAAAACGTCAATCTACCTCTTAAAAACGGTGTGTGTGTGTGTGTGTGTGTGTGTGTGACGTCAATCTACCTCTTAAAAACGGTGTGTGTGTGTGTGTGTGTGTGTGTGTGTGTGTGTGTGTGTGTGTGTGTGTGTGTGTGTGTGTGTGTGTGTGTGTGTGTGTGTGTGTGTGTGTGTGTGTGTGTGTGTGTGACGTCAATCTACCTCTTAAAAACGGTGTGTGTGTGTGTGTGTGTGTGTGGTGTGTGTGACGTCAATCTACCTCTTAAAAACGGTGTGTGTGTGTGTGTGTGTGTGTGTGTGTGTGTGTGTGTGTGTGTGTGTGTGTGTGTGTTGGTTGCAACCAACAAAGTCCTGAAAGTCTTTATACCAGGCTTGAATTCTCGGCAAATAAACGGTGTGTGTGTGTGTGTGTGTGTGTGTGTTGGTTGCAACCAACAAAGTCCTGAAAGTCTTTATACCAGGCTTGAATTCTCGGCAAATAAACGGTGTGTGTGTGTGTGTGTGTGTGTGTGTGTGTGTGTGTGTTAGTTGCAACCAACAAAGTCCTGAAAGTCTGTTATACCAGGCTTGAATTCTCGGCAAATAAATAGAAGAAGAGAATTAGATCAGGGTGTGTGAAAACTTTCAGATTGAGTGAAGTGAGCATGTAATTCATACCTTTGTAATATTGTTGTTGTGTGTCTGAATAAATCAAGAGCTCCCTTACAGTGGATGTAGGCCAATAGTGTCGAACCACTTAAACACTGCTTTCATCTTCTTCTTCCTTGCATCTTCGATTACTTCTTTTTTGTTCTGTGTTCGCTTGCTGAGTGTATTAGAGAGTGAGGGAGAAGTATCGTCTTTGTATTTTGTTTGATTGAACTCCATCGGCTAGACCTTTGCATGCCTGAAGTGGTAAGGGAAAAAGTTATTTCCACATGTAATTCTTGAGGCTTAACAAGTGGCAGAGTAACAGTGGTATGAGAGCCATCAAAGTCAATCAAGAAACTAATTCTTGGAAACAAGAATGGTTGTGGCTAGGTACGACATCGAGAAATTCGACGGAAAGGGGGACTTTGATTTGTGGAAGGCCACAAAATCAAGGCAATTTTAGGCCAACAGAAAGCATTGCAAGCTTTGACAGATCCCTCAAAGTTACCTACTACTCTGACGGAAGAACAGAAAGAAACCATTAACACAACAGCTTATGGGACGCTAATTTTGAATCTGAGTAATACTGTGTTGCGGCAAGTAATTGATGAGGAAACACCTTTTGGTATATGGACAAAGCTCAACAAGTTATATGGGATTAAAGATGTTCATAATGAAATGTTCATGAGGGAGAAGTTCTTTACATATAAAATGGATCCTACGTGGTGAAGGATGTGGAAATGGTTCAGTCAGCCCTAGTTGTTACAGACAGCAGTGTATCAGAAAGTGACCTTTGGCATAAGAGGCTGTCGCATATCAGTGAAAAAGGCCTTCAGGTGCTGTCAAAGCAGGGCATTCTGCCTAAAGGGACAGGTGACAACCTTAACTTTTGTGAGCATTGTGTGCTCGGAAAAGCAAGAAGGCACAGCTTCTCAAGATCTCAGCAAACTACTAAGGAGGTCCTTGAATATGTTCACTCAGACTTGTGGGGGCCAGCTTCAACCAATTCCCTCAGTGGTTCAAGGTATTTCTTGACCTTCATAGATGATTTTTCTAGAAAAAGTTGGATTTACTTCCTAAAGTCCAAAGACCAAGCTTTTGAAAAATTTAAAGAATGGAAGGTCATGATAGAAAAACAGATGAATAAGGCTGTCAAGTGTTTAAGAACTGACAATGGGCTTGAATTTTGCAATGAACCGTTTGATAGTTTTTGTAAAACTCATGGAATTATAAGGCACAGGACTGTGAGACACACCCCTCAACAAAATGGAATAGCAGAGAGACTGAATCGAACCATAATGGAGAGGGTTAGGTGTCAGTTAACCGATGTCATGCTTGCTGAAAGATATTGGGCAGAGGCTGCTTCATATACTGTTTATACCCTGAACAAATGTCCTCACACCTCAATAAATCTACTCACCCCAGAACAAAAGTGGTCAGGTAAGCCTCCCAAATTAATCATCTAAAAGTTTTTGGTTGCATAGGTTATGTACACCAAAACCAAGGGAAGCTAAAGGCTAGGGCTACTAAATGCATGTTTTTGGGGTTCACAGAAGGAGTAAAGGGATATAGAATGTGGCATCTCATTGAGAAGAGGTGTATAAACAGCAGAGATGTTATCTTTAGAGAACACGAGATGTTTATGTTACAAGATAACTCAGATAAGGGTAGCTCAGATGATATTAGTACAAGAATTGAGGTGGAGCAAGACTTACCTTCATCAAATACACAGACTGATTTGGAAGAAACAGTAGAAAGAGATGATTCTCAAGAAGCGGAAGAGATAGAAGGATCCACCTCAGAACAACCTGATTTGCAAAATTATTCATTGGCCAGGGATCGACAAAGAAGGACCATAGTACCTCCATCCAGATTTAGTGAGACAGATTGCATTTCATTAGCCCTTAATGCAGCAGACTCACTGAATATTGAAGAACCAAATAGTTTCTATGAAGCTGTTAATGGTCCAGATAGCAAACACTGGATCGAAGCCATGAATGATGAAATGAGATCTTTGGAAGAAAATAGTACTTGGATCCTAAAGCCCCTACCAAAGGGATATAAGCCTATAGCATATAAATGGGTTTATAAAGTGAAGGAGGGCATAGATGGTGTACTTAAACCTAGATTCAAGGCTAGGTTAGTGGCCAAAGGGTACACACAGAAGGAAGGAATAGACTACACTGATATTTTCTCTCTAGTAGTCAAAATGACCTCCATTCGAATGCTTCTGTCTTTGGTGGTCCAAGATAACTTGGAGATGGACCAATTAGACGTTAAGACTGCATTCCTACATGGCTTCCTATCAGAAACAATCTATATGAAACAACCTACAGGTTATGAGAAAAAGGGACAGGAAGAACTAGTTTGTCTGCTAAAAAGGTCCATCTATGGACTAAAACAATCCCCAAGATGCTGGTATCAAAGATTTGATGAGTTTATCTCAAAAGTCGGGTTCACGAAGAGCACATTTGATAATTGTGTGTATATTAATACAAATACCTACCGTCACAATGTATTTCTTTTACTCTATGTAGATGATATGTTGCTTGCAACTAGGTCAAAAGAAATATTGTGCAAAGTAAAGGTGCTCTTGAAAAAGGAATTCGACATGAAGGACCTAGGTGAATCTAAGAGGATTTTAGGAGTGGAAATTATAAGAAGAAGAGAAGATTCCACTTTACTGATCAGTCAAGCTAGCTATTGCAATAAAGTACTGAAGAAGTTTAAGTTAGATGAAGCCAAAGCAGTTTCTACACCTTTGGCTCATCATTTTAAACTTTCAGCCTCTAATTCACCTCAAGAGAATGATGAAGAACACCTAGTATTCATGTCTACTGTCCTTTACTCACAGGCAGTTGGCAGTCTTATGTATCTAATGATCTCAACACGACCTGACTTAGCCTATGCAACCAGTCTAGTGAGCAGATATATGTCTAATCCAGGTAAGAGACACTGGGAAGCCACTAAATGGATCTTAAGGTACTTAAAAGGTACTCGACAAGCAGCTCTACAGTATAAACAAAACAATTCAACGGAAAATGAAGTGTTTGGGTATGTTGACTCAGACTTTGCCGGTGACTTAGACAAGAGAAGATCCCTATCAGGCTATGTATTTCTATTGGGTCAAAATCCGTTGAGCTGGAAAGCCACTTTGCAACCTGTCGTGGCTCTCTCAACTACTGAGGTAGAGTTTATAGCTCTTTCAGAGGCTATAAAAGAAGCTATATGGCTTAAAGGCCTCTTACAAGATTTTGGGATCAAACAAAACACGGTGAAAATATACTGTGATAACCAAAGTACCATACACCTAACCAAAAATCCCCAATTTCATAATAGAACCAAACATATAGATATAAAATTTCATTTTGTCAGAGAACAAATTGAAAAATGGAAAATTCAGGTGTTAAAGATCCATACCTCGGATAATGCTGCAGATATGCTCACTAAATCTCTGACTCAAATAAAATTTCAGAAATGTCTTCAACTGGTAGGATTCCATCTGTCAGAAAAATGATAGAAAGTCAGAGAAAGGGGGAGCAATTGATCGGACCTTGTTGTTTACAAAGGTGGAGAATGTGAAATAAGGGTTACCTGCTCAAGTTAGTTGCAACCAACAAAGTCCTGAAAGTCTGTTATACCAGGCTTGAATTCTCGGCAAATAAATAGAAGAAGAGAATTAGATCAGGGTGTGTGAAAACTTTCAGATTGAGTGAAGTGAGCATGTAATTCATACCTTTGTAATATTGTTGTTGTGTGTCTGAATAAATCAAGAGCTCCCTTACAGTGGATGTAGGCCAATAGTGCCGAACCACTTAAACACTGCTTTCATCTTCTTCTTCCTTGCATCTTCGATTACTTCTTCTTTGTTCTGTGTTCGCTTGCTGAGTGTATTAGAGAGTGAAGGAGAAGTATCGTCTTTGTATTTTGTTTGATTGAACTCCATCGGCTGGACCTTTGCATGCCTGAAGTGGTAAGAGAAAAAGTTATTTCCACATGTAATTCTTGAGGCTTAACAAGTGGTAGAGTAACAAAATATATATATATATATATATATATATATATATATATATATATATGTGTGTGTGTGACGTAAAAATAAACTAACTTTTCTCTTAATGTTTACAATGATAATAGAATATGATAATATATTTGGTAGACATTTAGTTGGTGTTTGGGCTCCCATTTTCCAAAACCCCTATTTCTCAAACCCCCACTTCACAAATCACTCCACTTTTCTCTCCCCATTTTCCAAGATCACTCCTCATTCCTCTCTCCATTTTCCAAAATCACTCATTTTTTCTTTTTTATTTTTTCTTTTCTTTTCTTTTATTTTTTTTTTTTTTTTGAAAAACCCTATTTCCCAAACCCCCCACTAACCCTTATTATTTTTATTATTTTATTTAATTATTAAGTTTATTATTATTTTAATTTAAAAATATTATTTTATTATTTTTAACCGCCACGTCAACACCATTCTTCTCACATTTGGCACACTGACTATTCTTTAATATGATATTATTTCCATGATTTAATATTTGTTTGCTTTCTTTGTTATTACTTCCTTAGTTGAATAATAAAGTTTTGTTGTTTAAAAATATTTTCCAACCATCCTAGTTAATTTCAAATGATTAAAGTCATAGAGTGGTCATGTTCATTACCCAATCTTAGAACAATTGTGTAGCATTGAAAAGTACAAACAGAAAAAAGAAAAAAAGAAGAAGAAAAAACCAATCAAAATCATAAAAACGGAGTTTGAAACTAAGTTCAAAAGAAATGTAGGAAATGCAACATGTGTGCAAAGAAATTTGATAAATGATATTTTTTTTCCCAATTTTAAATGTTTGATCAGGATTGTGTATTAAATTCCCATATTCACAATTAATGGAAAAAAAAATTCTAAATTGTTGATTTTAGAACAATTGTTTAATATTAAACAAGAATAAGAAACCATAAAAAAATTATTCTTGTTCAAAAAATGAAAAAAAAAAAAAAAAAAAACAAAAACTCAAACTTCAGAAATCAGCACCCCAAACACAGACTTCCTAAACTCAGACTTCTGAAATCAACACCCCAAACACAGACTTCCCAAACTCATACTTCAGAAACCAGCACCCCAAACACAGACTTCCCAACTCAGACTTATGAAATCAACACCCCAAACACAGACTTCCAAAACCCACAGATTTCCAAAACCACCCTATTTCCTAAACCCCCACTTCCAAAACCCAAACCCTTGCCCCAAACACGTCCTTATGGTGGACAGTAGATCCTTGATTAGACATCTGTTTAGACTATAAAAACATTTCGTGTCATTTTCGAGAAAAGAAAAAAAAAAAAAAAAAAAAAACATTTCGTGTCAAAAAGATATATTTCAACTTTCAAAATACTAATATTGTGCGGGACCCACTATTTGGAGTGGGTGGATTAGAATTTTTTTTTATTTTTATTATTTTTAAGTGGGTGGATTAGGAATTCATTGAAGAGTTATTGTTTTTTCAATTTAATGGATTTTCTATTCATTCCATTAGAGAGCCGATATTTTTGAATTTCCTGTTTGACTTATGTACAATGACATGAATCTCCAGAAAAAAAAAAAAAAAAAAAAACCACAATAATTGACGGAAAAAAAACAAAATCATAATTTCGCTGTCTAAATAGACAAAGGAAAAAGAAAAACGAAAAAGGAAAGAAGAAGATAGAGAGATAAATTTGGAGAGAAAATGAGTTTAATTTTAATTTGTAATTCTAGAGTGGACATTCAAATATTGAAGAGATGTATAATCAAAACTTAAACCATTATTAAAAAAAAATTATAATTAACCTTAAACCGTAAGAATTTTAAAATTTTACTAACAACTAATTATGGGAAAATTGAATTTTGTCTCGTAAGAATGATTAAAGTATGTGTAAATTGATGTAAACACTATATGTACATAAATTACGAGTTTAGTCCAAGAATTTTAAAATTATTTAATAAGTGTTATAGGCAATTTTGGACCACCCGATATACAAGGAGCTGACGAGGACAATCAGGGAGGAATCGGGCTGAAAGATGGACCAATGAGGCAAAACCGACAAGTGAGACGAGCGGGCCGAGCCCGTTCGGTCTCGTCTGGTCCCCACCGCCTCTGGATGCCCCGATTTCGCCTGGTTTGACCTAAAACGCCTCCGAAACCCTAAAAAGGCTAGGAGGATGAACAGGTATTTATATCCCTCTTCGCCACTGAAGAGGGGATCCCGAATTCTATCCCTAAACTCTACTCTCTATTCTCTGCTTTCTCCTCTTGCTCTTACTTTTACACGCCCTACCGTTCTGCTTGCTGACTTAAGCATCGGAGCCGGTGTGGCGAGCACCACACCGGTGTGCAGGTTTACTGTCTTGCAGGTCACGTCTTCCCCCCTCAATTACAAATTTACCGTTGGTGGCACGTGAAGGTCAGGTGAGATCCTCTGGCCAAAATCGACCATCAACAATAAGTATCTAAATTTTTTAATTTGTGTATATGATAATTCTCTAATATATTTATAGTTGTCTAAAAGTAATTGATGTATTTAGGCATAACATTGAATTTTGTGTGATTCTGAAATTTTAATTTTTCATGTAATATTTTGTTTTTTTAGTTCAATAACATGTGAGGATGGAGGAATTCGAACCTCCACCATCTTGGTAAAAAATATATACCTTATTATGCTTATCAGGTCAATATTATTCTGTGTGTAATAGGCTAGAAGGTTTTTTTTTTTTTTTTTTTTTTTTTTTTTTTTTTTTTTTTTTTAAGTTGAATAGGTCAATAAATCATTAGACCAAAATTAGTTCTCATGCACCTATAGAGTTTGAAATATATTAAACACGTCAATTTGAGTATAATTCAATAGGTCCTATTTGCATAATGGTGAATCAAAATTGAAATATTAAAAACCAAACTTAAAAAATCAACGGTTTTGTAGTTTAATTTAAGTGAGTTGGGATAAAAAATAAAAATAAAATAAAGACAAAAGAAGAAGAAGAAGAAGAAAAAAACTAATGGAAGACTCAACGGGTGTTGGCGTGGATTGAAAGTGGGCGCAAGTGCCGTTGAAAAATGGATATGGCGGTGGGGCACGGTGGACGCCTCCAGTCTCCGTCCCGAAAATGATTGTTCCCTCAATCCCACGGCGGCCCCATTGAGAATTATCGATCATTTAATTCCTCAATTTTTTATTGATTTTTTCAATATTGCTTTATTCTGATTTCAAATATAAGACATTTTTCGAACTTATAGAAGCGAGTTTACAATTTTCGTACATCTAGAATCAATATTTTACGTGTTTTTTGACAATTAAATATAGTATAATCAGACGGTTCTCTCATGAGATTAGTCAAAGTACATGTAAACTGACCTAAATACTTAGGAATATGAATAATATATATATTAGATATATTTCTTCCATTAATATTTTTTCAATAAAATATCTTGTGACTATTACTCTATTTAAAGATATAAATTCTTTTGTCATGATTTATACCTAACTTTCAATTGGGGATGACTTGTGCAAACAGGTGGTGTTGGTAAAGTCTATATGTTATATGTTTTTATTTATTTTCATGTTATTGACTCGTCAATTAATTATTCTATAAGTCCAGATGATGAAATTACATTGTCTTCACCTACTCTCACATTATTTAAAAAAAAGTTCATTTATCTATCCATTCATATTTAAACACACATAAAAGTTCAAACAATTCAAGTATATAATCTACCCAAACCAAAATTTTAAAGGGTAAAGGTCAGTTAATCTTCACCCAATATTTAGTAACTTCTTCATATAATATTGAAGTTTTTATTTTTTATTTTTATTTTTTTAAGAAACAAATATTAAAGTGACTTGAACATTTGAACGTATTGGACGTATTGGTATATATTAATATTCTCATTACGACCTCAGCCATCCAATTAGGATATAGGCAAGCCCCAAACCCACGTTTCTTCAACATTTTAAAATATTATTTATAAATTTAAATATTCCCACATCCTAATTGTTGATACTATAGATTTCACGGGTAAAATCTTGATTAAATTACAAGTCTAAACTTTTATGTTGATTTGGTATATAATAGCTACTTAAACTTTAAAAAGTATATACTAGATCTTCAAAATTTTAATTTTTTGTTTAATAGATCCTTCAACTATAAACATGTTAAATAGACCTCTCAACTTGAAGTTCGTGTCCAATAAATTTCTGACATCTTTAACATTTTAAAAATAAATAAATCTATTAGAAATAAAATTTAATTTTATGTGCAATAAAATATTAAAATTTCAATTTTGTGTTTAATAAGTTAGTGATTTTATTTGATATTAAATAGATCAAAAACCTATTAGATATAAAATGAAAAATTCTAGGATTAAAAAATTTATGGGCATTTTTTATTCAATTTGCCACTTTTGTTATTTTCCCTATCTAGAAAAAGTCCCAAATCCATAATCACAAGAGGCCCAACAATTGAATTGGGCCATGGTATGCCTGCTTCAAATCTTTTCTAACTTTTTGGTTTATACAGATATAAACTATTTTTTCCTTACAGATAGGACAATCTGACCGAAGCTATGACCCACCATTTTAATAAGAAAATGAGGAGAGAATTGATGCGGTAAAAACCTTATGGAAAACCAAAGCTACAAAGAGAATTGGTTTTGTAACTATCATGGAATTGAAGGTTACATATTTTCATTTGTTTTTTAAACATCATCAGATACAGCTGGAGAGACGTGGAGAATGACTCAAACGTAAAAATGGAAGTTCCAATTCCATGAAAATAAATTAGAAAATCGGTTTGGACATTTTTTATTAAAAAATCTGATCGGACCATTTTTCAAAAATATCTCCAGTTAAAATGGCCTTTTGGGCCGTAAATTCAGAAATCCCGGGAGGCCCAAGCCCAAAATCTCCCATCTTCCTCGTTCTTCCTCGGCCATGGCGACTCTGCAAAACCCCTTCACTTTCCCGACTGTCAAACTCAAAAAGGAACCTCTGTAGTTTAATCGTAGCCTACCATTAAAAAAAGTAGCCTCCAAATTCCATTTGAACCCCGACCACAAAAAAACTGGTGCAGCAGAGAGAAGAAAGAAGAAAGAAGAAGATCGGCATAGTGGGCACCGACCGGCCCATCGAGTGGCCCACCGCGTGCGACGTCGCCAACCAGGTGGGTAGATTCGAATGGAGCCAAATGGAGGTCACTACAATAATGGCCGAGCCGCATCTTTCTTGAATTTCCTGTTCCATCAACGTGCGAGCCACTGGCTGTTCTTCACCAAAAGCTAACCCTTCAAAGCCCTCTTTACAGAACTTTCCAGGTATTCCAACTATATAAACTGCCCCCATGATTAAATTTACTCACTAAACAACAAAGAGACAACAACACCCACCTCCTTTTCTCTCAAGTGGATTTTTGTTTTTTCATTTAGCTTTCTAGACTTTGTTTTTGTTGTTTTTCTTTTATCCGTCTTTTGACTCTTTTTCAGTATATTGGGTTTCTGATAGGCCACTAACCCAGTAATCTCTTCTGCTTGGTGGTTTTGATTATGTTATGTTTGATTTTGGCCTGCCATTTTGACAGCTTTTGTATATTTTATGATTTTGATGAATCTGAATTTTGGTTCTTGTGAGTCAAGAGGTTTTAAGTTATTGTTTGAACTGTTTTGGTATTGAGTTTGATTGATTGTGGTCTGCAACTACCTTGAACATTGGCATTTACTCCAAGTAGTGGAACAGATGTGGGAAAAAATCAATGGTGTTCATACTAAACTTTCAATTTCATCCAATTTAGACAAGTGTTGCAAATTTTCACTTAGAGTAGAAATTATGTCCAAGTTTAAGGGATAAAAATTGCACGGCTTATCCTTTAAGAAAATGTTTGTATGGATAAAGTTCCCCTTTACATCTTTCACTTGTAAATCTAAATTAATGGAAAAGGCATTAATTAAGTGATCTAATTGCATCTTAGAATATGAGCTTGAAATAACTTTTGAAAAAAATGTTTTTGAGTGAAAATCAATCTTCTATGAACACTTAAAAAAAAAAAAAGAAAGAAAAAAACACTATTAAGTTGTTCTCTTTAAAGCACTTAAGCATTGTCTAGTAATTTTAAAACTTTGAAGCCCAATATTTATTATTTAACCAAATATTATTAAAATTTTGGGAGTGCTTTTAATGGGTTAAAATTTAAAAATATTCTTTTATCCTTAAAAAAAAAACTATCCCAAGATTTACATGAGTGTATTTAAAGCATTTTTTAACCAAACACAACAAAAGAATATAAATAATACATTTTAATTAACTACAACACTTTTTTACTCTTAAGAAAGTAATGTGAGTTTTTTTTCTCTAATAATTGGTCTCTTTTACCATGCTTTCAATTGGTTGAGAACACTAGAATTCTTAAAAACTTTAGGAACCTAAAACTACATTAAATACTTTTTTTTTTTTTTTTTTAAATTTACTACATTAAATACTTGCCATCTTTTTCAAAAAGTGAAGTAATATTATACACATATATATATATCCAAAATTCTAATTCAAAAGATGGACGGTCCATGTCAACAAAACAGCATCTCTTGCAATTTTGAAGAATCTTTTCCTACCTCAAAGGGATTAATTTTCTTTAAAGCCCACAAGTGCCATTATTATTATTATCATTATTTTGTTAGATTAATTTATTTGTATTTCCGAAGATTTAATCTTGAAAGCATTATCCATTCGCAATGCCGTAGGTAGCTTTCGTAATTTGGCTGATTCATAATTTTATACACAACATACATACAAACAAACAAACAAAGGTGCTACAAATAATTACAACTTTCACTAACTATAATACGATTCACTTGCTTAAGATGGATTTTACTTTATGTTTATTCTTTTTGAGCTGGCTGCTGGGTTGACTGCCATTAGATGGCAATAGGTAATTTCTTTTGGGAAAATGGGCTGCTTTTTTTAGTATGGCAGGCCTTGAATTCTCTATATATTCTGAAGTCTTCACTAGCCTGCTTCCAATAGAACTTGGCTAAAAGTCTCTTAGTGTTAAAGTGAAATAAGAGTGCTTTTGGAGATGACCAAAAGAAGCAAGAACTTAACTCTTTCGTTGTTTCTGTTTTTGGTGGTGTCTTCTTCTGTAGTTACAGTGGAGGCTAGGAAGCAACATCACAACAAGAAGGGCAAGCATCAGAAGCAAAAGGGTGTTGGCAATGGCAATGGTTCAGGCCCTGCAACAGCTCCACTTCCTGAATACAATCAAACTCAGTCCACCATTTTTAATATCTTGTCTTTTGGAGCAAAGGGCAATGGAGTTTCTGATGATTCCAAGGTAAAAATTGTCCAAAACAACCTCAGAAAACAGATACAGAGATAGAGAAAAAGAGAGTTAAAAATGGTGACTGATGTACTGTTTTGAACTTGTAAAATCCATCCTATGCAGGCACTTCTAGCAGCATGGAAAGCTGCTTGCAAGATTCCTGGTGCTACATTGCAAATACCTTCACAATACAAGTTTCTCATCAAACCCATAACTCTAAATGGCCCTTGTATGCCTCAACTTGTTCTTCAGGTTTGACTTATTTTCTTCTCCTTCAGGAATATGGTTTACTTGAAAATGTAATGAGACAAAGTATATTTTTTGACTTATCATGTAACAGATTGATTTTTTATAATAAATAAGTTAGTGCTGCTTAGAGTTCAAAAGATAAGATAATTAATGGAAAGTGCAATTCCTAAACAGATTGACGGAGCTGTATTGGCGCCTCCAAAAGTGAGTTCGTGGCCCAAATCCAGCTTGTTTCAGTGGCTGAATTTCAAATGGCTACATAACTTCACCATTCAAGGCTCTGGTACTGTGGATGGACAGGGCTTTAATTGGTGGACTCTCTCCACATTCTACAATAACAAGGCTAGTTCTTTTTTTTTAATAATCAACTCTTGTCGTCGTCATCATGTTATGCTAAGAGAGTGATTTTAGCTTAACCATTTCTTGTTTTTCCTGTTTCTGCAGAAGAAATTGAAGCACATTCCAGACATGAAGCCTACTGTAAACTTTTCTCACTCTTTCTCTCTTTCTTTTTGTTTAGACTTACAGCTTTTTTTTCTGAATTTTAATTGGGATTTTTTTTTAATACTTTGTTTATAAATGACAGGCTTTAAGATTTTATTCCAGTTACAATGTGACAGTTCGTGACATCACCATAATAAACAGTCCACAGTGCCATCTGAAATTTGACAACTCCAGCACCGTCAAAGTTGACAATATCACCATTTCTTCGCCGGAGAACAGCCCCAACACCGACGGCATTCACCTGCAGAACACACAAGATGTCGAAATTCAACACTCCAACATTGGCTGTGGTATGAACCGAGACAATTTACAGCCCCTCGTTTATTATACTTTATTGTCCTTTCAAAAGTTAACTTATTCACTGGATCTTTCTCTGATCTGTTTTATAATTTTGAGGACACAATAAAGTGGTTTTTCAAAAAAGAAATTTTGACTCAAATTTCAAAATACTTTTAAAACAAATGTTTTATTCTTGTTCACGTATCCTTTCTCTCAGATGTCTAATGATGTAGAACTATTTATCATATTGTAACTACCTATTCAAAATTCTCTCTACCATTAAACCAATGTTGTGGGGGTAAAAATAACTCCATAGGGGTTAAAAAAGTATCTCCATTTAAGAATATTTTGATTGTAAAAGCACATAAAGCTACACCACAAAGAAACTGGATTACACATTTGAACCAACAAGTAAAGAGAGGTGAATTACATAACTTATTTTAAGATGTATTATTTTGACAGGAGATGACTGTGTTTCCATTCAGACTGGCTGCTCCAACATCCACATTCATCATATCAATTGTGGCCCTGGACATGGCATAAGGTAAATAAATCCTCATCAATTTTACTTTTTCTTAAAGGCAATTCCTGTAGAGAACATAATTTATGGCAGTGATTATAAATTAACCATTTTGCTCAACTTTTCTTAAACATTATTATATTCAGCACTAAAGATTATTTTCTTGCCTATAATTACAGCTTGGGCGGACTTGGGAAAGATAAAAGTGTTGCATGTGTCTCCAATATTGTTGTCGAAAACATTTCAATTCAAAACACTCTTTCAGGAGTGAGGATCAAGACCTGGCAGGTAAAAAAGACAAGAAGAAAAGTTAAAACTACAAATCTAATCCTTGAATTATGGTGTCTATGTTAATTACTTCTTAAAAACTTTTAAACATTTCAACTGCATATCAACTCCGAATCATTGTCTATATATATTTTTTTCTTTTTAACACCTTTAACAAAATGATGATTATAACATAGGTATATTGTATAAGTATGAATTAGTTTGACCAGAAGGAAGTAAACAGATAGGCAAAATAAAGCGACACGATTTATAAAAGAGATTTTCTATGTGAGCTCAAAAAAAGAGAGTATTATATAGTCCACATGCTTCTATCCAACCATCCACCTTCTTTTAGAGATTAAACAAACACTAGAAGAAACTTCAGGATTAAAGTTTGAAATCTATCGTAAAAAACCAACAATCTTATCCCATTTGGCCAATAAAAATTGTCATGATATAATCATACGGTTCTGATTGGATTTGATGGATATGAACAGGGAGGAGTCGGGTCAGTGAAGAATGTATCATTCTCCAACATCCAAGTTTCTGATGTAAAGGTGCCCATCATGATAGACCAATACTACTGCGACAAGTACTCATGCAAGAACCAAACAGGAGCAGTTGCAATCTCAGGTATAAAATACGATCAAATCATAGGAAGTTACACTGTGCAGCCTATTCACTTAGCCTGCAGCAACCAAATCCCTTGCATAGACGTTGATCTCATTGACATCCAGCTGAATCCATCTTCAGAATCCAGAGGCTTTCAAAGCTCTCTGTGCTGGAACTCTTATGGCAAATCTCAAGCCCCCCTCGTTCCTTCAAGTATAGACTACTGCTTGAGAAGGGGCAGTGGCGCTGTTAGGAGAATTGCAAGGTCCCATGATCATGTCTGTTACTGATGCTTTCAACTTTCTTTCTGTTTCTGTTTCTGTTTTTAATCTCTAGCTTCCCTTCTGCACAAGTTTTTGGAAAATGTAGGAAGGTGATGATTGTAAAAGCATTTATGGCTGTTGGGTTTGGCGTTGACATATTGTAATCAGAAATCATATATATGAATCCATCAGTTTCTCATTTCCCAATTAGTCCAAGCAAAGTGATCAAATTTTTTCCCCACCCATTTGCCAAAAACGTTTCTTTTTTACCTTAACAGGGAAGTTTTTTGCAGTTGTAATGAGTTGAACTGATGGCCTACTCTATTCTATTCTCTTTGCCTTTGGTAAATTGGTTGGTGGAGAAGAAAGGGCTAAAAGAGAGAGTTTAATGGCGCTGATAGTGGAGCAAGGCTTGTGAGAGGAATCATTTGCACGCGCAGCTTGGCTTTTGTTCCTTTTACCTTTGTAATTAATATCAAATTTTACAGGCTTTATGGCTTATATTTTTGGTTTTAAACGTTGGCCTCCACTGATACTGCCCTTTACACGCACTCTGCTAGTGCTCTGTTATCTTGTAGCTGTATCTAACCCAGAAGTTCTAGTACCTTCTACTTGGGGAAGAACAAAAAGAGAAGAAAGCAAAACAGATTACTGTCTCTTCCTTTATAATAATTTTTTTTTTTTTAATTTCTTCTCTCTCTTTTCTTTGGGATCTATTTAGTGATTCAGAAATTCCCATTTAGTAGATTGGAGTTTAAAGTTCACTTGTTCCCATGTCGTATTGATCTCTTTGACTTTTCACTTTGTTCTTCAGATTTTAATATTGTCCACTTTTAGATTTAAATTCATATAGTTTTATTTCGAGTTTTCTTGGTCTGGGTTTACGGATTAGGGTGATTTTGAAAGAGTAATAAAACTATTAACCCTTTAGTTAGATATTGTTTGAATAGATAATCCAAAGTGATTTTGAGAATTTTAAAAACACTAAAAAAATGCTTATAAAAGAAGTACTTAATTATTTCTTTTCCCTTCAAAATTCATCCAAAACTCCATTGTAAAACTTCCACACTCCTAATAAACTATGTTAAAAAACATGATAACCTAGTGAACATCACAAACAACAAAGTAAATAGCAAATAACATTTTTCTTGCTTAGTCAACCTAAACATAACTTAACGAGCCAAGACATTATACATCTATCTTGAAGATAAGACGTTCGAATCTTCACATCTCTAGGGAAAACATGATAATCTAGAATCGCAGATGACAACAAAGTAACAACAAATAATATTTATATTGCTTAGCCAACCTGAACATAACTTAACAAGCCAAGACATTATACATCTGTTCTAAAGATAAGACGTTCGAATCTTCACATCTCAACAAGGAAAAACATGATAACCAAGTGAACTATCATACATTGAGAATCGCAAACAGCAACAAAGTAACAACAAATAACATTTATCTTGCTTAGCCAACCTGAACATAGCTTAACGAGTCAAGACATTATACATCTATCTCGAAGATAAGACGTTCGAATCTTCACATCTCAACAAGGAAAAATGTGATAACCGAATGAACTATCATACTTTGAGAATCAGAGCCAACAACCAAGTAACTTAACCAACATAAACATAGTTTAACTAGCCAGGACACTATACACATCTCCTCGAAAGATAAGAGGTTGGAATCTCTATCCTAGAAGAAAAAGAAGAAGCACATAGGTTGCTTAGAATTTAAATCATAGCACAAACACAACTGGGCTGGACCTTAAAGAAAAACAAAGATTCGAGCAGAAGTAGCACATGGGCCTTAAATAGGGGTTGTTCTAGGCCTCATCCTGGGCATCAGCAGTGCCCTTCTGGCTCTTCCCTCGCTCACGCCGACTATTCTCAGCGAACTTGACGCTGGCCAAATGGTAGCCCTTGGCCTGCTCCTCAGGGCTCCACTCCGAAGTGTAATAGTCTTCCTCAGAAGCAATCTTAGATGACGGGCCGCACAGCATGCCGCCCCATTGCGGGAAAAAGATTAACAGAAGCGGGAGAGTGCACCCAATTATCATCACTCCCATTAGAGTGATTCCTCTTTCTTTAGTGTACCTTGAGCCTCGGAAGAATATCAGCTGTGTCAACACTGACCCCACGTTGCCGCCGCCGCCCGTCATGCCCGATATCACTCCCAATGACCTGAGAGGTTTGAAGATATTTTTTGAAAATTAGGCTTGTTTTCTTTAGAGTAAATAAGAGGGTTGAATTCTAGACAAAATTCAGTTTTTATTATTTTTTTTTTTCAAATTTGATGGACCCATTTGGAGTTTGGAATGGAAAAGTCGAGGTTTTGTTTTGTATTTTTTTTTGAAGTCAATGGAATTGAAAGGTGTGATGGCGGTAGTAGGGAAAAGGAGAGTGTTGAATATGAAATGGAGTGTTCAGCTTTTTGTTTTTTGAAAATATTGTTGGGTTTCATTTATTGAGATTGTTGTTGTAATTAATTTCAATGGGTTGGTTTTGCTTCCGGTTAAGAACCAGTTGAAAAGGAAGACTTTTATTTTATCTTTTTCTTATATATATATATTTCTCAAGTATATGAATGGAATAACTAAAATATTTGTGGTTTATATTCCATTTTTATTCTTAAATGTTTGGCAACTAAAACCTATGTTCCAAACAATAACATATACCCATTTTCTTTTCAAAATGTAACTCAATTAATTTAGATCTCCTTTGACAACGTACTTAAAAAAAAAAAAACTTATTTGATAATCATTTGGTTTTTGAAAATTAAACTTTTTTTTATTCCAATTTACTTATCATGATTATTATCTTTCTTAAGAAGACACATCTAAATTTCTCACCAAATTTCAAATTTTGAAAATTACTTTTTTTTTTTTTTTTTTTTCTAGTTTTCAAAAGTAGTGTTTAAGCTTAGTTTTAAAAAACAAAAACTAAAAATCACACCTAAGCCAATATATTCTCAACTAAAATTGGAAAAATTATTAGTTATTCCAAATTTATTGTCCCTAATAAACATTGTATATAAAATCGATCTACTTTTACTATTTCTCTCTTATATCCAACTAAAAAACACCTAAAAATTTATGGAAAAAGTGAGATGTTGGGATTGTGGATTGTGTACCTTCGAGAGACGAAAGGAACGACTCCAAAAGTGAGTCCACAAGCGGCTTGAACAAAGAGAGAGAAAATGATCATAACAGCAATGGAAACACTGAGCGAACCAACTAAGCCAAGAATCACACAGAAAACTCCCCCCAAAGTCTGCACCACCCACAGCGCCCACAGCCGCCCCCTCATCCCGAACCTCCTCGCCACCACGTCCGACAATATCCCGCCGTACGGCCTCGAAAACAAATTCGCCAGCCCAAAACTCGCCGCTATTATCCCCGCCGTGTGCAGATTCAGATCGAACCGGTCGTAGAAATAGTTCGCGATTATGTTGTCGATCGTCAATTCCACTCCGAAGCAGTACCCATAAGTCAATGCCAGAATCCACCCCCTGTAATTACTCGCCCCGTGGTACAGCACCTTCGAGAATTTGTCTTTCGCCTTGTCGCCCGATTTCTGCAGCCGCCGGAAGTTCCCGTCCGGGGAGTCCTGGCCGAGCAGCAGAATCGCGAACGCCGACAGCGTCTGGAACAGCGCCGGGATGAAGAAGGCGATTCTCCACGCGGTGAATTTCGTGGCGCCGATGTGTTCGATGATGGCGAACACGTACGGCATGATGAGTTGCGTTGCGCCGCCGCCCAGGTTCCCCCACCCGCCGGCGACGCCGTTCGCGGTGCCGACGACGGTGGAGGAGAACATCGAGCTCATCCAGAACTGGGTCGAGACGAATGTGGCGAGGGAGAAGCCGGTGAAGAAACGGACGAGGAAGAACGAAACAGGGGAGGACGCTATGGAGGTCAGGTAAACCGCGGGTGAGGTTATCAAGATGAGCGCGGCGGAGGCCAGCCGTGGTCCGACCAAGTCGCAGGCCGAACCCATCATGACTCGGGCGAAGACTGCGCCGGAGACGGACGCGATTCCGGCGTTGCCAATGTCTGTGTCCGTCAGGTTGAGGTTGTCGCGGATCACCGGCAGCAGCGGCGCCGCCGCGAAACTGGAAATGAAACAGGCACAGAACGAAATCCACGAGAGGTGAAACGCTCGCATGTGCGGCGCTGCGACGGAGAAGATGTTGAATTTGGTGGATTTGTGTTCGGAGTCCACCGGGAGAGAGAACTTTCGCGGCTGAGCCGCCGCTGCTCCGCCGTCGACCTCCATAACAGAGCTGCTTACTTCAAATTGCAGCGAAATCGAAGGGGTTTAATTTTGAAATTTGATGAATCGGAACTGTGGGATTGTTGAAGATTCAAATTTGGAAAATTATTTAAAGGAAATGGAGGTGGCTTTTGTGAGATTGAAAAGGGAAATTTTGGAGCTGGAAACAATGCACGGATCCGCCGAGTCTCAGTCGTTTACCGACAAATTTTTAACACTCAAATTGGTTTTTTTTGTAACGGAAACAACGACTTGGAGACATGAAGAAGATGATTTTGTACTAAAAGATGAATATATGAATGAGGTCATCGACTGTAATGCTGATCACTGCTTGCCTCTTAATTGGCAGGAGGAGTTCTTTTTCGTTTCTTTTTTTTTAATAAACATATAATTACTACATCAAATTACAAGTTTCGTCATCCTACTTTAAAACTCAAAGTCTAAGTTCAATTGGATGAAATTGAAAATTTACTTACCAAATACTTTCTACAATTTATAGACCTATTTAATACAATATCAAAATTTAAGAAGTTTTTAAACACGTCTTAAAGTTTTAGACCCAATTCTAAAAATTCAGGACCATAATATATGGTTTATTTATTTCCATAATTTTTTCTTGGTTACTTCGTTTTTAAAAGCACCACATTTAGCATGAAACTGAATTTACTACCTCATGTTTTAATTGCGTGAACATATTTACATCTATTTTAGTTTTTATATTTAACTTTAATTTATTAGAAAAATATAAGGAGAAATTAAATCATCTACATTACCAGTCGTTAAAACTTGCCCACGGAAAGAAGGTATTCAACAATCAGCACTGAGTTGGTTGACTTGACAATAAAGATTCACCTTTTTTTCTTCCTTTGAATTGGAGATTCAACTTTTTTTCGCGGTGAAAAGACTGTTCTGTCCTTGTGATATGTGACAGATCCGGTGGAGAATTGACATTAAAAAATATAAAATACAAAGAAAGTATATACTCTCGCGGATTCTGACCTTTTAGAGGTGAAAAGTCCAAACTGTCCCTGTCTTATACGACAATAGGCTGGGCATAAAAGACAATACGAGGATATACTCTCACAGATTCTCAAAATGAAAAATGTATCTATCTATACAGTACAAAATACTAAAATACAAATTAAGACTTAATCAAATCCAAGATAATATGTCTGCACTCATAATTAGAACATCAATTTTTTTTTTTTTTTGATAATTACAGATCTGTTAACAATAATCTTTCTTCTATCATAGTAATTGATAACGCAAGTTTATAAATAATTAAACTAAACACAAACAAGGTGGATGGCAACTTAATTCTAATTTACGATCTATATATATATATTTTTTTCTTAAAGTAAGAGTCAAACCTTTAATTAATAGAGAAGAAAATTTTTTTGAGGAAAAATATAAATTCTCATCATTTGTATCCAAAAAGAAGTTCGAAATTGAAAAAAATTGGATCATGAAATTACGAAACATAATTTGATTGAATTGGATCAATACTTCCAATTGAAGGAATAAGGGATCCATGGATAAAGGTGTCAAAGGGGCTGCTTACTTCCCAAACAGAAAATTAATGATTTGTTGTTTTTAACGAAAATATTATATTTGTTGTTTTTAACGTAAAACTAATAAAGGTATAATTTAAATAACAGAAAATTAATGATTAAGGTCTTGTTTGATAACCATTTGGTTTTTGGTTTTTTAAAATTAAACTTATACGCACATACTTCTACCTCTAAGATTCTTGGTTTTACTATCAATCTTCTACCTTGTTTTAAAAAATCAAGTCCAATTTTGGTAAAAAAAAAGTTTTCAAAAACTTGTTTTTGTTTTTAAAATTTGACTTGGAATTCAAATGCAACCTTAACTAGGATGAAAGTCATGGTAGAAAATTTAATAGAAAACAAACCTAACTTTCAAAAACAAAAAACAAAAAACCAAATGATTATCAAACGGAGGCTAAATTTCATTTACCATTCCAAATCACTGCATATGAAAAATCTACATGTATATTTTTAATTGTGTTGCAAATCAAACCGAGGACTTAGTATCCATTCATGTTTATTTATTGAAGAGTAAGAGAGAAGAAAACCATATAAAAAAAAAAATAGTGTGTTTAATTTAAATTTATGTAATGGAAGCGATAAAACCAATGATGATATATATATTTTTATTAAAAGTCATAGAGTTGGGGCCGAAGAATATTCAACCATGAAGGTGGGACCACTCCCAAGTATCCAAGAATATTCTACACCACTTTTTTAATTTTTTCTTTTTTCTTAGTGCATTTTTTAATTCAATTAATCTGTTCATTTATGTGTGTCTGTAAGATAACTTATATCTGGCTTATATTCATTGTCAACTTCGTGGAGGGCCCTGTTGTCGGGCTCCAAGCTTCCCCAAGTCAATCCTTGCCTCGTATTAAATAATTTTTCGGATTTTTTTAGATTCTATTGCCCAATCAGGAATAGCCACGTAACCTCCAAGTGGGGTTAGGTTTTAATTATATGTATATTTTTTAAATCCAACGTGGTAAATCGAGTTGCCGAAATTCAAATTGTTTTTTAAATTATTTTATTTGAAATAAAGAAGAAGAAGAAACTAGTTGCCATTTTGCCATTGCCATTGAAATTGGGCTGGTGGGTGGAGGTTGGAACTAGGAATAACAATTTACCTTTTTAAAAAGAAAAAAAAAAATAATCTCTCTTCCTTTATTACATTCTTCCCTCTTAGCTAAAAACAAAGATGATCATAATTCTTAACTATACTAAATATCAAAAAGACAAATATTATTTTTGTCTCGATTAAGAAAGAAATTAGATAATGAGAAAATGTTTTTCCCCACATTTAAATGATAAGTATGCAAACCAGATTTATGAATCAAGACAAATGTTGCCGATACTTGAAATAAATATATGTGATCTGTTGTATAGTAGAATTGATTACTTATCCTAAAAAAACTACCAAAATTTTAAAAATGACTTCATTCAATGACACATACACAACGAATATGAGGGAGGGTGGAGACTTTAAACATTTCAAAGAAGATAAATTCCAAAGAAGGAAATTATTATTGCATCAGGAATGATATTAGAATAATATGAACATTACAGAGGTAGCCAAGGAGAATAAATAACCAGAAGAGGAAACACATGTAGGCTACCAATAGGTCGTACCAAAACAGAAAAAAAAACCATTACAAGAAAAATAGACCTTATGATAAATGACACTCTATTAACATTCAATTTCGAGAAGATAAATGAGATGTTTTAATGGTTGAATTATGTTTGTGTTATTTATGAAGTAAACATTTCAAAAATCATTAAATATCCTTCAACTTAATACAACCAATTATGTGATAGTTGCCATGTTAATGTTATGATAAATGATTTAATATTTTTGTTAAAAGGATCTAAGTGATATAATATTACGAATTGTCCTACAAAATATATATTACGAGTCGTCATCGTAATCTATTGGTTTACAAGGTCAGAACATCTTAGAAAGTCGGAACTCTCTCCCACTCTTTTTGCAATCAAATAATAATGTTTTGCTTAAATAATGACATATGTTTCTTTATTAAATTATTTAATACTTTTCCCCATTCACATTATTGCTGTAAGGAATGAATTAACGGGAGTAAAAACACTTGTTTTTTTGCCTTTTGTTTACAAATTCAATTATTAATGTCTTTGATTAATAAACTATATTCCCACCACAACTTTTAAAAGTAAGTTTGTTATTAGTTTTTCTTTTGTTATTTTTTAGAATATGTTATGTTGAGGGAGAAAACACGGTTCCAGTTTTCAAGATGGATCACAGCAGCCTCGTAATGGGCTTTTTGAAAAGGTCCAAAACCAGAGCCCACTTTCATTTAGTTGGACTTTGCTTGTCCATTTACACAAATATTTTAAATATTATGACATAAAAATTTATATATATACGTATGTAGGTATGTAGTATATAGTCAATTTAACTTTCTAAATTTTCTTTTATTTGAATCCTAAACTTTTCAAATGTTCGAATTGTTATAAAATATGATAACAAACGAACGAGAAGAACACAAGAGAGACGAAGAGAAGATAGTAGAATAACATGAATTATTGTATTTTGATCACAAATATTTTCTACAACATCCATTTATATATAGTTGCCAAAGCGAGCATGACTCAACGATAATTGACATGTACCAAAGCAAGCATGACTCAACGATAGTTGACATGTACCATCGATCAAGAGATCAGAGGTTCAAATCCCCCTCCAAATGTCTACTAAGAAAAAATATTTTTTTTTTTTTTTTTTTGGTATGACATCTAACTATAAATTAAAATATTCTGGACACTAAGGTAGGATATTCACAAACATTTTAATTCTCAAGCTATTAAAAATCAACTATTTTTTCCTCAATTTTCAAAACAGCGACTTTAGTTGTTGAGCTTGAGCTCAAAAAAAAAAAAATAATAATAATAATAATAATAATAACTATTTTTTTAGAACAACACAGCATTCATTTGGGATGGACCCTCTTGGTCAAACTTAATTATTGATTATGCTTCGTTCACCACTGCTCGCACGGGTGCTTCCCTCTAAGGCGAAACGCTCCCCTACTGATGCATTTTTACATCCCACAGCTTCGACAGATCGCTTAGTCCCATTTATCTTCAACGCAAGAACGCTCAATCAGTGAGTTATAATTATGCTCGCTTTGGCAGACATTAGGAAAAAAAAAAAAGCTATTTTTAAATTGCAATTATTTTGACATTTAATGTATACTTATATTATCAATCAACTTATAAGTCTCTAATACATGCTAATACCAATACATTGATGAAAGTACTTAAACCTACATTATTTTATATATATATATATATATATATATATATAATGATTGTTCTTAACAAATTTAATAACTGAAATTAGCCTTTGAAGATTTTAAAAACTAAAAATGAAACAAATCTATATACTAAAATCTACTTCCTAAAAGTTAGGAACAAATATGTTATTTAAACCTTTAAAAAAAAAAAAAAATACTCAGTCTGTCTCTAGAATCAAGGGAAGCCTCACAAAACGACTCTTTATAATTAGGCAGTTAGAAAAACGGTTACAGTCATGCTATTCAAACGGTCCCGAAGAGCATATAAAAACCAAACCATGCCATCTTCTCAAAATCATCCAAAAAATAATAACAATAATAATAATAACCGAAGCCAATTTACATTCTGTTTTAGTAAACATGGCCGAAAAGTACTTAGTTTCTTTGATCTCACTAGTCTTTCTCGCCGCCGTTGCCATCTTTGCCGGCCAAGCTCAGGGAGCCGACCTCTGCGCCAAAGCTGAATTCGTGCCGCTGTGCCAGTCCGTCGTGAAAGGCGCCACCGATCCAAAAGCCGCCTTGAAGACCTCCATCGAATACCTCATCTCCGAAACGAAAAAAGCGGTTGCAATGAGCGAGAAGCTGGGAAAAACGCAGCATCTGACGGTGTGCAAAGACAACTTAAACTCCGCCCTTGACGACCTGCACAAAAGCCTCGAGTATTTGGAGTCCGGCGACAAGAATGGCCTGAAAACCGTACTCACGGGGGCCTCGACCTACTACGTCACGTGCGACGACGCGGTGGCGGAAGGCGGCATCGTGCAGCTGGCTGCCGACCTTTTGGCCGCCGATACTAAGCTGCAGCGAATGGCTAACAATTGCTTGCACTTGTCCTCTTTGCTGGTCGTCTAAGTTTTTTCCATGGCGTAATGAGGGTTCAAAAAATAATATGGTGGATTTGAAAATTATTGGAAAAATAGGGGCGAGAAACCACCAAGTGTCTTTTTTTATATTACTTATTTATGTTTAAAGTATTATGTCTAGCGTTTGGATTGTTGGTATAAAGGCCTACTTTCCATTCGCCTACAACTCTTCATGTTTTTATTTAAGCTTGACGTTTTTTTTTTTTCTTTTTTAGTTTTTGTTTCAATTTTCCATTTTTAAACTAGAATATATATTATTTAAAATCGGTTATAATTTAGTTAAAAAAAAAAAAATTAAACACTACACAAATATAAAAACAAAAGCAAAATCATCATTAAATTATTATAGAAAAATTTAATTGTATAAAAAAGTTTATCCTATAGAATCTTAAATATTTCAAATTAATTGTATAGTTATTATTATAATTTTGTAAATAATATTATTCATTGGTACAATTATTATAATTTTGTAAATAAATATTATACCAATGCATCAAAAATTATAATTATATGAAGGTTCAACTATTTAGTTCCTAAATATTAAAATTTGTGTATTTAAACTTTCAATTTTTTTAAAAATGTCTAATAGATGTTTCAATTTTATATCTAATAGGTTTTAAACCTATTGATTTTTTAATAAGAAATTAATTATTCTATTAGCCATAAAATTTAATTTTGTATCTAGTTAGACCTTAAAATTTCAATTTGGTAACTATTAAATACATTAATTTTTTAAAAAATGTTGGTTGGTATTTAACTATATTAAAGTTTTATTTGTGTGTAATATTATTTAGTTTTTTCAAAAATGACATATATACACATAAATCACAAATTTATTAGACATTAGGGAACATATATATACAAATCTAAAAAAGACCAAACTTGTAGTTTAATCTAATATGAACTTGTGCCGAATGACTTAAAAAGTTGTCTGCCATTATTGCTCCCTATGATCTAATATGTTGGTTTTTTCCCTAAATCTATATATTTTTTTTTGACATGTGGGGAGGGAGATTTGAAAGCTCTTGTTGGCTCCCCTAAATCTATTAGTTCTCATTTTTTTCCCAAATTTTGAATATAATGGTTATGTTTTTTTTTTCTTTTATTAATGTAACTATATTTAAATAGAGATTTTGAAAAATAACTAAACGTTTCAATTTTCTCTGATTGATTTCCTATTTCCTCGTTATTCTATTGCCAACAAAATCAAACTCAAATTTTCCCAGGAACAAAATCTTCTTTTAAATCTAATAACATTCTATAAATTTAAGCATTAATAATTTTAAAAGTTTATATCTCCTTTTTTTAATCCACAAAATCCATTTCAAACATTAATCATCCTTTTATAAATTTATAATAGAATTTGGATTTTTTTTTAATCAAGAGTTACTCTTTCAAATTTAGAAACATTATCTAAATTCGAAGTTCGATTATAATTTTAAAATTTTATTTCATGCTTCCCTAGATTTATATTAAATATAGCTTTTTTTTTTTTTTGAGAAATTAAATATAGCATTTAATTTTAGCTTTCCATGAGGTGAGAATTATTTTGTATTCTACCCAATGAAAAATTAATGGCCAAAATGCATAGCTTTCCGAAAGTACAAAGATTTCCACCAGGAAAAGGAAAAATATCAAAATCAGAGAACATCAATCTGTCCAGTCTAGAAGAGTAAGATTCGAAGCTTATGGATTCTTATTAATTTTCCCTCTGGTTTGTTTAGCGTTTTGTATTTTGGAAGTAAGGTGACATCCTGTTTTTTCAATTATTTTTAAATTCATATGTTTTCTGTAATTTTTTTTTTTTAATTTATTGAGAGAGTGGAGAGTTAAACATTCAACCGCGCGAAAAGAAAAATGAGATATTTTAATGGTTAAATTATGTTTGTGTTTATTTATAAAAGTAACACTCTTTTTGACACAATCTTGAGACAATTGATCAAGAACACTCTTTTTGTGACACCATCTTGAGATAATAGATCAAGAAAAATGAGATGTTCTAACACTCTTTTTGACGCGACATCCTCTCCCACTCTTTTTGTAGTCAAATAATTTTGAGATATTTGATCGAATGAACAAAAGTAGGGGCATTTTTGAAACACATCCAATCCAACAAATAAAACCGATTGAAATACCACCATTTACATAAATATCTAAATATTTGACATAAAAAAGATTATATATATATATATATATATATATATTAACATTTTAGTCCTTGAACTTTCTAAATTTTCTTTCATTTTGGATTCCGAACTTTTCAAATGTTCAACTTGTTATAAAATGAATATAACACAAAAACAAAAAGAGCAGAGATGAAGAGAAGAAAGTAGAATAATGTATTGTTCTCATTCAACGTTGAATTGTTATATTTTGTCGACAAATATGCTCTACAACATCGATTTATATGGTTGTTATATATTTAACACATAGAGGTTATGAGTATGATATTTAACTCTAAATTAAAATATTCTAATTCTCAAGATTTTAAAAAACCCAACCATCTTTTCCTTAATCTTCAAAACATTTTATTTTAGTTGTTAAACTAAAAGACAAATATATAATTGAAATTATTTTTACATTTGATGTATACTCAATATCAATTAATTCACATGTCTCTAATACATGCTAATACCAATACATTGGTCAAAGTTCTTAAACCTACATTATTCCTTTGTTAATATATGTATATCAAAATGATTATTTATTTTTCAAAAAAAAAAATGATTATTTAAAAAAAAAATCAATAACTAAAACAAACCTTGAAGATTTAAAAAACAAAAAACGAAACAAATCTTTACTATATAAAATCTACCTCCTAAAAGTTAGAAACTAATATGTTATTTAAAGCTTAAAAAAATACTCAGTCGTCTAGAATCAAGGGAAGCCTCACAAAATGACCCGTTATTTTTGGGCAGTTAGAAAAACGGTTACAGATCATGCTTTTCGAACGGTCCCGATGAGCATATAAAAACCAGGCCGTCCCATCTCATCTCAAACCGTCCCTCATCCCGTTCCTCATTTGCTCCAACGCAGACCGTGAGGAAGAAACCCTAAAAAAAAAAAAAAAAAAAAAAAATCCCGAAGCCATTTATTTTCTCTATACTAAACATGGCTGATCAAAAGCAGTTGGTTTCTTTCTCACTGGTCTTTCTCGCCGTCGCGGTCGCCGTCGCATTCTTCGCCGAGCAAGCTCATGGAGCCGACCTCTGCACCAAGGCCGATTACGTGCCGCTGTGCCGGTCCGTCGTGAAAGGCGCCACCGATCCGAAAGTGGCCATGAAGAAAGCCATCGAAAACCTCATCTTCGAGACAAAACGCACGAGAGAAACGAGCGTGAAGCTCGGCAAAATGGAGCCTCTAGCCGTGTGCAAAGAGAACTTGGGCTCCGCCGTTAGCGACCTGCAGCAGAGCCTCAAGTATTTGAACACCGGCGACAAGCATAGCTTGAATACCTTCCTCTCCGGGGCGTTGAGCTTCTACGTCACGTGCGACGACGCGGTGGCGGAAGGCGGCATCGTGCAACTGGCTTCGAGACTTTTGACCGCCGATGCTCTGCTGCGTCAAATGGCTGCTAATTGCTTGTACTTGTCCACTTTGCTCATCTGATTTTTCCATGGCCTACGGAGAGGGAAGGAACGGGTCAAGGGACGGTTGGCCGGACCGATGTGTCGTTTTATTTTAGTCTCGAATGATTCGATTTGTCGTAATATAATAATTCGAAAGTGAGACGACCAAATCAATTATTTAACGCAATTTATATTTCTCAGTGCCTCCGGTTCGGGTTTCGTTTCTAATTTTCTTCTGGCTACTCGCCGAATTTTCATGGATTTAAATATTACATTATTTTATTTTATTATTATGATTGATCATTATATCCATCTCTCTGTCCTTCTTTAATTTTCTGCCAATTTCGATTGATTTTTATTTGGTAACAGAAATTGTAGAGAAAGTATAATTTTTAATGAAATTTGATATATTTAGTAATAGAAGGATCAGGATCGCAGTAGAAAAATAAATAATAATAAATAATAAACGTAAATTTAGGAGACGATAATTGGAAAAACTAACCCTACATCTTCAATATTCTCTTTTCTTTAAACGTCGATTTATGTTCTTGTAAAATAGCCATTTATTTATATTCTAAAAAAAAAAAAATCATGCCCAGAAACGAAAATATTTGCTTTAGGTATAAATGGTTGGATTAAAAAATATATTAAAATTTTATGAAATTTATGATTTTCTTTAAAAAATATATATAGAATGATTGAAATGAAAAGTAATAACGTAAAAGTTCCCTTGATTTTTTACTCACCCTATTTTCATAATATATTTTTATACGGAGAATTAACTATTAAGGTACACTGTGGGATGATTTTGATGTTTTCTTTAAAAAATTTGCCAATTAATATAATACGATCTATAGGATCAGCTTTAAAGAATCCAATTTTGTTTACTATTATTAACTTTGTTCTTATTTTAGACCATGCCATGAAAAATATACGTTAAATTACCAGTAAAATCCATGAAATTTGTTTGTACCTAGAGTTAATTTTGAAACCTATAAACAAAATCAATTTATAAAAGAACTTATTAGTTGGCCAAATTTCAAAACTCTTATTTTATTTTAGCTATCTACTACAATTTCCCAAAAAAAAAAGAAAAAAAAAGTTCTCTTTTATTTTCGTTAAGCATAGTTTGAATTTTATGGCCCATTTCTTTTTAAGTTGGGCCACCGGCAAGTGCACCATCAAGCAAGTCCTAATTTTCATGGCTAAAATATGTAGTCGGTTAGAGTTTCAAATCTTCTTTTGAATTTAACAAAAAAGAAAAAAAAAATTGATGATACTATACACACGTAAATTAATTTCTAATGTAACACTTTGTTTCGAATTTGAAGTTTTAATTAATTGAAGTTTTCGAGTCTTGAAAGATCTTTTGTCTTGATATTATCTCTTATGGTGGAGTCTCCTTGAATTTTTCTGTATTGATTGAGAATTTGAATTTCTCTTTTACCTAGAGATAGAATTAGTTGTTGAATTTCTCTTTTACCTAGAGATAGAATTAGTTGTTGAGAGGATAAGGTGAAACTCAAATTCGATTTTTGCATCTATCTTCCGAAAACCTACATCCAATCCAACGGGTCAAAGTGAGTTTAGCTTCTCTGACCTCATGGTCGAGGTTCGAATCCTCCCACCCCAAATGTTGATGTACTCAAAAAAAGAAAAAAAAAAATACATCCAATCCAACGGCTGTCATTTAGTTCTTTATGATATTTGACGATCTCGTAAAATCCAACGGTTCAGAACATACATCATTATCGCACAGAAAAGAGAAAAAAAAAAAAAAAATCTAAGATTTAATATCTAAGCATTAACTGCACATGAAGTTGGCCCATTCAGTGACAGCACAAGCGGCCAAGTTGGCCCGAAAAGGGCTTGCGTGGTTCGATCGGCTTCGTAAGAAATTGGCATTTTGATGAGTTTCCATTTTTCATCTCTTGGCTAACTTCCCCATCTCCTGTCCTTTCGAGGTTGGCTTTGATTGCAGTTCTCAGTCACTCCTTTCCTTTTCCTTCACATTCGTCTTTTTCCCAAACTATCCTTCGCCTTTCGATCCCATCTTGGACTCTTTCGTCATTCCATCGTCTTTTCCCACACAACTCATTTCTTTCTATTGATTTCTATTTTGGTGTGAAATGTTCTGGTCGGTTTCCTCAGGGTCAGATATTTTTCCTGTGTTCCATTTCATCTTCTTTATTCTTCTCGTTTTTCTAGTATGACACAAATGTGGAGTATGAAAATTTTAACCTTCAAATTCATGAAAAAAGGAGTACATGCTAATTACCGTTTGGCTAAATATGTGTATCAATTTAAGTTAAATATGTGTTGTAGCAAGTGTTGGAAGTGCGACCAAACTCTCGTATTGACTAGATAATGGAAGGATCATGAACTTATAAAGGAGGGCAAATATATCTCATTTGGTATGAGGCCCCCAAAAGCAAAGTTATGAGGAGAAATTTTCCCAAGTCAGAAAATTTATAGTTCATACTACCTCCATTTATTGTTTGACATGTAAGGAACATTTAAAAATGATGTGGAACCCATGAAATAAAATATTATAGTATTAAATGATTATTAAATGTACTATAAATTTTCCAAAGTCATGAGAGATTATGTCCAAAATAGACAATATCTGTGTCCATTGTCTCTTACATAAATGGATGGTATTTTAATGAGAGCCATGCTCTTCTACATTTATATATATTGGATTAAAAAAATTATTTATTTTCACTTTTAATGTCACCTTTCAGCTTACGATCCCAATTCACTGCATGAGAAGGATTGGTCTGCTATGCCCGGCGCGTTGCTGCTACAACTTTTTCTCAAAAGTTTTAACTAAAAAAAAAAAAAAACACATTTTATATTATTAAAAGAAAACGAAAGTTAAAGAAAATGCCAAAAATATCATGGTCATAGAAGTTGAATCGCGGTTAAAGTTGAAAATAAATTCTAAAACCAGGGGCATTTAAGTAAATGCACCATTAAATATCAACTCCCACTCTAAAAAGGAAAAATAAAAATAGAAAAAAAAGGAAAAATATCAACTCCCCGGCAGCCTGCCAGGTCACGGACCCTCCGTCATCCCCCTGCCAGTCCAATGCATCGTGATCCCACTCCAACGGCACGTGAAAAGGATCCAATTGTGTCGCTATTGACTTACGTGGCCCTCTCAAATCCTTCCACGTATTTACTCAAGTGATAAAACGCCGCGCAATTACGTTACTTCTCCGACTTTCAGCGATCCAGTTTTGAACCCTGCGCGCCACTGGACCAAGCTCATTTCGAAGCTCACTGCTTCTCGACAATCCGATTGATTTATATCCATCTTTTCTTCACTCAATCCCGAGGTTTAGTTTCTGCAATTCAATCTAATTTTGTGTATTTGATTTTATTCGACGTCGTTTCTCGTCCTCAAGCACCATTGGTTCCGGGATATTGATTTTCTTGAACTTGTTCTTTTTCGTGGTATGGAAATCTTTTTAACGCTGCAGTATAATTTCAACTAGGAATGCTTGATTTCTGCCTTTTTTTTTTCTTTTGGTTTGTTCCTTATTGTTAGAATGTTTGTATTGAATTGAAATCACGAGCATGATTTTCAATTCGTTTAATTCATTTTCAAGAACTTGTAGTTCGGTTATTGATGAATTCCAGACCATTGATGCGGAGAGGTTGGTGTAAAAATGACGTCCTATTTAATTCATATGACCTATAGTATTGGAGTTTTGTTTTTGCGTTTGTTTTTTTCCTTTTTGATTGTTTTGTTACTTACGGAAGTTATTGATTCTACGATTTCTTCAGAGGAAGTGCATCGGCGAATATGAGTAATTCCATTAGTCAGAATATACTCCATCAGAGTTTGCTTCGTCCTACAGTTTTTGATAATCAAAGTAAATTCAATCCTTCCGGTACCCATAAGAATGCTTTGTTTCAAGCTGCGATAGCCAATCAAGTCCCAGCACAGCATTGGAAATCTCCTGTATCCACGAAGTTCTTAGGGAACAGTCTAAACGTTCAGAAACCAAGAATGGCCACCGGAACAGGTCGCCGCAGCTTTCCTGTTAATCCACATGCAGTATTAACTACGGATCCTGCTTCCGAGGTACATTTTCAGCTGCTAGGATTAGCTAACTATGTTATTGAGATTTGAATATCATTTGCTGTTTGGTACTTAAAAGTAAAAGTTTTGATGGTCAAGGAAGTTAAAAGCATCGTATTTGTAACGCTATGAAGTTGATTAATAATTTCTTACTTTCCCCATAATAGACCTATCATTTTCTTGTGCAAATCTAAATAGTTTCTCTCCTCCTCTCTCTATGAAGGTATATAAGCGAGAGAAACCAAAATCCTTCTCCATATATCAATTCAAAATCTGAATTCATTTGTTAGCGAGGGTTCAATAATGACATGTGAAGTCTTCAAATAGCGATGCTCTAATTGAGCTCCCAAAAGAGAGTCCACAAAAGAAAAAGAAAGTAGGCAATAGCATTCATGGATGTGATAATGATTTTTAGGAACAGAGTCAAGCGGTTGAATCATGACACACTGTGGCAATTTGTTCTACATTTAGCATCAGATTTGATTCCTTCGGGCATTCTACATTGTACTAGAATATGTGCACATCTAATCACCATTGTTCTTGATGGTGTTTTTTTTTTTTGGTGAAAATATGACATCCTCCTTTATTCCTAGTCATTCTCTGAAAAATTTGTTGACCAAGTTTTTGTTTTCAGTTTGCTGGGAAATTCAAACTGGATGAGAATATTGAACTGCAGGTATTTTGAAACTTACCCTTTAGACATTTAATACAATACCTGATTGTTTGTCAGGCTCTTTTAGGTTGAGTATTTCCAATTTCCAGTTTTTAATCTTACAAAGTAGAAATTTGCACAAAATTAATCTTTACTAAATCGAACAGGTTGGTGTTAGTGCCCCTACTTCAGGTTCCATTAGACACGTAAATATTCTGGTCACAAACATTAATGGTTCTCTTCTTCTTCATTGGGGTGCAATATGTGATAGAAAAGAGTAAGCTGAGTTGCGGACATAGTGATCCTTTTTTCTTTATCATTCTTCATCGTCACGTATTATTCTGCAGCACATTTCTGTTTCAAATGCCTTTAATCCTTATTAGTGTAATTTTCAATGTTTTCAGTAAATGGGTGCTTCCATCACGTTGCCCAAATGGAACTCAAGTATATAAGAACAGAGCTCTTAGAACTCCTTTTCTGAAAGTAAGTTTTGAAACAGCAGTTCAATCTGCAAACTTTGAAAGAGTATCAATAGATCCTATAGCTTATTCTTTCAGATGATTGAACGTCCTTTATTCTTTTCCCCTCACCTTTCTTTTGGTAGTCTGGTTCCAATTCTACACTAACAATTGAGGTCGACGACCCTGCAATAGAAGCAATAGAGTTTCTTTTACTTGAAGAAGCTCATAATAAGTGGTATGCCTTCTTATTGATTTTTCTTAAAAATAAAATTGAAGCAAGAGAATACAATAATTCACTAGTCTTGTCCTTTTGCATCTAAAACTTTTGATTCACAGGTATAAGAACAATGACAAAAACTTTCATGTTACGTTACCAGTGAAAGAACAGTTCATTTCAGATGTTTCAGTTCCTGAAGAACTTGTACAAATTCAAGCATATTTGAGATGGGAAAGAAAGGGCAAACAGATGTATACTCCACAACAGGAGCAGGCAAGGATGAATTCTCTTCGATTTTTCAATTTACTTCTGTTCAGGACTTTGTACATTGCTTTTTCTAGTTTGCTTTCTTTTTTCTCCTTTTAGATTTCATATGTTTATTTTGACTTGTCTTTATTACAAATAACAAGAGTTTAACAAAAAGGATTGCAGGGAAGTTTAAGTTTATTTGTAGGTCGAATTGAACTACACTGTTATTTTCTATTGTTTTCTAGGGTATTGTCTTTCCAAAACTAGGTAATTCACCTATAAATGCCACCAAAACCTTCTGCTTTGAGATTTCATTCTGCAAACCACAGAAAAGAGGTTGCTTGATGATGCTGATCATCTACTTTTATCAAAATTTCATATTACTGTAGGAGGAGTATGAAGCAGCTCGAGCTGAGTTATTGCAGGAATTAGCCAGGGGTGCTACCCTACGAGATCTCAGAGCTAGACTGACCAAAGAAAATGATGGCAATGAAACGATGGAGCTATCCACTCCCAAAGAAAATACAATTCCTGATGAACTTGTTCAAATTCAAGCTTTCATACGTTGGGAGAAAGCAGGGAAACCCAATTACTCTGCTGAGGAACAACTTGTAACTTCAAATACCCTTTCAGCCATCAATGCGTATAAGTTGTTTGTGTGGGATTGTTTATTCTCCCCCTTCCCCCTAAATACCAAGTACCTTTTATGCATCCACTGATATGCTATTTCATTACTTATTTTACTTGTTTGTTCCCAATCATTCTTTCTAGAGGGAATTTGAAGAAGCAAAGGAAGAATTGCTATCAGAACTAAGTAAAGGTGCCACTGTTGATGAGATTCGGAAAAAGATGATCAAAGGAGAAATCAAAACTAAAGTAGCAAAGCAATTGCAGGGTAAAAAGTACTTTAGAGTAGAGAAAATTCAGCGCCAGAAGAGGGACATGGTGCAACTTGTAAATAGATATGCTCCTCAACCTATAAAGGAAACATATACAGCTAAACCAAAAGCCTTGACAGAAGTCGAGCAATTTGCAAAGTTAAAGGAGGAACAGGATGGTGGTGAGGTTATAAACAAAATTATCTACAAGCTTGGTGATAAGGATCTTCTGGTAGGAAAATGATGTTATTATTTTAGTTCCTGTTTTGCAAGGCCACTTTATTATTTTTTTTCTAATCCATTTCATTTTCTTAGGTGCTTGTAACAAAAAATGCTAGCAAGACAAAGGTTTATCTGACTACAGATTTGCAGGCGCCAGTTACCCTTCACTGGGGTTTGTCTAGAACAAATGCTGGCGAGTGGCTGGTAACATTCTAACACTTTTGTTTCTTAAGAGAAGGTGTACATACCCGAATGCATTTTTCCCACAGAATTTATGTAATTTGTTGGCCTTTTCAGACACCACCTCCTGATGTACTTCCTTTGGGTTCAGTTCCTTTGAGCCAGGCAGCTGAAACAGAATTTATATTCAACGCTGATGATTCCACTCTAAAGGTAAGATAAGAGTGGGTGGCCTCTTTAATTTATCTCTTGAAATTCTGAGTTTTGACTTCTGTAGTTAAAACTTAAAATACATGCTCAGTGGCTTGATCTTGCAAGAATTCGTGTTATAGGTGCAATATCTAGAAATCGTGATTGAAGAGGACGGTTATGTAGGAATGCCATTTGTTCTTCAGTCTTCTGGTAATTGGATCAAGAACAAAGGTTCATCAGATTTTTATGTTGCCTTTGCCATCCAACCAAAGAAAGTACGAAAGGTGGATATCTCCTCTATATTGTAATGTAATTTATGTCTAATTCCTATGCCATGCCTTTTTCTTTCTTTCTTTCCTTCTTCGTTTGTTTGTTTTTTTTTTTTTCCTATTTTCCATACTAATGACTGAGAGAGGCTCCTTATAAAAGGATACTGGGGGTGGCAAAGGTACTGCAAAGTCATTGTTGGAAGATATAGCAGAACTGGAGAGTGAGGCACAAAAGTCCTTCATGCATCGGTCAGTAATCTTGAACAACTTTCTGTCAGACTGAGCTGTCTTTACCTTATTACGAATTATATTGTTGTACATCTTTGTGGTGTTCTTTTAAAGTGATAAAAATGGAGCCTGCAGTTATGTTTTATTACCTAAGCATAATATTCATGAAAGTTACTATCGGTTCTAGTTGGTAGTTTTGCGATGATAGCTTCCTGGTGCTCTATGCTTGCAATCCAAATTGGGATAGAAAAATCAGTTTGGTCCTGTGTATTATGTATTGAGAGCTAGTTGGCTCTTCTTCTCCTTCCTCTTTTCCCCCTTTGCGTCCCATCGTTATATTTGACAATTAATGCTTAGAAAGAACTGATACAAGAGCTTGCTTCATGAAAATTAATTTTGTGGGGATAGGGCAATGGGGTTGCAAAATTTTGGTCATCAATTGCAATCCGGAAAAGCTATACAAAGCTGATCTATAAAATTTTTGAAAATTTTCCTATGAGATTCCTTTATCTAAAAGCCTATCCATCTGAGCGAATGAAGAGAGACTAGGATGAATCTCCTGGATAAATGTTTTTGTGTCTCAGACTCTCAGGCATAGACAATCACAAATCTTGAAAGTAAGGTACCCTTAGTAATCTAGTAATGGCAAATCTGACATATATTCTTTGTTGGTTGGTTTCTGTTAGGGACCAAGGCAGTATGGGATGCCTTTGTCCCACATTGGAAAGATATGGGCTTCTAATGGGGTATATAAGTGGTTGGTTCTCCCTCCCCAATCGCCTGGCTTTTGGGGTGTGGCTCTCCAACTACTTAGATACCTAACAATTGGTATCAGAGCCGGTGGTCGACGGCTTCGGAGAGGAGTGGCGGCAAAAGGGCTGACCGGAACCAGTCGAGTGAAGCGTCGCCGTGCACAGCCGCCGAGACGTCGGCTTTCCGGGGAGGGGCTATTGTTAGGGACCAAGGCAGTATGGGATGCCTTTGTCCCACATTGGAAAGATATGGGCTTCTAATGGGGTATATAAGTGGTTGGTTCTCCCTCCCCAATTGCCTGGCTTTTGGGGTGTGGCTCTCCAACTACTTAGATACCTAACAATTGGTATCAGAGCCGGTGGTCGACGGCTTCGGAGAGGAGTGGCGGCGGAGGGGCTGACCGGAACCAGCCGAGTGAAGCGTCGCCGTGCACAGCCGCCGAGACGTCGGCTTTCTGGGGAGGGGCAATTGTTAGGGACCAAGGCAGTATGGGATGCCTTTGTCCCACATTGGAAAGATATGGGCTTCTAATGGGGTATATAAGTGGTTGGTTCTCCCTCCCCAATCGCCTGGCTTTTGGGGTGTGGCTCTCCAACTACTTAGATACCTAACAATTGGTAAAAGGAGTTGGTCAACAAGACCGAGGAATTCGAACTAGTATCCACTCATTACACAGAAGAAAGAGTAACGCTTGAAGTTCAATCTCCCCACATTCTATCTCCATCTGGGCTATTGACGACTCGCCTTTTCTAGCCTCTCCTTCTTGCTTGCTTACCTAGCTCTTGTCTTAGTGACTCTTCACTTTTCTAGGTTTTTTTCTGGTTAAAACGGTCGATACCAATTGTTAGGTATCTAAGTAGTTGGAGAGCCACACCCCAAAAGTCAGGCGATTGGGGAGGGAGAACCAACCACTTATATACCCCATTAGAAGCCCATATCTTTCCAATGTGGGACAAAGGCATCCCATACTGCCTTGGTCCCTAACAATTGCCCCTCCCCGGAAAGCCGACGTCTCGGCGGCTGTGCACGGCGACGCTTCACTCGGCTGGTTCCGGTCAGCCCCTCCGCCGCCACTCCTCTGCGAAGCCGTCGACCACCGGCTCTAATACCAATTGTTAGGTATCTAAGTAGTTGGAGAGCCACACCCCAAAAGCCAGGCGATTGGGGAGGGAGTGTTAGGTATCTAAGTAGTTGGAGAGCCACACCCTAAAAGCCAGGCGATTGGGGAGGGAGAACCAACCACTTATATACCCCATTAGAAGCCCATATCTTTTCAATGTGGGACAAAGGCATCCCATACTGCCTTGGTCCCTAACAATTGCCCCTCCCCGGAAAGCCGACGTCTCGCCGGCTGTGCACGGCGACGCTTCACTCGGCTGGTTCCGGTCAGCCCCTCCGCCGCCACTCCTCTCCGAAGCCGTCGACCACCGGCTCTGATACCAATTGTTAGATATCTAAATAGTTGGAGAGCCACACCCCAAAAGCCAGGCGATTGGGGAGGGAGAACCAACCACTTATATACCCCATTAGAAGCCCATATCTTTCCAATGTGGGACAAAGGCATCCCATACTGCCTTGGTCCCTAACAGGGAGAACCAACCACTTATATACCCCATTAGAAGCCCATATCTTTCCAATGTGGGACAAAGGCATCCCATACTGCCTTGGTCCCTAACAGTTTCTGTTTGCCTTTTCTTTTCACTGTCTCGTACAAAATAAGTATGGTAATAAACTAGTTCACATTATTTCTTCTGGCCAGATCACGTAATTTTCACAAAAATCAGGAATCTTAAATTGCGTTATGGGTTGTGTGTTCATCAATGTTTTCAATGTACTGTCTTTATTGCTTTTTATTTCTTAAAACTTAAAGACAATGCACTTATTGCCACTCCCTCAATATTTTAGAAACTAATAGGAAACAAATTTTATAATTGTTAGAGCTTTTGCACATTTTTCTTTTCATTTGCTGCCTTCGCCTATCAATGGTGACATCATATACTTTCTTTCACAACCCTCGTTCGTGGATGATTCATAAATTTCTCTTTTATCGATTTTCCTCATATTATAGAACTTAAGATTTAAGCTATTTGTGAGGGAGAGCACGAGGGATTAGCAATGATTGGCCTAGGTCCACTTTATCCGTTTTAACCAACTTTGTTTGTGTAGTCAAGCTTCTATGGTATGAAGAATGGGGTGACGTTCCCCCCCCCCCCCCCTCCCTCTCTATCCTATATTGCTCAAGAAATACCATATTTTTAAATTTTCTTACCACATGGCCTTAACTTATTCTTTTGCTCAGATTTAACATTGCAGCTGACTTGATGGATCAAGCTAAAGATGCTGGTGAATTGGGACTTGCAGGGATTTTGGTGTGGATGAGATTTATGGCAACAAGGCAGCTTATATGGAATAAAAATTATAATGTGAAACCACGGTAAATCATTAATGTGCTCTTCTTTGGCTTTGTTGTTTACTTCATTTAATCTGATTTCATGCAATCCAAATTTCACTTTTGTTAGCTACCTTTATTTTTTTCCCAAGCAGAACAAGGTTCTCTCTGTATGGGTCTGCTCTTGCAGTCCTTCGAATCATATATTTGATCTTTTCTCCCTCTTGTTGCAGTGAAATCAGTAAAGCACAAGACAGACTCACAGATTTGTTAGAGAGTATTTATGCAAGCCATCCACAATATAGGGAGCTTTTACGGATGATTATGTCTACTGTTGGACGGGGTGGTGAAGGAGACGTTGGGCAGAGAATTCGGGATGAAATTTTAGTCATTCAGGTGGTAAAATTATCATCATTTCTCTCGGTGTCGTATTCTTTTGGTTTCCTTTATGGTTAAATGACCGTTGTAAATTTTGACTATGTACTGGTTGGTATTAGAGAAACAACGATTGCAAAGGAGGAATGATGGAAGAATGGCATCAGAAATTGCATAATAATACTAGCCCTGATGATGTAGTTATCTGTCAGGTAATTTGGAGTTCTGAGTTGTCCTGGCGTTCTCAAGTGCTGCATATCATTCAAAACCTACCTCGTAATTCTTTATTGCAGGCATTAATCGATTACATCAATAGTGACTTTGATATTGACGTTTACTGGAAAACTTTGAATGAGAATGGAATCACAAAAGAGCGACTACTAAGCTATGATCGTGCAATTCATTCTGAGCCAAATTTTAGGAGAGATCAGAAGGATGGTCTTTTGCGTGATCTAGGAAACTACATGAGAACTCTGAAGGTTGGTTTTCTAACCATCTTGACCCTAAGCTTTGCATTTTATTCAATGGTAACATGAAAACTTCATGCTTATAAAAATTGATGTGATATTTTGTCCCCGTAATCACTCTAGTACTATAAGATTCACTCTGCTCTTTTTATTTACTTATATTTATTTTTTTCAGCAAATGGATACTGTTGTGGTTATGATATTTCTGATTCTAATTAGCTTTGATTAATATTCAGGCAGTTCATTCAGGTGCAGATCTAGAATCTGCAATTCAAAACTGCATGGGCTATAGAACTGAGGTAGTATTGGCTGAAATTTTTATGTATAGTGGCCTGTATTTCCAATTATTACAAGGAACTCGAACTTCAATATTTTCAGGGTCAAGGCTTCATGGTTGGAGTGCAGATAAATCCTATTTCTGGTTTACCGTCTGGATTACCAGTAATACTTTCAACTTCTATTTCAATTTACACTCATAATATCAGATTACTGTTGGCCCAATTATGAGTTGTTAATATCATCTACTTTTGTCTTAATTGTTACTTGTTCACATGATTGGCCATTGAGTATTTGATTTGACAATCTCTTTGAAACAGGATTTTCTGCGATTTGTTTTAGAACATATTGAAATCAAGAATGTTGAACCACTTCTTGAGGTATCATAAATTTTTACTTTATGCACGTTTTTCTCTTCACTACCAATTTTATGACCACCTTTTATTTTTCAAAATTTGGTTTTTGACTAGTTGTTTAAATGCACAGGGGTTGCTTGAAGCTCGTCAAGAGCTACATCCTTTGCTTCTTAAACCTCGAGACCGTCTGAGGGATCTCTTATTTTTGGATATTGCCCTTGATTCTGCTGTTAGGACTGCTGTTGAGAGGGGTTACGAGGAACTAAATACTGCAGGACCGGAGGTATTGCTTCTTTCTGGGCTAGCACCTGAACTTAAACAGTAAAAGTCTTCATTTTTCCGGCACTTGATTGTACTTTCCTGCAGTCCAAATATATTGTTAATAATCTAATCTATTCATTTTGCAGAAAATTATGTACTTCATCACTCTCGTTCTGGAAAATCTTGCACTATCATCAGATGATAATGAGGATCTCATCTACTGTTTGAAGGTAATACAAATAAAATAGAGAATTAAAACCCCTGAAGTTGAATTCTTAAACAAACTATTTGCCCCCTTGCTTGCTAAATTATAGAGCTAAAACTTTGGTTCTTGTAGTTTAGGCTTTTAATTTAAGGTCAAATCCCTGAGAATGAGAACATAAATTTCCACGCAATGGATGTAGAGAAACTGTAGTTGTGATATATATTTATTTTTGTTCTTTTCAAAGGGATGGGATCTTGCATTAAACCTCACAAGAAGTAAAAATGATCATTGGGCATTATATGCGAAGTCTGTGCTTGATAGAACCCGCCTTGCACTTGCAAACAAAGCAGAAGCATACCATCGCATCCTGCAGCCATCTGCTGAGTACTTGGGATCACTGCTTGGAGTAGACCAATGGGCTGTATGTCCTTACTTGTTGCAATTATAATGGGCTGTTGTATATTGTAAGGATTTTGGAATTTTTCCTCATAGTTTGATTTTGCAGGTTGATATATTTACCGAAGAAATCATCCGTTCTGGATCAGCTTCCTCCTTATCCTCACTTCTAAATAGACTTGATCCTGTTTTGCGAAAAACTGCTAACCTTGGGAGGTTGAGTTTGCACACTATTTCCTGTTCAAACTTTCTAGAGAAAAAAAGGGTCTATGTAGTTGACTAACAATGGTTAAATACAGTTAAATTAAGTGGAAATTAGATCAAATATTATACTGCAGAATGTAGTAATGCCACCTGTATCCTATGACAACCTTCTAATACAATGTAGCCTGCCCTTGTAACAGCTGGCAGATTATTAGCCCAGTTGAAGCTGTTGGTTATGTAGTTGTCGTGGATGAGTTGCTTGCTGTTCAGAATAAGTCATACGAGAAGCCAACAATTCTAGTTGCGAACCGAGTAAAAGGCGAGGAAGAAATTCCAGATGGTACTGTTGCTGTGTTGACACCTGATATGCCAGATGTTCTGTCTCATGTTTCTGTTCGAGCAAGAAATGGAAAGGTAGTTGTTTGATACATGACAAGTACCTTGCCAGTATGTTTTATCATATAATGTTAATTTTGCTCATCTCTGATAGGTTTGCTTCGCAACATGCTTTGATCCAAGTATTCTATCAGACCTTCAAGTTAAAGAAGGGAAGTTGTTGCGTCTCAAGCCTACATCTGCTGATATTGTATATAGGTACTAACTGATGCATCTTCTTAAGGCATATGTGACTTAGCTGGTTCGAAATAAATTTATACCATCCCATTTTAAAGCAGTTGAAAATTTTGAGATTTTATCAAGTACTATATTCCATTACTTCTTCATTTCCCCTTCCCTGTCAACTAGTCGTTCATCTTTTAAGTGTTGTGAGATAAGCATAAAAATGAATCATAACCTTCTTTTTTCACTTTACATAAGTGAGGTAAAGGAGGATGAGGTACCAGATGCAAGTTCCATCCATGAAAACGATGGCGTTCCATCAACCATATCTCTAGTCAGAAAGCACTTTAGTGGTAAATATGCCATTGTATCTGAAGAATTCACAAGTGAAATGGTTAGGCTTCGAACTGGAACTCATAAGTATTTATTTATTTTTATTCATTTCTGTACCTTTTTTATATTGCTTGGATAAGGACTCCAATGTTATAATGTCAATTTAGATTATTCATTTTTGCTTCCTTTTTACTTTTAGGTTGGAGCCAAATCACGTAATATTTCTTATCTGAAGGGAAAAGTTCCATCTTGGGTTGGGATCCCTACCTCAGTTGCCCTTCCATTTGGAGTTTTTGAGGAAGTTTTGTCTGATGTATCAAATAAGGTTTTTCTTCTAGTTTCCGAATGAAAATTACATATAATAATTTTCACATAAAGTTCTATCTGATGCAGTGTGCAAGATCCATCATCGGACCCCCATGAAAATTACATATAATAGTTTATGGGATCTGGAAGCTTCAATATTCTTGACTGATAATTGTACCTTCATAAATCCTAAGATGTCAATCATGTGTTCAATTCAGCTTGTCCTGTTTCAGTGCATGCTGAAGCTCTATAGTTCATCCTTTTTTTAAAGAGAGAAATGTTTAAGCTGAAATATTTATTTATTTATTGGTTTCTTATAACTTAAAAGGCGGTAGCTGAGAAGGTTCATGATTTGAAGATTAAGTTAGGAGCAGGGGAGTTCAGTGCTCTAAAGGAGATTCGCGAGACAGTTCTACAGCTAGCAGCACCCTCTCAATTGGTATAATTTTCCTACTATTGGCGTAACATTACGTTATGCACACATATATATGTAACACAGTATCCACAACCCATTTTATATGATAGACAAGCCTAGTGTTTATCTCGTCACTTCTGCAATTTGTTTTCCTACTCCAGAAAATAGATAATGTGTGATTTTGAACTTATGATACAGTTGTGACTTTCGCACTTCATTTAAATCTTATTTTCTTTATAAAATTGAAATGGAAATTTATTGGAATTTTATCAGTTGGCATCAGTAAAATGCAAGGATGACCAACCAGGTAGTGCAGCCCAATAATGTTTCGTATGTGAATACAATTTTCAGGTGCAAGAGTTAAAATCTAAGATGAAAAGTTCGGGAATGCCCTGGCCTGGTGATGAAGGTGAAGAGCGATGGAAGCAAGCATGGATGGCTATTAAGAAGGTGAGTCACTCCATTCTGTGCGAAATGTAATGATGGTCTGTGCAAATAATTGGTTATGGTTTCTCGAAGCCTCATGTAAATTTAAACTCATAAAAAGATTATTCATCAGAAAGGGTTGTTTTTGTTGCTTCTTTTTCCCCTCCAAACTATTGTCACATATTTTGTTAATTAAGACATACTTCTCCCTATTACGTAAAATCCATCTTTCATCGAGCTGAGAGACATAAGTTCTGGTGTTCATTCTTGGTGAAACTCTCACATTTTTATCAAAGCTTAAGCTGCTTTATTTATGTTCAGGAATTACATACGCTGTCTGTCAAGTGCAGGTGTGGGCTTCAAAGTGGAATGAGAGAGCATACTTCAGCACGAGAAAGGTGAAACTAGATCACGACTATCTCTGCATGGCTGTCCTTGTTCAGGAAATCATTAATGCTGACTACGCATTTGTTATCCATACAACCAATCCATCTTCTGGAGACTCGTCTGAGATATATGCAGAGGTATTATTTTTCTTTAATTTATCTGTTGGCTTACCATGTGTCCATCTAATTAATCTAAGAGATAAAATTGTCTCATTGTTGGAATAGGTTGTGAAGGGACTTGGAGAAACTCTAGTAGGAGCATATCCAGGACGTGCTTTGAGCTTTATATGCAAGAAAAATGATTTAAATACTCCCAAGGTAAAATTTCTCATTTGATACCTCCAATGGATGTTGTAAAATGTGTTTGGTATAGGCAATGAATATCGAACAGAAAGTCACATATGTTTTGTTCTCCGACATTCAATCTACTTAATGTGATAAGTGAAACTACATCAAAACAATTTTGGGTTTGACATGTTTCAGGTGTTGGGTTACCCAAGCAAGCCCATTGGCCTGTTCATCAGACGATCAATTATTTTCCGATCTGATTCCAATGGTGAGGACCTAGAGGGATATGCTGGGGCAGGTCTCTACGACAGGTATTCTCTAATCTAATATATTCCATAGCTCTCCTCCAATGATGATTTTGAATCTCTTCCTACATTAATCTGTCTACCTTGTACAAAAGCCATAGGTTGCCCTGTTTAGATGTTTGATCCTTCCATATTTGAACTGTTCTAACAGGAATAGTCAAATAAGCAATTTCCCCGTTATTTCCAAATCTTTTCCTTCTGATTCTTTTTCAAATGGAGTTCCATTCACATTCTACTGCCTGTAGTATCAGTTATTAGGAATGTTCAAAAGTAAGTTTGACTCATTAATGAGCAATATTAGTTTAATATTAATTTCAAAGCATCAGAAAAAGGAAAAGGAAAAGGGCAGATATAGTGTTTTTTTTGTTGCCGTGACAACTGACAGTTGTCGGCATTTAAATATAATTATATTAGCTACTTTAATCCTAACAGTGAAGTGTTAGGTTCTATGACTATTAATAATTTTGAATTATATTTCTTTTCCTTTCCTTCCATATCTTGTAATACCATGTTCAGTTATTGATTGAGAACTTTTTCAATACAGTGTACCGATGGACGAAGAAGAGAAGGTTGTCCTAGATTACACAACGGATCCGCTCATCGTCGACGACAACTTTAGAAAGTCGATTCTCTCAAGCATTGCTCGTGCAGGTAATGCAATTGAGGAGCTTTATGGATCTCCTCAAGACATTGAAGGTGTGATTAGAGATGGGAAAGTATATGTCGTCCAAACAAGACCCCAAATGTAATCCTCTGTCTCTCTCTTTCTCTCTATCTCTATATTTATATGACTTTTCCTATGAGGAAAATGTCTGACTGGTTGAAGTCATATACTGAAACAAAGGCAGTAAGCAAAGTAACGGTCGAAGTTGATTATAATAAAGAATAAAATTGATATCTTATTACTTGAAAATTTTCTAGTCCTACGGAAGGACTATACTCTCTTTGTTCACACTATGGTTTTGTCTTTATCATGATGCTGATGCGACAAGTTATAAATAGAAGGAGTATCCATACTACGGTAGAGCAACAACATGTGCATATCTGCATTAAAACTACAAACTTTTTTGTAATCAATTCCTTAACAACTAAAACATGACAGACTGAAAGAATATACTCTTTTATATTAGCAGTATAATTCACAGGGTGAGATCTGCCATTACCAGCAAAGGTCAGGGTTCTGAAGGTCGTCTTCATGATCAGGGCTTTGACACATTGTTGAGGGGAATTTTCAAGAACAATGAGCCAGTAACACCAAACAAGCATCAATTTATTCTATATTTTCGAACGGTTGCAATTCTTGTCTTCTGCGTCATCATCATCGAGATAATAATAATTTTATCATTACTTTTACTTAAGTAGAATCAAAGATGAGGATATGGAAGCCCCTCATCGTAATTACGAAGTCGAAGTCAACATCACTAAGTAAGTGATTTCCAACCATTGAGAACATATATTTATCAAGTGATGATAAAAAGAAAATTAAAGATTTGGATATTGTGCATTGTTTAACTGATTTAGAAAGGGAATCCATTATCCAACTCTGAGATATTGCCACAAACAACAGAAACACCTTAAGAACATTATTACAATATGGCTTCTTGTTTACATTTGCAACTCAAAAGGCATTATTTAGGTTTGTTACTCAGAAAGACATTACATCTTATTGTGCTATAAACAATCACACAGCCTGCAACAGTACTCAAGCCAATTCAAGCAACTCTCCTTACAGGGGTTGACACCCCTCTGCAGTAAAAGCTGAAACGTCGAGCCAGACTTCGTTCAAACGCCCCGACAGGTGACGCGAAGAATTATACTGAGCAATGGTGTATTCTGAAATGGTTGAACTCCTAGGTAGGTACTTGCTCAAGCTGCTCTTTAGAGCATCAATTTCTTTGTTGATGTTATCATCTTTAGCAAACCCAGAAAACCTCCTGACTGCTAAGCAATTGCTTCTCCACTTCTCAAACTGAACATTCAGTTCAGAATTGGGCAGCGGCGGATTTTCGGTATATACAGCAGGCAGATAATACCTAACCAAACGCTCGGGTCCACGTGGCGATGCCATAATGGTGGTTGTGATAGGTGAAGTCATTAGAAAGTGAGAAGAGTTGCTGTTAGCACCATGAATGTATTGATACAATCTGATGCAAGCAATACAAGAGAGAAAGCACACACAGATTAGTTCAAAGCAGAAGAGCATCACAAGAAGACCATAAGAAAAATCCCACCACATTTTCTTGGCAACCAAACAGAAAATAGCTGAAACTGACCTGTGGAAGCCTTGATGAGTGGACTTCTCAAAGGAGGCTGTTCCCTGGACAAGAGCAGACATCCATGAAACTTGTTTGTACTGTCTGATCTCAAAATCTGATTCCACATGAATCACTTTGTAGTGTGGAGACTCAATCACTCTGCCTGAGCTACAACAGAAGAAGAAGCATATTGTTAGAGCAAAGTTGATCAATAACTTACCCTTCATCCTTGACTTTTCTTCTTTTTCTTCAATGCCACTGCAAACTGGCTTTCACAATGATTTTCATTCAAAGGCTTTATATCTTTATCATGTAAGATTTAGTTCATTTTTGTAGCCAATCAATCTTCGTCACAAATTCAATAAAAATTGGACAGCTGTCCTTAAAGATGCACTGAGAAAGAGATTCCTATTATCAGAAACCTTAAAAGGTTGGAAGTTGGGTAGCCACAAGACCTTGTCACCCAATTCAAAAGATCAGAAATTGATTCGAAATGGATCACTTTGTTCTCTTTCAAATCATTAACAAATTGGTGATGATTTTTTTTTTTAAGTTTATTTTACTTTATCATATATATATTTTTTTTCAGTTGTTTGGTTCGCTGCCCACTTTATTGAATTTGAAAACTTAATGCTTTTCCATGTCATCATCCTATATTTTCTTCTCAATTAATTTTGTCACCAAGTATTCTACCTACCAACACACAAATATTTCATTAATAAGAGGAAAAGTTTCGAGGAAAACGATGTGCTGTGCTTCAAGCTTTTTTGGGATTCCTCTGTTGCCAAATCAAAAGGGTCAAAAAAGAGAAGAGAACCTATGAATGAAGATGCATAGAGATTTTGTTTTGATTCAAATAAGACAAGAGTCCAATGGGAAATGAGAATGATGGAACTGTGAAATTTGAAAGCTGAATGTATGTTTTAGTTATTTCTGTTTTGGATAATTTTTCAATTTAGTCCCTATTAATTAAAAACATTCGATTTAGTTCTTTATCTTTCAACATTTTTCAATTTAGTCCTACGAGTTTGTAAATTTCAAATTAGTCCTTCAAATTTCTTTTTCTTTTTTGTTTTAAAAATAACAACTTCATTAAAAGAACCCAACCAAACCCATGCTAACATCAATACAAACGAGAGGGATACTCTCATCCCCTATAGAGGCAATTTCCTTCTCCAAATGCATGAGCAATGTTTTGGCCCACAAAGTTGCTCGTGCAGCAATTGATCATGAGAATTTTGTTTATTTTTTGGTAGCTCTTCTTCCCCTTTTTTAAAATTGACTTATGATAAACTTACCTAGCATAATACTTAGTAAATTGAAAGAAATATAGATGAAAAAAAAAAAAAAAACGCTAACCTCATGTAGAAAAACTTCTAATTCCTCTCTCAAAACTCTAAGAAATTGGTAGAAATTTTGTGTTTTTTTTTTTTGTTGTTGGTTTCTTTTACCCTTATAAATTTCACAAATTCACTAAGGACTATGTTGTTGTTGTTATTTTTTAACTAGAGAGAACTGAACATTCAGCCAATGAGAAAGGACTTTACATAATTGGGCTGGCCCAGTACCAAGCCCTTCATTCACTTTCTCTAAAGAGACTGGGCCTGCGAATTGCTGTTTCGGCCCAATAAAGATACCCACTCGAAACGACAATCTAAGCTTGTTGTCCACATGGACTCCACATCACCACAAATACCCACTAGTGAATTTTGTGGTTTTGTTTAGAATTTCATCAATTTTCTATCAACCAAAACAAACGGAATCAAAATCAATTTTTTATTTTTATTTTTATTATTTTTTTTTTATTTTTTTTTTGGGGAAATTTATGATTAGAATGTTAGATGAACTCATAGATATTTTTAAATCATGCATAAAAGAGATGAAAATACGCTTGGTGCGTGCTTTTCGATGTCGAAGTGGTTCTCCTATCTACATTCGACAACTTGAAGAGAGATGATAGTTGATTGCTAAACAGAATTTTTTTATTGAAAGTGATTCCTTCGTTTCAAAAACTAGACTCAAGTAATTGCATGCCTACCAATCAAGACGTGTAGTCGTCGACTGTCCCATCAGAAAACCTATGATATAGTGACTGATCTTTCGAATGCCTTCTTTCCTACTGAGAGACCATTTACGACTATAAAGAAGAGGGTGTTGTTCACCAATAAATAATAAATTAAAAAAAAAACTAGAAATCAAATCAACTCAAAGAGATTCACTCAACCCAATTTTTTTTTAAGACAATCTCATGCTAATAAAGCCTAATCAATCTTCATCTCAACTCATCGTGTTAGGTAAGAGCAAAGCTAAAAAAATTTATGGTGACCGACAAATTTTTACCTTCTAACTTTTTGTATATATATATATATAATCTCTCCATTCTAAAAGTTTCAAAAACAAAAAAAGAGACAACTTTAAAATCTAAACTCTTTAATATAACTTTTGTAATTTAACACGGATTAAGAAAGCTACTACTTCTTCTTTCTTCACTCCGCTCCAATAAACATTGAATCGTAGCGGGGTCAATATAAACGTGAGCTAAAGAAAGCATATGAAAATGATGAAAGATGATCCAGTGTTGTTGTCCCCATTGCAAGCTATTGCAAGAAGCTGCAATCAAACTGTAGATTGTTCCAACAGCATCATCATATGTTCAAACTTTAAAAGAACAATGCCCCATCAACACACTCCTTTAAGCATGCCAAACACTACCTACAAAATATTATTTAACCAAAATATTAATAATAATAATAATAATAAAAAGTTTAATTTTCCAATCCAACCCTTTTAAATCATGGGTTTAGGTTGCAAATGGCCACTACAATTAATGGCCATTTTCCCATATAAAATTCTTTTTTTTTCTTTTCTTTTTTAATGACTTAGATTTTGGAAAGCTGACTCTGGCAATTGGACAAAATCATTGCTAAAACATGATTGTTTCATACTTTTATAATCTATATATATATATTTCTGTTAATACGAATATTTTTGTAGTAAAAATTGTCAGACACCCATAAAGCAAATCCCCCATTGATTGCGACACTATCATGAACAAATCGAGGGATCATCTCTTTGTAAAGAAACTAGGGAGAATCAAATGTTTCGTACCGCTTTAAACGATTTCGTTTTGTTACCGCTCTTTCATCGATTCAAATAACGATCTTTTCTTTATAGATAATTCTTCAATGTCGTTAGATCTCACATTATTTTTAAATGATGCTGACGTGACTGGCAATAAAATATAAGAGTCGTATCTATATTGTTGTAAGACTGAAAATTTTCTCGACAACCAACGCTCGTTTGTTCGCATGATTTTTTTTGGGTTCCCCTCTTCTTTTCATGTTGATCTGTTTTGGATTTCACTTTACTGTTTGTTTTCCCACTTTCTGACCATGAAATTTTATCTTCTTTATTTGTAAACTTTAGAATAATACATACATTGATATATTGATAAGCATTTGTAAGAGAAAAAGGGGATTGGGGACTTAAAAAATGTGTCAATGAAAGTGCCCAAACATTACCTTTTAAAGTGGGATCAGATAATAATGCAGAAAAGTGGATGAAATAAAAGAACAACTTTTAAGACTTTAGCAGCTTGGCTGACTAAAATAAACTAAGCCCCTCCTTTCATTTTTCATATATTGTTTAGGTCAAAGGAATTAAAGCTTTGCTTTTGCAATCATGTTTGTCTCTGCAAAGAGAATTAAACATTAATTAATATATATTTTTTTTTTGGTAAAGTCCCCATAACCAAACTAATTGAATCCCAATATTTCACATTATATTGCAATTAGTCACTCCCTCTTGATAAGTTTCTTCTCTACAAAAGCATGTGACCCAAAAGCCAAGGTTTTAAAAGGCTCATCTTTGGAGGGGAATTTTATTTTTATTTTTATTTTTATTTTGTGGGGTTTTGAGTTTAAGCATTTGTACAAGTGGGTCTATGGCCATTCTGTCTTTTGGACACTTTGAATTGGGAGTTTTCTTGGTCAAATCAAATGTCTTCAATATTAGCCTTTATGGTCAAATTTTGCTCTATTTTCTTTTACTTTTTATTGGGCAAGGTGGACTTGAATTTGGGATTTGCATCACATATTGAGTTTTTTTTTTTTTTTTTTTTCTTTTTTCCTAAGTGGCTAAACCCTTGAATTGGGGAGACATTATCATTACATCTATGTAATGGAATGTTTCTTCTTAAACACACAGTAGGACAAGTAAATTATTAAGGGCATGGAGAGTGTGCTTGGTTTAATTCTTGGGTTCCTTCAAAAATTTTAATCATTTTGTTTGAGCTTCTCAATTGAGACTATCATTTGTTTTGTTTTGTCATAGTTGAATGGATGAAATTCAATGGATATTCAATGTTTTCTTTTCTTCTTTTCAAAACTCCAACTCCCAATTATACATATGGTAAATTAAACCACACCAACCACAATATAGTCAAATAAAAGTAACAGTTAAAAAAACAATTTTGACCGGCCTAAACTTTTGTTTGTAATGCTTTAGTCCATGCACCTTCAATTTTATAACAATTTAATCCGTGAAAGTAGGTAAAATTTAGTCTCTATACTTTACAATTTGTAACAATTATTACTGTCAATTTTTATTATGTAACAACTTGGTTTTGTGGTTCATAAACACATAAGATCCCTAATCAATTTATCGATCAACATATGTAAGAAATCTTATTAAAACTAAATATTCACCATAGAGACTAAATCGTTACAAATTTTTAAGTATAAAACCTAAACTATAACATATATTAAAATTGAGATACTATTACAAAATTTAAAAGTACAATGACTAAATCATTACCAACTAAAGTTCATGGACTAAATTGATACTTCCACAACAATTCAGGGACAAAAAATGGTTACTTAACCAATAAGCAACCATTCAAAAAATGGGTTTTGAATTTAGAAAATATGGAATAATCATGCATATATCTGCCGGTTTCCTATAAGACTCAACATTTATCTCACTATATATATCTATGATAAATTGGACTCAATTTTGTAGAACGTTAATTTAGAGTCAGCTTCAGATGATTGACTCAAGTGATTTTCTTAATAGTAAAAACACTTATTGGCCATACAATTTTGAAACTACTTTTATAGAAAGAAAAAAAAAGAATATTTTTGAGGGTAGAGCTTTGATTATGAGAAGTGAGATCCTCATAATTATCAAAAGCACACACGAAAAAAAAAAAAAAAAACTGAAAAATCTCCTCCACTTGTATTTGTTAAGGCTTCTCATGTACTTCCTTCAGGCCCCAGCTTTCCTGTGTTGTGATCAAAGCCAATAGGAAAAAAAAAAATAAAATCTATTCCAAAAAAAAAAGAAAAAGAAAAAGAAAAAAAGTGAGACTGAAACAAATCTGAACACAGCATGAAAAATAATTGGGTTTGGGATCAATTGCATTTACATCAAATTGTCCTGCATGCGCATAAATCCATGCACGTTTCCAATTAAGTTTAATTATACAATTCGCTTTGGTAATTAACAATTTCTTGTCTCTTAAACTGCCTTTTACTTCACATAACAATAATGAGTAAAACTCTTAAATATTAATTAATTAAATTAGACTGTAATTAATTATGCGACACCCTCATGCCATTTCTGCACATTTCTTAACTCTTTGTTTTGCTTTGTCTTTAAAACAACTGATTTCTAAGTTCAAACTACATTTTAAATGTGTTTCTCTAATCATGAACCTATATATAGTTTTTCAATTCCCAATCAAAAGTGAATGAGATTTTTGGTATGAAATCAAGAACTAACTCTCCTTTTATTGGGAGCTTTTTGGGTACAATGTACTTAAGTTTAAAGTAAATTTATCGTCATATATAGATATGTACAAGATCTATTGTCTCGTCTTAATCAAATATATATATATATATTGAGTTCAACAATATGGTGGTAAGACATATATATAATGTTTAACTATGGGTGGAACAAAGAAGGAAGGAGGAGTAATTGATCATAGATCGTCTTTGATACTAAAAATAATATAGAAAAATAGTTTAAAATTTTTCGTCTGATTTACTATTCTGATCCCTAAGTTTTCAAATTTGAAAGATTATACATATATAAAGTTAGAATTTTTAAAAAATATATCTTTTAAATGAAAATTTATTGCTTTCAAACTTGAGTATAATTCAATTGGTTAAACACATAGATAAGATTAATTAAAAATAAAAAATAAAACTCCTCTTAGCTCACATTATTATTAGTGTTGTTGTTATTCCTTAACGTCCCACATTATAAAATTTAGAAAAAGAACTTTTTGGCATGATTGTGGTCTAAGTTTGAATGCGGTCATGCTTCAAAAGAAATGGAAGATTAAAGTAAGTGGGGATACAAATGGAGGGTTTTACAAGAAAGTTACATTTCCAAAAAAGAAAAAATATATATATTTGACTGCATAGCAGTGTGTAGAGATTTCCATACACATCCTATTCAAATCTTGACAAATGGTAAAAAATGAGAATTTTATTTATCTTTATTTACATTTTAATAGTAGTATGTCTGGACTATGCCAATATATATCTTACCTAACAAGAATTAAGAAAAATAAATCTTTAGAGTAAATGAAAATGAGATTATTAAAAAAAAAATGAAAATGAGAAAATAAAGCAAAGAAAAAGGAAGTGTACTTAAATAAATTAATATTAAGAAAGAAAAAAAAAAAAAAAAAAAAAAGTGGAGTTCTATAATTGGCCGCAGAACCGTAAAAACTAGAAAGAAAACTCTAGGCCAAATTAAAGAGGGCCAACCTCAACTCAAGGCATATGTATCCGTCCCCAGCCAGCTTGCAGCCATCCATTTATCCATATTAATTAATCAATTAAACCATTTTATTTTATTTCTCATCTCTTCGTTACCCTCATCATTATTTTATTTTAATTAAGCTCATCTTTCTGGCCAACCTTCAAGAGAAATTTCACATGTTTCAGAAAAGGAAGGAAAAAAAAATTCATATTAGGTCTTTTTTTTCCTGGGTAAAATACCCAAAAGACCGCTTTCCAATAGAGAAATTGATGTTGTCAATCATTCTATAGTTAAGTTAAGTGGTTGGTTATATTTATATATGGCCAACAACTTAAATTTAAAGTTTGTTTTATTTAAATGGTTAAATAATTAAAATTAGTCATTCAACTCCTAAAATCGTGCCTATTTAGTTTCTAAATTTTAAAAGGTAGGTCATTAAACTTTGAGCTTTGCAATGTCTAAAAATAGATCTTTAAACTTTCTATTTTGTGTATGTTGGTCTGTAAATTTTAAAAAATGTCGAACAAATCAATAACACAAAATTGAAAATTCAAGAATTTAGACGCAAAATTTAAAGTTTAAACACTTATTAACACTTTTTCAAATTAAACAAAAAAATCAAATAGATACAAATTTAAAAGTTCAAAGACCTATTAATTTAAAAAAAAAAAAAATCAGAGACCAAATATAGATACAAATTTAAAAGTTCAATTAACCTATTTAAATGTAGGAATATATATATATATATATATATGAAAAAATGTAGGAATATATTCTTAACTTGATTGGGTATCCATATAATAATACACAAGTCAAAACCTTCAATTAAAGCAAGGAGAGAAGGTATCTACTTCTCATCTCAACTTCCCAATATTTACTTCTCATCTCAACTTCCCAATGGTCTTTGAAAATCGTGTCTCTACATTTGTTTAATAAATTTGTTTCTTGAAACAAATAATAAAAAAAATTGTTAATTTATCAAAAACACCTTAGAACTATTGAGTTGATTTCAACTATGCTCTCGAACTTTAAATTTTCTTTTTTTATTTTAGTCTTTAAAGTTTGAAATTTGTTTCAAAACTATCCTTAAAAACTTTTTTTCATTAAATTCATGGACGTAAACTTTTTTATTTTCTTTTTTTCATTTGTTTAATCGTGTTTGCATATGTATTGTTGTTTTATGTAAGCACATTCTTCTTTGTCAATAAATTTAATGGAAACTGTTTCAAAGGATAGTTTTGAAACAAATTTCAAACTTAAAGAACTAAAATGAAAATTTTGAAAGTTGGGATATTTTTTATAATTTAACCTAAAAAAAATAAAAGGAAAGTAGTATGTAGATTGTAGACTATAGGGCTGGTCCAGGGCCTTTTCTTCGGTGTTATCAAATTTAAATGTTAAAAAAAAGTTTTGAGTAGAGATGTGAAATTAAAATATTAATTCAGCGAATATTAAAGTAATTAGTAATTAAATGTTTTATCCAATTTGACATATTTTCTCATAAAGGGGAGATAGCATTCAAATTGTCTATATAGATCAAATTGAAAATTTTAAAACTTAAAATGATGAAATTAAATTTAATATAATGTTTTTAATTCCCAAACAAAAGAAGCAAATACGAACTCTTTACTTTATTTTCGTACGTTGGAATATTATTATTTCATCTTAAATTATGTTAACGTGCGTGTATAAATTTTGTGGTAGATTACGAAAGTGACCCTGCTTTCAATGTCCTACACGGTTGGGGTTGATGCCATTAATCTCTGTAAGGGGAAGTTGGCTGTCCATTTTATTTACATTACCCTCGTGTCTCTGTCTATAATATTTATGAATATTGTTGAATTTTACCTTTTAAATTCTCTATCTATCACAATATATTAATTACAATAATAACTAAAAATATCTACAAAATTGAAAATTCTTTAATTCTTTCGGCTATGATTTTTTTTTTATCTCATTAATGACGATGTATATTACATCTCAACCGACTTTAAATAAATTCAAGCAATTCCTCCTTTGACGTTTTCATGGATTTAGTTGAATTAATCTTCCCTTCCTTTTCTCGACCCCACGTGACATTTTATTCAATGTTTCTGTCCCGTTTGTCAATTTTGAGAATTCAAGAGCCAAACTTATGAGTTCTCTTGTTTTGTGTTTATTTAGTCTAATCATTATATTCTTAGAGTTTTTAACGATTTTTTAATATTGTATTTTATTTGGGTTATGTATTCTAAAACGTTTTTAATAAAAAATTTGATTAATTTTTAGTTTTGCCTCTAATAGGTGGTTATTATCGTCAAATTCATTCAATTTAAGCCTTACATAGTATATTGATTGTATTATAATGGTATAATGCAGTATTTTGATTTTGAGTAGGTTTAGGTATTTGACAGTGTAATCGTTATATTGATAAAATCAATGAAAAAACCTATTAGATAAAAAATAAAAATCATAAGGACCTAGCTATCATCATAAACTTTTTAATTAAAGTATAAAAGCTAAACCCATACAACTTTTTTAAGGTTAAAAAAATTAAAATACGCATACTCTAAAAAGTTTAGGACCACATGCATAATTTTACCAATTATCTACTGTTTTTTAAAACTCTAAACTCATACACAGTCAAACTAAAATAAATGACCTCATCCTATTTGAATCAAGAACAGTAAAATAAATAATTTTTTTTTTTTTGAAAAATGAAACACTTGATTTATGTACACGCCATAACACACATGTAATAGAAAAAACATTAAAACTTAAAAATTGAAACTATAACATATTAATTAATAAATGAGAATGGAAAAAATATTAATTTGAAACATCGAAATTGAAGAATGATACCCAAAACACAAACGTAGCGAATACGCATGAGCCTGCATGGGCACGCTCCTCAAATACCCAAACCCGCGTGTGTTCCCATTTAGAAAATCGCACACTCTCAATAAACGACGCCGCTTTGAGGAATCAAATTTGCAGCCGGCCGTTTTCACGGCTTCTAAATTCAACCAAAACAATTTCATAAATATATATTCACCAAAAAAAAAAAAAAAAAAAAAAAGGTTGGCTTTGATTTGCAAAATTTAAAAGCTAAATTATAAAAAATACCCCTTCAACTATGGGTTTGTTTCAAAAATGCTTTTGAACTTTGAAAGATACTCCTGCACTTTGAAAAATGTTTCAAAAATATCCCTTGCTGTTAATTTTTGGATGAAAACCGTTAGAATTTACGGTGAGAGGAGGAAAAAAGAAGAAACATTTTTCAATAAGGGTGTTTTTTAATTATTTTTTTTAAAAAAGTTCAGGGTATTTTTGAAAAGGAAACTTTAACGGTTTCCATCCAAAAATTAACGACAATGGTATTTTTGAAACATTTTTCAAAGTTCAAAAGTATTTTTGAAACTTTTCAAAGTTTATGGGCATTTTTGAAACAAACCCCATAGTTTTGGGTATTTTTTTTTATAATTTAGCCAAATTAAAATTACTAAAATGATGGGATTTTTTTTTTTTTTCCTGAAAGAGCTGACATGGAGAGAACATCTAGGGAAGTGAGAAAGAGGACCCAACTTTAGAAACACAGAAAGAATGAAAGATTTAATTCCCTATCTATTCTCCTCTAAAACCACCCATATATTTAAAGAAAAAAAAAAAAAAGAAAAATTTTCTCAAAAATTGTAAGAGAAAAAGCAAAAGCTTTGAGTGTTTGTATTGGAGACTGGAAACAGAGCCAGCCTCCCGTTCTCTCTCTGTCTTTAAAATAAAATTTTCGAATTTTGAGGAATTTGGCATGATTTCATCACTACCAAGTTTGTATATATAATAGCACACTCACATGGGCAAAACTTTAAAGAAAAAAGCCCTTTTTATTTCATTTCATTTTCCCCCTTGTTCTTGTGCTTATTTTTTAATCAACCCCGTGCCTTGAAAGCTCAAGCTCTAAGCTGTCAGAAACTCAAAACCAAGCCCAACAATAATCAGTAGCCGAGCTTTCAAACCAGCATTGGAAATGGTGAGACAGTGAAATTTTTGGTTGAATTTTTGGGGCTTAGCTTAGAAGAATATGGTCAATTTCGTGTAGATGTTCAGTACGTTTCCTGAGGGAAAAGCTAAGAACCTAATGGCGATTTTGTGGTGATTATTAGAGGAGAAGAAGACAACAAAGGCAAATGCTCACGACCACCAAATTACAGTTACTACGATTAGAATTACAACAACAACAACTTTCCCAAACAGACAAGACAACCAAGTTTTTGTTTTTGTTCACATGGATTCTTCTAAAACCTTCCACCATCAGCTCTATGTTCCTGTTCTTGTTTTTTCTCTTCTTGTCGTTTCGTTCCTTTGTCGTTCTGTCCACTCGCTCCACATAGACGACAAAAAAATCCACCCCAATAACCAAACGACGACGTTCCGGCCGGAGGATCATTTCAAGAAATTGAAGCTCATCAGAGCTCATCTCAAGAAAATCAACAAGCCCTCTCGAAAAACCATTCAGGCATTCAACTTTTTTCTTTAAACTCCTCTGTTTTTTTTTTTTTTTTTTTTTTTTCCCTTCTCTGTTTTGAAATTTGATTTTTTTTTTTTTTTTTTTTTGGTGCAGAGTCCGGATGGTGATCTTATAGATTGTGTTGTGTCTCATCAACAGCCAGCTTTTGATCATCCATTGCTGAAAGGAAAGAAGCCATTGGTAAAACCCAACGAATCTGAGGCTGAATTTTGGGATTTTATGAATTTTTTTTTAAATGGTGGAAATTGGTTTTAGGATCTGCCGGAGAGGCCTTATGAGCGGAGCCCTTACGGCGGGGCGGCATCGGAAACGTTCCAATTATGGAGCATGTCCGGCGAGTTTTGCCCGGAGGGAACAGTTCCGATCAGAAGAACGACGGAAAAGGATATGTTGAGAGCGAGTTCCGTTGAGAGATTTGGAAGAAAAGCAAGAAGACGAATTAGAAGAGACTCCTCCAGCAGTGGCCACGAGGTAAATTAAACTTAACCCCACAATTAATTTCTTTTCTCCAAAATCTACGAAATTTCGAGACTTTTTGATATATATTTTAAATTTAAAGAAACAAAATAGAGTAAGAATTTGAAGTTATTAAGATGGAAATTGTAATTTATGCAGCATGCAGTGGGGTTTGTAAGTGGAGAAGAGTACTACGGAGCAAAGGCAAGCATAAACGTATGGGCGCCGCGGGTGAGCAATCAGTATGAGTTCAGCCTGTCACAGATGTGGGTCATTTCTGGTTCATTTGGAGATGATTTAAACACCATTGAAGCTGGCTGGCAGGCAAGTTTCTATTAACTTTTTTCTTTCTTTTTTTTTTTTTTTTTGGGAAATTTCCTATTTATAAACCATACTCTGGTCTCCAAGAACTTTAGTTTGATTAATGCACAAATTACAATATTTGACTGCATGCTGGTGTGCAGTATCTATATACCACCATTAAAATGTTAATAACTAAAGATGTATAACTAGTTTCTCATTTTTCACTATTTTCTTTCTTAATTGTCAAGATTCTAATGTAGGGTGTGTTGGGAGATCCCTACACACTATTATATAATTAATTCATGCACGAATCAGCAATAATTTTGTCAAAACTCACAAATTTTAACAAAATTTCAACTCTATTATCTTTTTTTCTTTGAAATTATATCACTTTTTGATGTGAAAATATATTTTTTAACGATTTTTTTAAATGAAAACTTATAAGAGAGAAAAATTACGACATTTTTATAAGTGTAAGATTAAACTTACAACACTTTGGGGGCAATGTAATGAAATTGAAATTTCTTGATAGAAAATGATTTTCTTCATTTCTTTTTCTTCTTTTTCATTTTAAAAAAAAGAATGGATTTTGATTCTACATTCCTTTAAAAAAAAAAAAAAAAGAATAATAATAATGGGTTTGTTTGGGAATTGAATTATATGGTTGAGCATTGGAATGGAAGGATCCTTCTAATGGGGACAGCTGCAATTCATTATTATTGGTATCATTATCAAAGTCATTATTGTCTCTCAGAAAAATTCTCAAATGTGAAAGCTACCACACACAAACACTCTAATTTAATTAATTAATAGCCCTAGCACCCCAGAATTTCCCACAAATATTAAATTTCTCCCCACTTTTTTCTTCTTCTCTATTTAAAGCTTCACAGAGTTCAACTACTATTCTATCCACAACCTTTAATTCAGTTCATACTCGGGTCGGGTTGGAATCTGGTATTTAAAATAACCCACATTTGTTAATTATTATATTATAAAAGAATATATTCTTCCTTGAACTAAAATCATTTGACTTCCTACTTCATTTTATTTAGTGTTGGAGTTTTGTTTTTATTCAATAGAAATTATTTGAAATTTGCTTGATTATTAGTTAGACTTTAAATTAACCAATCAAAATGGTTGACTTGAGATAGTGGGTAGAAACTCTTGGTTATTATTAATTAGTAGTCAATTTTAAAATTCGATTGCCATTATTGTTTTTTTCTTTAGTAAATGATAAAAACAACTGGAATCAATTCAATTGTTCTAAGATTGGATTGAATTGGATTGAATTGAATTATTTCATTTTAATAAAGCAGAAGCATATAATTAGGGGATTGGAATTGAATTAACCATATTTAAAAAAAAAAATGCAAAACTTAAAAAGCTTTATACATTTTGAGAATTTATTTTTAATTTCTATGCTATATTATCTCAACAGGTTAGCCCAGAGCTCTATGGAGACAATTACCCAAGATTCTTCACTTATTGGACAGTAAGTACATTAAATTACCAAAATCTAATTTGTTAATCTGCAAAATAGAAATTGAAAATTATAATAACTTTTAAATCAAATTGAATCAACAGTCAGATGCATATCAAGCAACTGGATGCTACAATTTACTCTGCTCAGGCTTCGTTCAAACCAACAGCAGAATCGCCATTGGAGCTGCAATTTCTCCAACTTCCTCCTACAATGGCGGCCAATTCGACATCAGTCTACTGGTTTGGAAGGTAACCCATTTCAATTCCATGCTTGTTCTTCAAATTTTAAGAAAAAAGAAACAAGAATCCAAAATTGAAGTGGGTTTTTTTTATTGGGTCTGTTGAAGGATCCAAAGCATGGGAATTGGTGGTTGGAATTCGGGTCGGGTGTGTTGGTCGGGTACTGGCCGGCGTTCTTATTCACGCACCTTCAAAGGCACGCAACGATGATTCAGTTCGGTGGAGAGGTGGTGAATTCGAGAGCTTCTGGATTTCACACGGCGACGCAGATGGGCAGCGGCCATTTTGCCGGCGAAGGATTTGGAAAAGCTTCGTATTTTCGTAATTTGCAAGTTGTGGATTGGGACAACAGTTTGATTCCATTGTCGAATTTGAAGGTTTTGGCGGATCATCCAAATTGCTATAATATTCAAGGTGGGATTAATAGAGTTTGGGGAAATTATTTTTACTATGGTGGACCTGGAAGAAATGTGAGGTGCCCATAATTAGGTTTTTTTTTTTTTCTTTTCTCTCTCTCTACCTTGTAATTTTCTTGTGGGTGATTTGGGTTTTTTTTTTTTTTTTTCTTTTTTTCTTGAGGGAAAAGTGTGGGATATTCTTGTATTTGTTTCCTATTTTAGTTCATTTTTTGGTCCCTTCAAATTCAAATCACTAAAATGTGAGGGAAGGGGGAACATTGTAAATTTTGACGAAAGAAATAGTGAAGTATACTAAGATTGTGGAATTTATTACTTTTTTTTAAGTTGTAGTATATGGGGACTTGCATGTGATTTTGTTTTTTTATGAATGTAATTTAATTGGGAAGTCTTAATTTCTGTTTGACCTAATGGTGAACAAGTAATTTAGATTCATGCACCTCTAACCCAATTCTTCGAAGTTTTCAAAAAAGAAAAGGAGAAAGAAAAAAAAAACTTGATTACATATAATCAGACAAAAATATATATATATAGAAAGTCAACCAAGACGTAATATTGATCTTGACAAAACTTATTGTCTCTTTCCTAAAGTAAGGTCAATTTAATTAATGACAAAGTTTATCGTCTCTTTCTTATAAAAAAAAAATAAATAATAATGAGAAAAACCATATTGACTTTGTGCTTCAAACACCAAAATGGGGTGATCTACCCTTTTTATACCTGTGAGTGTTTGACGCATCTTGACCATTCTCAAGACACAACCGTCTAACTCTATTACATTTGACTATCAAGGCAACTTGTAAGATGTTACATCTTAACTAAATGACCACCATGACTTAAATTCATTCTCTCTCCTTTGCTATTTACATGGCCTTTATTGACCATTAGGCCCATTCATCCATTTCATAAAAACTTAAATTAGAGCACTGAATGACCCATCCTCCTTAACGAAAAGAGTATTAGTACACAATGCAGCTAATCAAAATGAAACGAACAGGATGGAGATATCCCATTTGGCATAAATTTTCACATGCAGAAGATAATTGCAACACAATGAAGAAACTAATTAGATGCCAACTTGCCATACTCCTGAAGATTTGATTGAGTTGACCAGCTACGATCCACAGCTGTTAACAACAACATAATGGATGAATTCTGTACAGAACCAGATCTTCATACGCAGAGATCTAGGAATTTTCTCTTTCTTTCCCCAGTCTGTTCAAAGGCCCAAGATGACCAGCAAGATCGGTTGAGTTGGGCGTCTAAATGTTGTTTTCAAATTCAGTCTTGCCTAGAGAGAATGATACTAAAATAGGAAAGCAAAACAGTCCATGCTGATACAACTGCACACCAGAAAGCTTGATATAGTTCCGAATCCGATCAGACAGCTACATAGAATCGAACTCACATCTACTGACTCACTCGAAGACTATAAAGTTAACGACGTCTAGGATAACGACAAGGTGGCCATATGACTACTTACTGAAACAAAAGTATACTGTATCCAGGAGCTTGGCAACAACTACCAAGCAAAATGATGAGAATGGAGAAATAGGAAGGGAGTCCGATACAATTGCACATGAACTCACTTCCAAAATGGCAAGGCCCCCATGAAGAGAAGGGAGAGTGACATTATTTAAAATTAAAGAACCACTGAAAAAATCATTTCTTCAGAGCTTGGAATTCCAAATGATAAAAATTTGTGATACAACAAAAGCTCATTCAATGGATATTTCGTCAAGCAGCTTCTTGCAAGCCTCGTTGACCTCCACATTCTCCATTTTCAATCTGCGATTCATCATAGTACTTTTCCTTCCCGCAGCAGAATATGTTCTTATCAATGATTCAAAGACCTCAGACTCTAAAGTGTCAACGGTCTTCTTCACAATTTCAAGAAAACTCTCCGCTCCATCAACATCTTTTTCTTGCTCAAAATGGCTCATGAATGATTTAATAATCTCAGGAGATGGCATCCATTTCCCATCTCCTCTACCTTTACATACTGCTATGGCAACACAATCAGCTGCCAGTTTAAATTCTCCATGTTTGAGATAATAATCCAGAAAAATTTCCCAAGTTTTTGCATTGGGTTTAGCCCCTCTTTTACGGGCTCGCTCCTTGAGCTCCATAGCCTTCTCTAGCAAACCCTCCTTGGCATAAGCTCCTATAAGAGCATTTGCAATCCTAATATCGTAAGTTGAGCATCCTGATTCCCATTCCTTGAAACATTTCTCTGCGCCAGGTAAATCTTTCAATGTCGTCAAAGTCTGGATCATGTTGAGATAGCTTATGTTTGCAGTTTTTGGAAAGGCCAACCTTAATGAGCGCCAAACTCTATAAACTTCAAGTAGTTTACCCATTTGTCCATACAATGTAATCAGGAACTGAAAAGCAGAAAGATCTCGACAAGCATTTCTCTTCTCCAACTCCTTCAGTGCCTTGTCTGCCTTCTCAAACAAGTGAGCATCAACATAAATTGAGGCTAAATTGCTGTATGTTGTCCAATCTCCCACAACTCCACCGTCCCTCTTCATCTCATCAATAACCCTTTCCACACCAGAAATGTCATTTAAAGCTGCAAGTGCCCTCATCCACACATTGTATGTATAGGAATCAAACGTTACGTTGGCAGCCTTCATTTCCTGTATGATTGCACGAACTTTGTCTGGCTGGCCAGTCTTTGTGTATAGTGTCATAAGGCTATTATATGGCATGGAGGTCACAGGTAAGTTGAGTTCCTTCATCTTTTCCAAGAGAGCTTCGGCTTGTTCAGTCATTAATTCCTTGCAGTAACAGTTGAGAAGAGAACCATAGCAAAGATGATTCTTTGATGATTCCGGAAGACTAACAAAGTAACTCTCCGCAGCAGCAACTCCTCGAGCCTTGGCTATTAAATCAAGATATATTGCTTGATCACTTACTGTCTTGTTCATGCCCCTTTTGGCCATAGTTTCTGAAAGCTATACCACAGTTTCTTTTTCAGAATAATTGTTTCAAACAGGCAATATAAGCAATAAAGATGAAACCCAATACAAATATTCAAAAAAGGCTCCTCTCCTGTTCCCCCTCTTCCCAAATAGATGTAATCATAATAAAAGAGAAATGGAAGAAGATCGATATTTATATCCGAAAAGTATCATTTATACAGGAAATGTAGAGATGCTAAATTTAAAAGCTTCATTTCAGTCGTATTAGCACTGCACGGAAGAAATGTATAGAACTGTAACGATGAAGTTCCTAGTATCAATAATTATGATCCTACATAGTATAAATATACGAGCATAGCTCAACTAGCATAAAGTTCGTATTAATGACTAAGAGGTCTATGGTTCAAATCCTTCCACCCCACATGTTGTCATAGTACAGATATATAATTGAACCACTTCCAATACTTCACTATAAAAGGTCTATCACTCCATTGAACCATAAAATACTTCTCCATGAGATTGTTAACGTTATTCTTAATGCTATGGAGTCAATGGCTAGGTTTTTAAAATTACAGGACTGAATTCTTATGAAGAGTAAACAATGACTAAAGGCATGTTTGGAATGCTGGGACTAAATTATAGTTCCACCAAGAAGACTGAGAGAAACGGAACTAGAGCAAAGGGGATCAAGATTCAAGACCACAGCAGCTAAGGAAATCGATCAAAACAAGAAAATAGGCAAAGTTGAGAGATCAAAATTGATTTTGAAACTATAATCAGGCTCTTTAAGTTTCGATGGCTGAAATGATCGAACAAGAAGAATTTAGACTCATGAAACAGAACCTAAGAACTGAAATCCCGTCAAATCCACTTTTAAACAGCTAAGAAAACTAGAATAGATAGCCATAACAACAACATTGATTCAAATACTTCGCATCAATCGTCAATACTGTAGAATTACAAGGCTTAGTTTGACGAACCTTGAGAGCAGGTTTATACAGCTTCCTCTCGCGAAGCTTTTTGAGTGTATCTCCAACCTCCCATTTGAAAACTCGCTTGTGACTCTTGAAGAAACCGTTCAACTGTAGCCGAAGGCTCATCTCTGAGGCACCATCTTTAAAGAGCTTCACATACAAAGCTTCGTCCAGATACTTCATCGTCGATCTCTTCGCCACATTCTTGGTGCGACTGAACTGCCGTAACGCCATTTTCCGGCACTTCTCACTGCCACAGCCAGAAATGGTTTTACTACAGATCCTGAGTTTAATCAAAACCCTAACGTTCCGAACAGCGAGGGGGAAGGGAAGACAAGGGGTCCCACGTGCAAACGATTTTGGGCTTCTTATTTGGGCCTTATGGCTTGGGCCTAGATCGTCTGAAGCCCATGAGTTCACAATTGGACCAAGATCTAAAGCCCATTGGGCTGCACCTTTTTTGATCTGCGTCTCTTTTTGTAATAAATAGCAGGATTTAATGTTATTATTATACAAATAATAACTATTTTTATTTTTTAATGAATATAGTATCGAATAATAAAAAAATAAATTATCAGCTCAATTTCTTGTTTACTTCTATTCCTGAACGTAAATGGCTTATTAAGAAAAGAAAGACTTTCGTGCTTGAAATTAGCAAATCAAACACTTTAATTCTGCGAAAGAAAAAAGAACAAGAAATAAAGGTTGGGTCATTCAAATCACACCAGGGTATGCTTTTTCCTTTTTTGTTCTTTTTTCCGAATTTAGGGAATGATTTTCAAATTATAAGAATAAACTAAAATAAATTACATTGTAAATGAATAAATAAATAAAATAGGAATACATACGACTAAAATTGGTTTTAAAAAAATCTAAAGTGTTTCAAAAACCCATTCTAGAAAAAAAAAAAACATCATATCGAAAACAATTAATAAAAAAAAGGTAACCGAATGCAAAATTAAAAGTGTTTTTATTAAATCATTAAAAAAGTGTTTTTATTAAAAAGTATTTCAAGAAAATGTGTTTAACAAAAAATAGTTTGTATGTGTTTTATTTTTCATAGATAAAAAAATATTTTAAAAACATACAAAAAAATTATTTATTTAGCCATCGCTTTGGCACAAAAAAAAAATGTTCTACTTACTGTCTCGGCATTGATGTCATTAATGGCATAACATAATATTTATTAAATATATTTTGGTTGATGTGCAAATATTGCATAATTCACAGCTAATCTTAGTATAGTGTAATTAATATAAAATTTGTATTCTCGATGAAGAGATCATCTTCATCTTAGAAAGTTGGCAAATAAGGTTTATTTTCAACCTTTTACTAAAATGTCATAATAAATTCAGTACATTCTAATGATTTGTTCATAACCTAAATACTTTGGCAGCAATTACTGGCCGTCAGATTAGTTGAGCAGTTCATGGAGAATCTCAGCTACTATTGTAGTTGGGTGGTTTTGGTGTCTGTTAGCTTACCATCCAATATCCATCTCTATTCCCAAACCCAATGTGCTTAATATGCATAAATAAAAGGGGGTTTTGCATAGATAGCAAAAACCGGTAAACATGTTGCAAACATAGCAAAAAAAAAAAAAAAAAATTATTTGCGGAAATAGCAAAAAATACGTTAAATTACAAAAATACCTTTAGTATCTCCAATAGTCTATCAGCCCCTATTATTGATAGTCACTGATAGACTTTGATGATAAACTTCAATTAATCGAAGTCTATTAGTGATAGACACTGATAGACTTTGATTAATCAGAGTCTATTAGTGATAGACATTGATAGACTTTGATTAATTGAAGTCTATCAGTGTGTATCACTGATAGGCTCTGATAATCATAATCTATAAGTTTTTATCGTGTTTAATTCAAACCTATCAGTGATAGCCACTAATAGAAAACAATTTAATTCAAGGCTATTAGTTCAGTTTAATTTAAGGCTATCAGTTTCTATCCATCAGTTTAATTTAAGTCTATGAGTGATAATCACTAATAGAAAACCGTTTAATTCAAGGTTATCAGTTTCTATCACTGATAGAAATCAATTCAATTTTAATTCAAGTTTATTAGTTTCTATCACGGATAGAAATCAATTCAATTCAAGACTATTAGTTTCTATCACCGATAGAAACACCATTTTAATTGAAGTTTATCAATTTCTATAAGAAATCAATTTAATTGAAGTTTATTGACTTGTATCACTGATAGAAATTAGTTTAATTCAAATCTATCATTTTCTATCGATGATAGAAATCAGTTAATTGAAGTCTATTTCTATCTCTGATAGAAATCAGTTAATTATCAATTAATTGAAGTCTACCAATGATTGTCACTGATAGAAATCAATTTAATTGAAATCTATCAGTAAATTACTTTCCATTGCAATCATCTCGGTAATTAGAAACTCTTCCAAAATTATTATACTACAATCATAAATTGAACAACAAATTTAAGTCGTTTGTGGTAATTAGAACATAAAATCAAAAAATAACCATTACGAACAAGTGACTCTTAATCAACAATATAATTTTTAAAGTCTAGCACACAAGCTCCATGACCACCACCATAAAATTTCTATTCTTGTATTCTTTGTATTTCATTATCTATCAATTATAACCCGTGATAGACTTCGATCAGTGATAGTTAGTGATAGACAACGATTAATCGGAGTATATCAGTGATATACTTTTATATACCTATACAAACACTCACCAAAATTGCTATTTTTGTATTCTTGACATTCTTGAATTAAAAAGAAGGCCAACAAGAGCTTAGCTCAATTGGCAAACAAAGGAAAAAAGCATATTAATCACACAAGAACTCCAACCTCATAAATGCACATAAAATAAATAAAAAAAAAATTGTGTGGTAGAAGAGAGAAGAAAGAAAGAAAAAAGAAAAAAAAAAAAAAGAGAAATGGTGATGCGAGGGAAGAAATAAAGAAAAAAAAGAGAAATGGTGCGACAAATAAAAAAAAAAAGAAAAACAAAAAAAAAAAGAAGAGAAATGGTGCACAAAAAAAAAATAATAATAATAAAAAGAAATCATAACAGTTCATAAATGCACAACAACAACAAAAAAAAAGCAAAAAATAAAAAAAGAAAAAAGAAGAGGAAGAAATCGGCTCATAAATGCAAAAAAAAAAAAAAGAAGAAAGAAAAAAAAAGAAAGAAATCGTATGCACAATAAAAAAAAGAAGAAGAAGAAGAAATCAGAGTAAATGGGGAGGGAGAGAAAAAAAAAGGGTAAAATGAGAATATTCTAATTTTTTTGTCATATTTGCAATTCTTTTTATTTAGTGCTAAATTTGCTATTATAGATAATTAATTTGCCACCCACTGCAATTACTCTAAATAAAACCCTTTTTTTTTGGCGAAAAAAACACATAGTTCTAACCCTAATATTCAGTACAATGATGATTTATGACCAATCTAAAAACTTTTATCCGTCTAATCCGAGGTTTATAATTTCAGTTTGAAATCAAACTTATCCGTATAGCTTCAAAAGTTTCAATTTAATCCTTCAATTTAGATCTAATTTTAATATGATTCATATGATTTTGTTAAACTTCATGAATCATTGTTGTATTCACTGTATTGAATCTATGACATGTTTTCTATTTACATTTTAATAGGCGGTAGAGTAAAAGCAAAGAAAAATGATTAGAAACGGTTTGAAATGACTTTTTTTAAGTATAATTTGGAATAACATCCTAAAGATGGTGCTTTTAAGCAAATCATTTACCACTTCTCTCTCAGTTGTTCACGTTTTAATGGTAAGAAAATTTCTAGTACTACCTGACTACCATACTCCAAAGTTCACATTATAATTTTGCCTTTATAAATATATCTTTAATGCTAGTGGATCCCATATCATTTTGAAAGTGATGACATGACAAGTAATAAATGGAAAGAATATCCATACTACCATAGTACTAGAAATTTTCCCAACAATACTTCACTGGTCCTGACAACATTTTAATATTAATCTATACTAAGATGTTTACACACGAACAAAACTTAGACTGCATATGATATGTAGGGATCTCCTTACATACTCTATTAAAATCCTGACAACTGAGAAAGAGAAAGGTAAGGAATGAGGGAAAAAAATTATTTCTTCTAATGGTCAACATTTTAATGGTGGTACCGAGATCCCAGTATGCAACTAACTTTTTTCCTTTATACACCTTTATGCAACAAAGTAAGAAACAATTTTGAAATAAAAAAAAAAGCAAGAGATAATTTTGAAGACAATTATAAGATTTAACCAAACTATACCGAATCAAAACTAAACTCAAAATCACAAAATCCAAACTGAATCTTCGATGAATTTTCTACCTTCTTCTACGGTTTTCTCCCATTATCCAAGTGAGGTCCACAAAACCAAACTTGTGGGAGTGAAAATCAAGAACAAAGAGCCGTGGCGGTAATCCCATTGAATACTATCGTGTCGCTTCTCGCCCTTTAACTTCCACAGACTTTTTGGCTTTGGTTTCCATTAGAATCGTGAGCCAATCCAAAGCGTTTTTCTTGTTTCTTTTCAGAAAGAAAGCGTTTTTCTTGTTCAGCTAACTTCCACAAACAAAACCCATAACCAATCTGAAAACTGCAAATCCCACGCACGTGCTGCACCACGTGCTCCGACCCATCCATCCACTGAATTTCCTCCTCTATATTACATCGGCTTCAATCCCACCGCCGTCTGTGGCGGCGGAAAATCGACGGTTCAGATGATCACTTCATGGCTTGCTGTAAATTTTCTCTTGTGGGAACTTCTTCTGAGCTCTGTGGTTCATTTACTCTACGGTTTTTATATTTTTAGCTCCGCCGTGGCCGGTGATGTTGCGGAGGCTCTCAATTTAGCCTTTCGATTTCGCTTTCGAAAGTTTAATTTGGTGAAGTTTGAGACCAAAACTGTGCAATCAATCGAGTCTTCATCGTCAAGGAATCTCGAGCAGCTTCCTCCAATTGTTTTGGTTCATGGGATTTTTGGCTTTGGAAAAGGGGTCTGTAATTTATGGCGATCGCTTTCAATTTCTGCTCCATTTATAAATGTTTCGATGTTTTTTTTTCCCTCTAATTTATTCCATTTTTAGAGATTGGGAAGCTTATCGTATTTTGCTGGAGCTGAGACCAAAGATGAAAGAGTTCTTGTGCCAGATTTGGGATCCTTAACCAGCATTTACGACAGGTTCAAAAAATTTGATGAGTTTTTGGAATTTTTGTGATGATTTTAGTTTTTGAATGTTGATGATTTGAAATTGGGTTTTAGGGCTCGTGAATTGTTCTATTATTTGAAAGGTGGACGAGTCGATTATGGTGAAGAACACAGCAGAGTTTCTGGTCACTCGCGATTTGGGCGGCTATATGAACAAGGTAAAAGTGAAGATAAACTTGATTAGACTTTAGACTTTAGAAAATGTTGCAAATGTCTGCAACTTTTACCACCAGTTCAATTGTCGAGTTTACAACATTAAATTTGTATGAGAGGGGATGACGTGGTCTCCAAGACCGCCTATGTTTGAGGAGAGAGAGTAGAGAATAGAGTTCGGCATCCCTCTCCGAGGCGATTCGAGTGGAATCGTGGCAGCCAGGGCACTAGGGACCGGAGGCGGAAGAACTCGGAGTCGATCCCTTCGGCTTTGGCCCGACCCCCTCGGCCTGTTCTTTTTCTGGGTTTCTGGCTGTTTTTTTGGACGTTGTCCTCATCAATTACTTGCAAATCGGAGTGGTCCGAAATTACTTATAACAAGTACAATTATTTGGATGAAATTAGAAGTTTAGTATTGAACTTTTTTTTTCTGTTTCTGTAATTTTGCTTAGAAGTTGTGTTGATTGAGAAATGCAGGGCATTACCCTGAATGGGACGAGGATCATCCTATTCACTTCGTCGGCCATTCTGCCGGAGCTCAGGTTGCTCGTCTGCTCCAACAAATGCTCGCCGACAAGGTCACTTGAAAACGACACTTCTTCTACTCACTAGATTACAAGGATGAACACATTAATCTTGTCCTGTCGATGATAATGTTTGATAAATTTCCAACACATTTTCTTATGTTGTAATAATTTTTTGTTTTGTTCAATTTGGCTCCAGGCATTCAAAGGGCATGAGAACACATCAGAGAATTGGGTTTTAAGCATAACTGCCTTATCAGGGGCCTTCAATGGAACCACAAGAACTTACTTGGACGGAATGCAGTGAGTTTCTCTCTAAAAAATGGCGCTTTTCAGGACTGGTTTGAAATGATTTTCTAAAGTCGCTTAGGAAGTCATTCCAAATAGGTCCATTAATCTATCTATTAGATTACATCGTCTCGTAACTCTTTTGGTCTCGAATTCGTTTTCTTTTCAGACCAGAAGACGGGGAAACGATGAAACCTATAAGCCTGCTACAGCTCTGCCGAGTTGGGGTTATAGCTTATGACTGGTTGGACATTGGCTGGTTGAAGAAATATTACAACTTTGGATTTGATCACTTCAACATGTCATGGAAGAAAATGGGGGTTTTGGGTCTGTTCAAATGTCTGTTGGGGAATACAGGTCCATTTGCTTCTGGAGATTGGATTCTCCCTGATCTCACAATTCAAGGATCCATGCGATTGAATAGCCGCCTACAGACGTTTAAAAGCACATATTATTTCAGCTATGCTACCAAGCCTGCAAGAAAGATCTTTGGCCTCACAGTTCCTTTTAGCATAATTGGAATTCACCCTCTGCTTTCTATCAGAGCTTTGCAAATGAGCCGATGGCGCTTTCCTTCCGAGCTCTCGCCACCCTATAAAGGCTATCGGTGAGTTCTGCTAATGCCACTTTCGCAAGTGGTTTAAGGATATGATTGAGAAATGATTTGGAATGATCAAAATCACTTGACATGACAAAAGTGATTTTGCCGTTCTGAAATCACTCTCGAACATGTCCTCAGAAAAAGAAAAAGAACTTTTCTTGATCGGATTTCTATTGTGAGTGACTGAAGTTCGCTTGTGGGTGTGCAGGGATGAGGATTGGCAGGAGAATGATGGAGCATTAAACACAATATCTATGACTCACCCTCGTTTCCCAATTGAACATCCAAGCCATTTTGTTCAGAATGAATCTGCATCTCAGCCTTGGGAACCAGGCATCTGGTTAGTCTATTGCTCACTCTTTATCAGCATTTTTCCCCTCGATTTTTCGATATCGATCGGAACTATCCGAAATGGTACAACTACAAAAACATTGGGTGAATTTGGAATTCGCTCTTTCAAGGGCACTTGGTCAATTCATGAGAATAATAAGTTGATAGTTCAAGATAAATAATTGAAAACTTCTGACTTATGATGCAAACACCCCTTAATTCTACTTATAGAATCATTGATTAGCTTTTTAAAATTTGAGAAAATTTGGATGTAGGTACTACAAGATTGTGGAGGCAGATCACATATCATTCATTATTAATCGAGAGCGAGCAGGAGTTCAATTTGATCTGATATACGACGGTATTTTTGAACGTTGTAGAAAACATGTATTTAAAAGGAAACAATTGATCCTGCCAAACCAAGTACATTGAAGTACAACAGTGAAAGAAAATGAAGAGAGAATTTTAGGGCCAATTTGGTTGGCTATCCATATACTGTTTTATTAGATCCAAATAGTGAAAATTATCAGTGTATCCAGATTTTAAATGCATAATGGAATTAATGAAAGATAAAAACTTTAACAAATATAGAATTTCATGTTATAAATTCAATTCATGATTGTAAAATTAAAATTTGTATAATATAATGTATAATAAATTATATGAATTCTAAAATAATAATTATACAAAATCTATAACATAAATGTCTATAAATTAATTGAAACCATTTTTGAAATTGGAATCTAATTTATGAATCTGCTCCCAAACACATATCAAATTTATGTTTTTAGATCACCAACTAGACGCACCCTTACTTTCTTACATTTAAGAAGGTATTAAGCCCCACTTTTATTTCTATCAAAAAAAAAAAAAAAAAAAGCCCCACTTTTATTTTCTCAATGATATTATTTTACCTTTATAGTTTCTGATAGATTAGTGTTATTAGAACATAGATCTTTCTTGGTTTACTTTAGTTAATAACATCTCTGAAGAAAGCCAATAAAGAAAACTTAACAGTGAGCATTTGAAAATAGCCATGGTTATAACAAAATGAACAGATAGAAATGGAGCTAGTTGAAAGCAATATGAGCAAAACAGAATTCAACCAGACCATCTAGTGTAGTAAGAAGGAAAAATATAGAAAAAGAAACCCTTCTCAGTTACTATGGACTTACAAAAGCTGCAATATGCTTCACAAACAAAAGAAGAGTAGAAAACATAATTTTTTTTCCCCCACCAAATCCTCTACAACAACAAATCTTAACTCATCCTGTGATTATTAACTGAATAATTCACGACATATGAACTCCGTAGAATGAAACGTCTATAAATCAAAGTAAGTAGTTTTCATATGAGCCTTAATTCATATTCTCCAGCCATTGTGATGTATCTCACCCATGGAAGAGCCTGGTACCCGCTTTTCTCGATAATCTTCAGATAACGAACCTACGAAATCACAGTATTGCACATCAACATATAAAATATCACATCTGCACCGATTCCTAGTTTCATACAAATAAAGAGGAACATCATATCTTCGGAAGTTTATACTTGTTCAACTCCAAAGTGATTGTGTATATATATATATATATATATATATATATATATATATATATATTTTATATCGTGAGTGTCTGGGCTAACTAACGCGCACCACGACTAATCTCGCCTGACCCTACTACATTCAGTTGCCACAGAAATTCGTAGGATATTAAATCCTAAGTAGGTGGCCATCATGGATTGAATTCATTCCCTCTAAGCCCTTTTTTTTTTTTTTTATGGTCCTTATTGACTATTAGGGCCAACCCATGATGGTTAAAGTGATGGTATATTTCACCCAATTAACCATAACCTCCACCAATACGATGTAACAAACAAAAAGAATAAATTTTAGCTCATATATTTGAGCCTGAAACTGTTGCAAATCTAAAAGAATAAATTTTAGCTCATATATTTTAGCCTGAAACTGATGCAAATCTACCCAATCTAACTGTGTTCACACATCGCGGTTAACAGAATGTATACAAGACTATGTCGAGAAAAATATGCAACTTTTCATGAAACAAAGTTTAAACACACGATACTTTAGATTTTGCATGGTTTAGTATATGCTTTTAAGGGAATTTCTTGCATGGAAAAATCCGAGGGGAGAAACAGGACTTATCGTGTTCTTGAATGGTAAACATGAATAACGAGAATAAAAAAATATATATTATATGGAAGCCTACCTGGATTCCAGAAACGGTAAAATATGGTATCTCGAACTTTACACGAATCGGTGCTTTTCTCTCCGGAGTCGCTTCTTCAGATGTAATTGAAGGAAGGCGAAACTCTGCCCTTAACATATACTCCTGAATTTTCCAGATTTTTTTTATAAGAGAATTTTCCAGATTAAGATCGAGAATACTAGCTTCCTAAATCACGATCACCAGCTATTCATGCGTAAGATATCACCGATAGAGATGCAGATAAGTTTTTAATTACCTTGCCACCTGGAAATGATCTAATTTTCCAGCACAACGCATCATTTTCTGGTGCATAAGAAGCAGACCCCATTGAGGTCCGAACATTTGGGTTGGTAGCATCTGCTGGCACAGGCAACTCAATCTCGACATTTGTCGCGGTGCTGTATGATTTTAGCTTTTTATTAGTAAAAAGAAATAAGGAAATAGGAAGATAAAATTTTCACTGACCTCCCTCAAACCTTACTTTTGGGAATAAATAAAATAAAATAAGACATTTTTTTATACCTCCGCTCCTTGAACTGGCTTCTTGCTTTTACCATAATCTCGATACGGCTTTTTGAATGTCTTTCAACTTGAGCTTCTACCCAAATAAGCGGCTTTACCTGTCAATAGAAAGGATGAAGCAAATTAAATAACGAGATAGAATGAAGAAAGGAATAAACCAACAGCGACCAGAAAATAGCATGCACATGGATATACCCAACCTGAGTGCTGAGTCTATAAGTCATGAGATCAAAAGATCCATCTGGCGGTATGAAGGATATGGTCCGATCATTTTCAAAGCGGGCCAAGCGTACGCACCTAAAGCAAAAAAATAAGCATTTAGTTAAGAACTTCAGGTAAGACAAAAAGAATGCCATTTAGTTAGAAACTTGTTCAACGCTTGTAAAGTCATACCTTATTTCTTTTTTAGAAGAGAAACAGATTTTATTGATAAATGAAATGAAGGGAGAATAAAAACTCCTAAATAGGATCATTACAAGAAAAAATTCGAATTGAAAAGTAAAGAAGATAGACTGACTATAGTCGCTAAAAGAGTGTTTGCATTTACACCAATACAAAGCATGGAATAAAGTCATACAATATTATATTAGTGTCCATGCCCAAGACAATACACAGATTTTCTATTTTTGGCTATGAGATCTCAATACACATATATTACTAGTACAAGAAAATAAATACACCAAATGGATGATACATACTGGTGAAATTTGATGTCTTCCAAATCTATAGCTTTTCCTTTCGTGGTTCGACCTTGTGCTTCCAATAATACTCTATCGTTGAGCCCAAGCTTACACTCAGGCATACCACTACAACAACAAACAAACCAAATGTTGATGTCTGCTGCATATCAACTAACTAAGATACATACAAATAGAATGAGAAGGATATTATAACAAATCACTGAAAGGAGAGACTGGATAGAAAAGAAATGCAGGTTTCAACAATATCACTAGGCCAAGTTATGAGTAAGTTTGTCTATAATAATAAAGCACTGAAATGCGAGAACAGAGAGCAAAGAAATGAAGATTTGAACAATACCACAGAGACAATATTCACACATTTCAAAGTAAACACTTCTTTTTTAACGAGAAACAAAATGTTTCATTGAAACAAAACATTTTTCATTGAAATAGTGAAAATAGACTAATAATGTATAATATTCACCCCTTTGGGGTTTGTATAATACAATACATTTTTCATAATATGTATAATATTAACATTGATGGGGTTTGTATCTTTGAGCATTAAGTCATCGCTTCTTCTTAGCATACTTAAATGACTAAATAGTTCTTAGCATACTAAAATGACTAATAGTTCGTACTTTCTCTATGGTTTTGTTTCCCAGTTCAGATTTTGCTGAAACAATTTAAAATCTTTACTTACTCGAAAGTAATGGAGTAATGGAGAATAAACCAATAACAGGATGTCTCCAAGACGAGAAAAATTTTCTTGACTACATGGAAAAGTACTTTAGAGAATTTTGCGTGCAATATGCAAATGAAAGGAGTACAAGCACTGTCCATGTCAATATGTAAATTTCTCAAAGCACGGTGAGCAGACCTTAAGTAAGTTCTCATCTTCAAAGCCCCCACGACATCTGACCTAATTATTTGCCCGTTACTGTTGACAAGTATATTAACACTCTCCACCACATCCAAGAAGACCTGAAGAAATCCGAACAGGACATTAGCTACCAAGCTTTAGAAGTCACGAATGAACATATGTAGCTTATTATTTCAAAGAACACGTACTTCATTCTTCTTGTAATTTATTCCTTCACTCCGCCAAGAAACTGCATTTGTTACTGCCATGGGTGGCCTCTGAGCAACCTCCATTCTGTAAGCATCAGTCTTTATGAACTCACTAAGAATTTTTGCCTCGGTGTATTGAGGATAACCAAAGTCCATGATTTCATCAAGCAACTCATACTACAAAGAATAGAAGTATTAATATTATCATTCACCACCTGGCATAAATCACAAAACATGATACGTTAAATTTATAGTGATTCAATCTGTGAAAGGCACATCTTACCACCACAACAAAGTTGTCTCTAAGCGATTCTTCTTCCAGCTCTTCGAAATAATGCTTGAAGACCTGTAGCATAGTGATTCGTATCAATTACTAATTACTTTTCTTTGTCAACACGATTATATTTGCTCTGAAGTCCCAAAACCTACTTACAATCTTTATATATATATTCATTTTATAAGGAACAAGAATGGAATTTCATTACCACAGACATCAACCCAGAAAAATAAACTAATGGAACAAAAAAATTATTCTCCTATTGTTGATAAAAGGACAAAAAACAAGGGATCATAAGTAGCCTTGAATTTTAAGGAATTCTATCTGAAATCTAATTCAACCATGTAACTCCAGGAACTAAGATAACGTGTACATTATCACTAATCCAAATAAAACATGTTTGAAATACCAAAATACTTTGTTGAAGAACGCTATGATAATACATACAACTTACATCAACTACTCGGTGTAAAAAGGAAAGAAGACTTGCAGCATTGCAATTCTGCCTGGCAGCAACCATCAGGTACACGTTATTGTGCTGAATGAACATGTAGCTTATGCCATTGTCGTAAACTACTGGATCTTGAGATTGTGGATCACCCTAACATCAAAAGAATCGACCATAAGAAACCACACAGTAAAATTCGACCGTCGGACTAGTTAATGCAATTCAGATTTTGAACAAATAGTAAAGTAGAGATTCAAATCATTGTATTTCTCCAGTTCCTTATTTGAATCTGCTTCCTAATGGCATAAAAGAAACAAATCCAAAACAAGCACCTCCAATTTCTCTGATTCAGTCGCATTTTCCATCAATTAACTAGTGAACAAAAACTAAATCACTCATCCTAAAAAGGCAAATAAGACTGATTAAATTAAACAAAGATCCAAAACCTCCTTCTCGATGAGCTTGGTGAAGAAGCGCTCGGCCTGAACTGCCGAGACATCGCCACGATAGTCGCGCCAAATGAGAACACGCCCTTTGATGTCTAAGAGGAACAGCGCGGAGGCCGCCCCCGCCATTGATTTGAATCAGAAAACGCTCTGTAAATCACTAGTAGAAACAATTCTTCCTCGCGCTAGCTAGGTTGTTCACGATCAAACAAGGTGAGCATAAGAAATTGATGGAGATCTCGCGATTTCCACCAGAGAAGAATCAACTGGCAAGAACGGTAGATCTACTTGAATCAATTCGACACATCGTCGAACCGGAAACTTGTATCCTCCAGATGCCGATGCTCAACCATTAGTAGATGACGATCTGCGGCAAGCTGTTCCAATTGCCGAGTTATTATTTTAGTTTGCAATTGAGAGTTTTCCTTTTCCTTCCCTTTTTCTGATAAATAAATTCCTAAACAGCGCAAGGATGTGAAAAATGAAATAACATGGAAAATTATTATAGAAATACTTGGGTCTACTTTTTATTTTATTTTATTATTTTATTTATTTATTTTGAGTTCTTCAAGTTTTATTTTATAACATATGTTCTTCAAAAAATTATATATATATTATTTTAGTTCTTTAACACAATGATTTTAAGACATAGTTATTCAAATTAAGGTTTATTGAAAAATAATATATATAATTAATTTTTAAAAGTATAACAAATTAAAAATTAAAGTCAATATTTCTGAATACAGACCAAATTCAAAGTTAATAAACATACTTAAACTAGCTTTTTTCAAAAAAATAACTTTTTTTTTTTTAAAATAAGAACTTAAACTAAAACTATGCCTTTATTTTCAATCTAGGTCTACAAAAATGAACAGTATTAAAACAAAAATACTAAATAAAAATAAACTTGACTTAGTATGTAAAGTTTAAAACTCTTTCTAGTTTTATTTTAATTCCTCAAAATTTTAATATACTCTGGACTCAATAAAAAAAAAAAAAAATCTTTGCTTGCATGTATGATATTCTATTATTATAATTTTATAGACAAATTTTATAGGGAAAACATAATCTTCGACTTTCGGGCATAGTTCATCTGGCATAAAACTTGTACTAATGATCAAAAGGTCTGAGATTCGAATCTCCTCACCTCCTATGTTGTCATTAAAAAAAATCCGCTTCATACATAATTCTTAAACATGTTTTGACCCTCGTTTTTTTTTTTTATTTTATTTTTTCCTTTCAAACATAATACAACGAATAGTGTACTTATTAGTTATTATCTTAATAATTGATGGTTCGATTTCTTACTCTACAACTGTTAGAAAGAAAAAAGAAATGTCAAACTAAGCATAGCTTAGCTATAATTGATATGTGTACTCTAAACCAATAGGTATTAGGTTTGAATCTCTCCACTCTTAAATATTTTGAAACTAAAAAATAATATTGAAAAAAACCACCTTATATCTTATCAATTTCTTAGGGAACAAAACTTGGTTGCATACGTGCATACCCCATTAAAATCTTGACAACTAAGAAAGATGAAGGGAGAAAATGAGAAAACTCAACAATAGAGTAGGTAGTCATTAATTTTCTCGGATTTGACCCTAAGAATTGAATTTCAAACTAGTAAAACTCAAGAAATCAATATACCCCTTTTTTTTATACTAAAGGAAGTTATAAAAATTGATAACTTCGGAGACCAAATAAGAAACAAAGCTAAAATTTAGCCATAAAAAGCTATATTTTTATTTTAACTACTATTTAAAAAGAAAACAAATGTTATTATTATTATTATTATTTTCACAAAGTAAATTGTCAATTTTGTCATAATGGCATATGTCGGAGTGGTATACCTTCGAGCTCGAGCGTGGGAGTTTTTTTTTTTTTTTTTTTCTTTTAATCCACACGTGCTTCTTCACTGACTTGACGGTGTAAATTTGCCAAGTTACATCAGCAGATAAATTCAATAAATTTACAATCAGCCTTCCTTCCCACAAAACAAAAGAAAAAGAAAAATCTATAGAATTTGAGTTTCAAATGTGGATCATCTTCCACTAAAGATGCCACTGAAAACCTGGCTGTTGCCGCCGAGGGACGCCTCCCACTCGACGGCGGATGTCATAAGCTGCGACAGCAAAGCGACAATTTCTCGCATCTCCGGTCTCCCCACCGGATCTTCGTTCAAACACCACGCCGCTATCTCCCCCATCTGCACCCAACCATAATGGTATTTTGACATTACTTTTAAATACTTTTGGCTATGAAATTAGCATTAAAAAAAAGAAAGAAAAAAAAAAAAAAGATTTCTGTTTCAAGTCTACGATTAGAGCTACCTAACTTTCCATTTAATTTTTTTTTAAATAAAGATTTGAAGTTTTATTTGGTTGCTATAATTCAGTCAAGTAACATAATGGGTACTTCTCTCTTTGCCATTAGACAGGGACATGTATGACATTCAATTAATTTTTTTTATTTGGTTAACCATATTAGTTTATTGTTTTTTTTTTTTTAAAAAAATAGTTTATTGTATTTAGAGTTCAGGACTAAGTTATACCTTGAAAAGATCGTCGATCGGGTAGCTTCCATGCAAATTTGCATCCACTACGGCTTCCAGAGCAGCCTCAGAGCCTTCCCCTTGGAATATTGTATAAATCTAAACAACCATCGAAATCAACCATAGCTTTAAATAAATACTGCATAATATTTAATATTTATCTAACGAATGCATAAATGTGAATTTAGTTAATTAAATTGGAAATTTACAAGCGAGATTAATGATTTGGTTCTCTTTGGCTCTTGGTTGTCTCGAATCAGAGCTCTTCTTCCTGTGATTAGCTCTGCCAAAACAACTCCAAATGCAAATACGTCCGTTTTGGGGGTCACTTGAAGCTCTTTCACGGATCTTTTTACACAGATTTACGAAACAGAATCAGAAATATGATGGAAATAATTGTGAAGAAATTGAGATTTTTAGAAATGAATTATTTTTTTTTCTTTCCTTTCTCTTACTCTGGTGGAAGGTAGCCCGGTGTTCCGACGAGTCGGGTTGCCACGAGTTCGTCGTCATTGGTTCGTCCGACTAATTTTACCATTCCGAAATCTGCAACCTGCAAAAACAAGCAACAATGAAGGAATTTATATTGAGAAATTATTGGAAGAGACCACCACAATATAACTTCAGACCATTAGATATGTGAAATATAGTATAAAATATATTTTGTGTCTATATCGAGCCGTTATTAAAGGACTTACAAATTTGAATTTTTAACCAATAATTATTAGAAAGTAGTCATATTGTGTCTGTCACATTAGATCATTTTTCAAATTTATGAATTACATTAAAAAAAAAATTATAGTCATTTTAGTCCAATTCCAACATTGCCTCTCACGTTTTTAATTTATTTGAATTCTTTTTATTCGAGTAACATACTAAAATATCTTTTAAACTATATCTCTGGTAACTAAAATATTCTATCACTTCAATTTCAAATACGAATATATTTTTATTTAGTTCATGTCGTTGTCGATCAAGTTTTATTATAACAAAATTAGATTTGGACAGAATTGGTCCAATTACTAAAAATTGATAAAGTTTGAAGTGTAATGAAGTAGATAAAATTTGTAGTCTAGAAACAAAATTTGTAGCTTTATCTAGTTATGATAAACATAATATTTTTAATCAATTATAAATAGCTTGTAGGTAAAGTATTACCTTTGCTCCAAGGCTTTCATCAAGAAGGATATTACTTGTCTTAATGTCACGGTGAACATATCGTGCTTTAGTGTGGTCGTGAATGTACTCAATACCCTTTGCTGCATCTAGGGCTATTTGCGTTCTTGTAGTCCATGATAGAGGTTGGTACCCTGAATCGATGTTAAATATTTATATGGTTCAATCTTAATTAATGATGTAGGAAAAACAATATGTTAGTTTGTTTTTATCTAATGAACTAACTCAAACCACAAATGAGATTGACCAATAATTTAGAGTACCTCTTTTCAATGGATCGTGAAGATGGTCACTAAGCGACCCATTTTGAACATATTCGTAGACCAAATACAAATGGTCATCTCCACTAGCATATCCTAGAAGCTCAACCTGAAATAAAAGTTTTAAACATCCATAATACTCAATATCAATATTTGTGTGTATTGCAAATTAATATAGTTAAAAGTAAAATAAATTATTTATTTTTCATCACAAATGTATGAGAAATTTTTTTTTTTTTTTTTTTTTTTTGGGGAGAAGATATGAGAAAAGAAGTTGCAATACATTTTTATCAAACAATAAATTAACACAATTATACAAGTGACATAAACATGATATATCATATATGCAAACTTCATCTAAAAATATTTTCCCGTTTTAATTGATTTAAATCCAACGAGGCAGTCCAGAAAACATTAAAACTTAATAAAAAAAAAAAACAAGAAATTTATGGGATTAATGCCAGTAACTTACTACTATGTACTTTTTTTTTTTTTTTAAGAAGAAAATTACTTACCACATTAATATGATGGATCCTGCACAGAACTTTTAATTCTGCGAAGAACTCTTTGGATTTATTAGATTTCATTTTCTTAATTGCTACCTCCTGCAAATTAAACCAGCAATTATAGACTTCCTTTTTACGTTCCTTTTTACGTTCTTTGTAGAAAATAAATTTATTTCAAAATAAATAAATAAAATTTAAAGTAAATAAATAAAAAAAACCTGTTCATTTAATACTCCATGGTAAACAACTCCATATCCACCTTCTCCGATCTTGCGAGATTCATCAAAGTTAGCCGTGGCCTCTTCAATTTCCTCTATGGTAAAAGTCACTGTTTTTTCTGATTCAAATCCTGAAACTTCTGTAAATTATATTTTTACTGTAAGTAATTAGTCTCTAATCCTCTGTTGTCAAAACAACTTTTTTTACTATAATTTTTTTAACATGACTGCATACCGGTATGTCGGTATGTAGAGATCCTACATACACCATTAAAATCTTGACAACTAAGAAAGATGAAGGGAGAAAATGAGAAAACAAAAATTTATCTCTCATAGTTGTCAAGATTTAAATGATAGTATGTAGAGAGATCCATACCTACCGGTATGCAGTCAAGTTTTTTTCAATTTTTTTTTTCACCTGTTCTAAGCGATCTTTTCTGAGCTTCCGATTTCGCCTTCGACGATGGATATTGCAAGCTGCAGGATCCGAAAATACTGAAACTTCTGGAGGGAGCTTTTGAATTTTCCAGCTCGTTTTTTTGCTTTGACTTTTTTAATTTTCTTCTTATGAAGATTATAAGCAATGAGCCTAATGAAACTATTGTCAATGTTGATAATATTGCGACGACTATTGTCCATACGTGTTTCATCGACGATCCTAATCCCACAGAAACAGACCATATTAGCTGTAAATCATAAAATTTAATAAGTTTCAGTAATCTTTAATTCAATTTTAATAAATTAGAAAGCGAAGTTTTCAAAGTATTATTTTTTATTCTTCAAAATTGATCTACATTTTAAAGTAACTTTTTGATTGAACATTTTAAATTCATTTTTTTTAAATAACTTTGAACTTTCAATTTGAACTCGAATCATTGATACTAATTTTACTGGGTAAAAAATAAATAAGACAAGTTGTTAAACAACAAAAATACAAACGAAACGGTTTCTAATTATAATACTATCCTTGGTTTGTTAAATTTTCACATCTATGTATTTTAGAAAAAATCAAATAAGTTTTTATACTTTCAACTTTGTGTCTATCTTTTTTATTTTGGAGAAGGAACTTTGTGTCTATCTAATCCTTATAGTTAAAAAGATTTTAATAAGTATTTAATAGTTTTTAACATAACCTCATTAGTTCAATATTTACTCCAATGGATGTCTAAAGTAATTTTTCAAATTAACAATAATGGCAGACAAACATCTGAAATTATGTCTAAATAGACATGCATAAATTTGAAAGTTCAGAATCTATTATTATTATTTTGAAATACATACCCAACACAAATTATATTTTAAGACCAAATTTGTAATATAAAAATGTTTCAATCAAACAAATTTGAACTATTAAACACAAAATTGTTAAATTAAGGACTTACTTACTTATTATCTATTCTAACAAGAGCATAGCTCAACTGACACAAAGTTATACTATTGATCACGAGGTCTATAATTTGAATATCCACCCCACATATTTCAAAAACAAAATTATTATCTAAAAAAAAAAAAAAAACATCTTACTTTTGAGAGTTGAAAAAACTATTAAACAAAATTGTAAAGTTTAGGCTAACAAGAACCTAACCCAAGTGACATGTACTAATGATAGGAAGGTTTGTGGTTCGAATCTCTTGCTAAAAAAAAGTTGGATTAAACTTTTAATTTTTAAATTTAAAATGAAAATTTGATAATCATATTCTCACCCCAAAAAAAAAAAAAAAAATGATGATGATCATCTATTACCTTTCTTAGTTTGATAGGCATTCTTCGGCATGGGCACAAACAAAACCCAACCCGGTTTAATGAAGCTAGGGTCTTGAATCAATTTACTATTCAAATTGTAAATTTCACTCCCATCAGCCCATAACAAACTCGCGATTTCCGATAACGTATCTCGGGACTGAACCGTGTAAGTCACCACAATCTTAGACTCGTCTTCAACACATCCACACAACAATTTCACCCCGAAATCGTCTCCCGGAGTAAGCAACGGATCGCCGACTATCCACACCTGTCCGCTGTAATTTTCATTCGACACGTCGCTCAAGGTGTCGCCGGCTCCCACTCTGAACGACGTGTCGTAAAAATACGCCGTTCCGGACACGTTTTCGGCCGATTCGCACGAACACGGCACCGTCAGTATGTAATCTTGAACGCCGTCTCGCTCAATCGCCTGAATCTGCGACGGATTGACGGAGTACGCGGCGGCGATTTCGCTCTCCGCCTGCAGGCCACCGCTGGCGTGGTATAACCACGCGTTGCATTTCTTTTTGCTTGAACACGCCATCGGAATCATGATTGGATCGGAGGCGGCGACGGAGATTGCTGAAGAACAAGTGAATATCAGTAGAAAGATCGAGAAGGAAACGACGGCGTTTGAAGCCATGGCAGTGGTTTTGGGAGTTCTTCGTTTTGCTGTGAGGAAGAAAGAAAACAGAGGAGGTAATTTTGATTTGATGCTCAACTGTTTGCTGTGTATTTGTTATTTGGCATTTTTCTAATAAATATATAATATATTTTTTTGATTTTTTATATTTTGGCGTATTTCGATATATATAAGTAACAACAGGCAGCTACAGCCATTGATACTAACGGCCGAGTTTGAAGTTGTTATTTGTTGATTATATAAATATGTTTATTTTTCCATCATTTTTTTTTATCCATTTTGGTCGTGAGTTGACCACTTGTCTGAGTATATGAAAAATTTTACTAAAATGAAAATGTAATTCATTATAAAATAGTATTCGCCTGACAGATTGAGATTTACAAAATTTAGATTTATATAGGATCAATTACTAAATATAATTTTGAATCTGGACAAAGTATCCAGACAGAGACAGGTGGACCAATACATTGTTATCTGGTAATTTTGAATGTGCACATATATAAATTATAGAAACTTTGAATTATAGGACAGTGATTTGTAAAAGTTAAATTTCTTAAAATTTTGAGCTTATGTAACTCATAGGATTAAGAAATACATAATCTAGATATTATAAGCATTATCATATACAAACAATTCTCCTACATTAATACAAATATCAAAGTAGTTGAGTTTGATTGATTACAAATTTGAATAATATTAATAAAATATTAAATCATACCTATATCAACTTAAACTTTTTTGTTTAATGATGATTTAACGTTAAACTTTATGTGAATTTTTAAGTCTACAAATAAATAAATAGAGGCCAACAAGAGCATAGCTCAACTGGCATACAGTTGTAATGATAACTACGGGTCTTTGGTTCAAATCCCCCACTCCATATTGTTAAAAATAATAATAATAATAAATAAATAGAAGGTTTAAAGTATTGATAAAATAGTTTAATTTAACATAAAATTAGGAGAGGGAAGACGGGATAATACGAAGCGAGAGAAGAAGCCAACTGCAAATTGCTTTGGTTCTTTTTGTTATCGTTCCTTTTGTCCTCTTGCCATCTATGATTGAGAATATCATAAACATTCTAAGACATTATATTAGTCATTACGTGGTATTATGGGTGGGGATCGGAAGCCGGCTAATGAGATGCATTGGAAAATAAGCTCCACGTGGCGTATTCTCGTTCTTCATTTTCTCTCTGTTTGAATCAGGGCCACGGTCTGCCAATAAGAAACCACCTAGGAAGATCGATAAGTTATGAGTTCGTGATTATTCATTATTTATTGAAAAATACATTTTTATATATGATAACGTTTGGGAATGCAACCAAAATCTTATATGATAACAGTTAGGAAAAAATTTGGTTGCATCTGCTCCCTACATACCACAATCAAAATGTTTGATATGTAGGAACCGATATGCAGCCAAGTGTTATTCTCATAAGTAAAAGAATAAAAACTCCACAAGTATGAAGCCTTTTGAATGAAACCAAAGCTATGAGAACTTATATTTAAAGTGGACAATACCATATGATTGTACCTAACAATAATATTCTTATAAAATTCTTGCATATTTGATATTGCTTATCTATATATATATCATTATGGGATATTGACCATTTAAACTTTGAACTTTAAACTTCATTTTCCAATTAGTTTCCTTTTATTCATATCATTTTATTTTCAATTTAAAATACTTATAAGTCATAAGTAGGAAGTTGTAAAGTTACCACCGTCTTGATTAGTTGATTTATGTTTAAATTGACTCATAATTTTGCTCGTACTCATTACTTTATATAATTAATTCTCATATTTGTCTACATAAGTTGTCATCTAAAACCATATATACAAATATAATAATCTTTTAATTTTAATATTAAAAAAACAAATTAAATATAGTGAAGTCTACAAGGAAATTCATAACACTCATTGCCAAAGTGAGCATATACTAGCGGTAATTGACATGTGCCCTCGATCAAGAGGTCAGAGGTTCGAATTCCCTTGTTGATGTATTAAAAAAAAAATCATAACCAATAGTTGTATATTTAATCTCTTTTTTCATAAATTACGATATATAGCATTATCTCATCACAAATCTAGTCCAATTAATTTAACAATTTTCAAAATTTAATTATTCATATAACATACATGAATAAAGAAAGAATCATACAGCACTAATTTGAAATGTCTCATATAATCAAATATCACGTAATTGGGCCATGTTTCTTTCAGCCCACGCGATGAAACGAATAGCTAAACTGAAAGAAGTCATCCGCAGCATCGTAACAATTTTTTACCTTTTTATTACCATACAAACTCGCCAACTCGGAACGACAAAACAGGAAGAAAACCATATCAACAAAATCAAAACAACAAAAATCTGCGTATTCCTCTTATAAATTATGGGGACAATAAGCCTGTCGGATAAAACATAAAGCGACGGAAAAGGTGATCGACTTCGCCGGAAAACCTTCAAATTCCGACCATGGAGCTGGTTTACCGAGTTATGTTCGCCGCCTTCTTCATCGCTTGTTCTCTAATCCTTGCAACCTCTCCGGCGGCGGCTGCGGCTGCTGGGAACGGCGGGCGCAACTTGCATGCCGGATTTTATCGAAATAGCTGCCCTCAGGCGGAGATAATCGCCGCCGATGTTGCCGAAAACGCCCTCGGTCGAGATCCAACTCTCGCTGCTAGCCTCATCCGCCTATTTTTCCATGATTGCTTTGTCAATGTAAGTTCTTCTGCGATTTGGAATTTTTATGCTACTAACCAGCAATTTAGATTTAAATATTCAGTGAAGTTAAGGAAAGGTTTATTTAAATTTTCAATTAACTAAAAAAAAATCAATTTTGTTAAGTTTCAAATTTTTTCTACCTCTAACTTTTTAGATTTCAATAGGGTTAAATTACAAGTTTAATTTTCATTGTGTCTAATTAATTCCTCATAATTCCATTAACTTTGGGTTAAGAAAATCCAAGTTTGTATTTATTGTAAAAAAAAAAAATTAAAAAAAACTTTCAAGTTTTTATTTAATAGGTGAAGATACATTTTAAATTAATGAATTATTAGTCATAAAATTGAATTTTGTTTCTACTATGATAGTAAGTTTCAAACAAATTAGAAAGTTGGGTAAAATAAGTGTCATATTTGGTCCTTTGAGTTATTAAAATTTAAAACTTTTTGGTCAATCATATTTGAAGTTAATTTTTATTTGGCCATTGAAATTTCAAAAGTGTCATATTTAGTTCATGAGGTTTGAAGTTGATCATTAATTGGTTCGTGAAGTTTGAAAATAGTTTTTAACTTGAATAGAGTTATTCACTAGTTGATGATGGGAGAGTTAAAATATGTTAACATACTTTGTTGATATTTATATTTTAAATGAGTTAGACTTTTTTATACTCAGAACCAATTAAAACACAAATTTAAATTCCAACGACTACTTATAAAGCAAAATTTAATCTTGTGGATCAAACATTAGACCAAATAAAAAAATAAGTTCAAAATCTCAAACATAAAAAATGTATTTTATCTTATTTGTTTTAAAAAAAATGTACAGGACTACTGAAAATTCACGGACCAAAAAATGTATTTAGTAAAAAGTAAAAAATGAGATAAAAATGCAATACATATTTAAGTTATTTAATTGAAAGTTTAGTGTAAAAATGTACACAACTACATATTTAAGGGTAAAATCGATATTTTTCCTACCTATTTTGAGAGTTAAAAACCAAAATTAAAAAAAATAATAATAAAAAAAAAAGACCGAAAGTTACTAATAAAAATTGACATTGAAACCCGCTCATTAAACATTACAAAATTGCTTGAGATTCACGTTGAAGATTTGCAACCAAACAGGGATGCGACGCTTCAATTCTACTGGATTCAACGGTTTCCGGCGAGCCAATAGAAAAGACATCACCGGCAAACGGAAAAACTCTGAGAGGCTTCGAATTGATCGACGAAATAAAAGCCAGAATCGAGACCGAGTGCCCCGGAATTGTATCTTGCGCAGATATATTAGCCTTCGCAGCAAGAGACGCCACCGTCTTCTCCGGTTTACCGTACTACATAATCCCGGGCGGCCGCCGCGACGGTCTCTCCTCCCGCGCCGCCGCCGTACTCGGTAACATCCCAACTCCGGTAATGACCGTCGACACCATGGCGGAAATATTCACAAGAAAGGGCATGACGGTGGACGAAATGGTGGTCCTAACCGGAGCTCACTCGGTCGGAAAAGCACAGTGCAGCTTCTTCGATTACAGAATTTACAACTACAGCGGAACCGAATCTCGAGATCCTAAATTGGCGGTGGATTACGCTTATTACCTGTCGGCGAAGTGTCCGCCGCCGGAAGTGGTTCCGGCGGCTTTCGAGAAAGAGAGAGGAGAAAGGCTAGTGAATTTCGATCCGTCGACGCCTCTGAGGCTGGATAATTCGTTCTATTCGAGGCTGTTGGAAGGAAGAACGTTGTTTCAATCGGACCAGGATCTGGCGGACGATCCACGAACGGCGGAGCTTGTCGAAAGAATGGCGGATCATCCGAGGATATGGGCGAAGAGTTTTGCTAGGGCTATGGTTCGGCTCAGTAGGGTGGATGTGATCACGGGAAAAGCAGGGGAGATTAGGAGGAACTGCCGAGCTGTTAATTAAAAATATTGTTTATTATTATTATTATTATTATTTTTTGTGTATTTTTTTTTCATCCTTTGCAACAATAAATGTAGAAAATATAATATTTTGGTTCTTTTTTGAAAAGAAAATGAAGAGGAGAAAATTGCAAATCCATTCAATTTGGTGATTTTTTTTTTATCTCGTTTTTCTATGTTGTTTTTTTTTATTCAAAAGATTAATAGAAAAAGGAAAAAAGAGAAGTCTCAATATCATAATTAGGTAAGGTTGAATATGGATTAGGTGAGGTTGGAAGCATTTTTGGGACGAACCTGAAAATTTAGATTGGTTTAGTCGTCCAACTTATCTATCCAAGGTTAGTGGACAACCCCTATGTTAATGAGACAAATTGGACACAAAATTGAAAGTTTGTGATCTCAATAAGCATAACATTCAATTTTATATATAATAGATTGATTAATTTTTAAAAATTTCATATGTATCTATTAGACACACAATTGAAAGTTCATAAAATCTATTAGACATTTTAAATTTCAAAATTTATTAGATACTTTTTAAAGTGTAGAAACCTAATTTATACAACCTCAAAGTTCACTAACCACAGTTGTAATAAAACCAACAATAAATGTACAACAATTTCTCGTATTAAATTATTCTCGTTCTTATACAGAGTACGAAGTATCTGCATAGTTAGACTTTTCTATCTTTGTTCTTCTAGATTAAACGTCTGCCCCTCATCCAAATATAATATTAAAATTATCTGTTTCACAAAAAAATGTTAAATTAATAATAATAAATACATTAAAATCAATATAAAAAAGTCGTCCAGTGAATCGAATTGTTTAATCGACGCGAGCGCCCATTCCGTAGGCCGCATTGGATACAATTCATTTATAAATAAATTGACAACATGTCAATCCTTCCGCGAGACTGAGATATACGTTTCCGGGACCGGTTTTCCATTTTTTGCGCCATTTCCAGAGAGAGTTTGCAGCAACTAGAACACTGAGATCGACATGAAAGCTCTCTTCCATCCTCAATCTTCATTCCTTCCTGCGCATCAGGCTCGCTGCAGAAACCATGGAGATCTGCTCCGTTTGCAGGTTCAAACACCGTTAGTATTTCCTGTAAAAGATCGAGGACGTCGGATTAGAGGCAATCGGATGTGTTTGACTGCGAAAGCTGAAATAGATTGGGCCACGATTGATCAATTAGGACTTTCGGAATCGGATATGCAGAGTCCGGCAATTTCCTCTTCGTATCGTAGTTTGAATTTATCGAAGCCAAACCAGACGGTGCTGGAAGCTCAGGCTAGGGTTTGCACAGGACCTACTCAGACCAGGCCGCTCAGTGAAGAACAAGCGTTTAAAGTGTTGGATACAATTTTAAGATCAGGTACTTCTTTCTTACTTTCTTTCTGTTTTGAGGAAATATCAGGTACTTCTATATTCAATCGTAGTTACGTTTTTATTCGTCGTTTTCATATGTTAGCGGCCGGATTTAGTGCTGGAGGGAAATCGGATAGTAGATATTTCTGGAGAAAACAAGAGGATAGGACTCTTGAAAACGTGTTCTCCCATACGAGGCTAAAATTCTGGTGAACTTGATCTTCCTTAAGTTCATTGTTTCTGTGTATGACGAGAAAAAAAAAAAAAGTTAGGCGTCCTCTTTGTCATAATTTTCGCGGTTTAGAAAACAATAATAAATCGGTATGACAGTTGAAGAAAACTTCTATAAAATTTAAAGTCAAACTAGTTCAGCACTAAAAATCCGAAGATATGTTCTAGTTCTCCCATACGAGGCTAACATTCAGGAGAACTTGATCTTCCTCAAGTTCAATGATTCTGTGTCTGACAAGAAAAATATTTAGGTATCATCGATCCAGTCTTGTCGTTAGCTAAATTTTGACCTAATAGTCGTGGTTTAAATAAACAATAAGTCGATAAGATAGTTAAAATGAACTTAAAATTGTTAGTCAAACCGGTTCTGCGAAATCTGTTGAACTTACGTTGCTGAATATCACATTTATGTAATGCTTCTATTTGGCCTGAACCGGAGGTGTTCAATATTTTATCGTTGCCAATGTTTCAGCCAAAGGAGAGCTTAAAGATGAAGAGGAAGTGTCACAGGCTCAGCTTGGGGCATTCTTTTCTGCAATGACAATACGCGCAAATGTCTTTCCTGAGGCAACACAGTGGAGTGAAGGGGAAAAGAAGGCAATGACAACATTTTGGCCAATGCTAGTTCGAGTTCTACCTCCTGATGTAATCTTCATTGCTGATCCTGAGGGTTCCATTATGGGAGGGAGTTCGATTGGGCCTCAATTTGTTGGGAAGGGTGCCTATGAAATGAGGTTGGTTGGTGCCCTTAGAGAAATTTTAGCAGGTGGGCATCTTGGGTATGAGGAGGTCCAAGGAGTGATGAGAGATGTGCTTCCACTTAAAACAGAAAGGGAGGAATCGTCAGGAGTGAGTGATTCACTGCTTTCAGCCTTTTTAATTGGTCAACGTATGAACAGGGAAACTGATAGAGAGCTTAAAGCACATTGCCTTGCATTTGATGATGAAACAGGTGAGTATTTTACACTGATCAGTATATTTCTTTGGTACATGCAAATCAAACCATGACTCTCGTGATTAAGTATTGAATGATGAATATTGAAAATAGGTCCTACTCCGGTTGCTGATGTTAGATCATTGACTCATTATGGGGAACCTTATGATGGAAATACACGTTATTTCAGGAGCACATTGTTTGTTGCTGCGGTGAGATCCTGTTATGGGGAATCTTGCTTGCTCCACGGTGTGGAATGGATGCCTCCAAAGGTCAACCCAAGCTTTCTTTTTCCTTTTTCTTTTGATTTTAGCAAACAGGTTGTTGATTAGGAAGAATCACCTACATTTTTAGGAACATGGATATCATCTGACAAATGCATCTTCTTATCCTACTTATTCCATCTCTTTATTCCAAAACCTTAATTGTTCTGATAGAAGGTTCTTTTTATGTTTAAGCATGATCTGGTGCTCTATGAGCTGAGTGTACCTTTTTTAACTTTGTTTTTTCAATTCTTCCACTGGTCATCTTCCATAGGGTGGTGTTACTGAAGAGCAGATGCTGAAATTTATGGGCGCAAACACAAACTTATTCCCATTGCATGCAAAAAAACTTCTTGAGGTTCACTATTTTCTGCTTGATTCTAATTTATACATTAATTATGATTCTATTTAATTCTCATTCATGCACATAATGTCATTCTTCGTCTTAATCTTTTCTCTGTCACTAATATATTTCAGGACGAGGAGGTTGGTTTTGCCTATGTAAGTCAGCGTGAAGCTCGCCCATCTTTGTATGAAATCTAGTCAGTCTGTTAATATGTCATTTTGTATCTATTGTTGTTAGACTTAGAACTTACTTTTTCTTCTTTTCTTTCTTATATTTGGATTTATCAGTATTGTAATAACAATATACTGGTAGTTCCTTCGAAGTGCGATCTCTAATTGATTCAACCCATCTCTTGTTTTAATTAACCTATTCCTTATTTTATGAACAAGAAGAGTATTCTTTTTGTGATTTTTGTAGATATTCATTGATTGGGCTGAGGGAGCACATAAAGAAACGGCCACCATTGGCAACAACTGAAAAGGTTCAGCAATTTGTGAAGGTGAAGAATCAATTTTTGACATGATATCAATCTCCACATTTTTGTGTAAACAATCTCTGTGCGAGTTATATACACTGAACGTGATCTTTCAGTTTTATATATCTTACAAAATAATGAATATTGTCTTACGATAACCGACAAGTGATTATTAGAAATATCGACAACAATATAAAATTGTATATGGACAACAGTATGATATTAAGGGTAGACTCATCAGCTTTTGGTAGATTCGCTTAACCAACAATGAAAGCCCAAGTTTCTCACGATGTTTATCAGGCATTCACATGATTCATCAGCTTATTGTATAACACCAAAGATTCAAATCGATCAAGGAATGATAGTATTAGTGTTTATCGTTTTACTTCTATTGTAATCTTTAATTAAACGTTATTTGTAGAATGTTTAGAAAGAAAAATGATTTATATTTGCTTTAGAAAGTGGTATATTAAGAGGGGTATAAGATATCATTTTCTCTGCTTTATACTATTCATTGGTAGTAGGGGCCGTGTTTCCTAGCCTAATATTTTAGTTTGTAGTGAAATACATTTATTTCAATATTTAACTTAACATTACTTGGTAGGTGAAATGAATTCTTTATGTGTTCAATATAATCTTTGTCATTCTGATCTGTTATGATCTAACAGATTTTTTTTTTTCCTTTTCAATTTAAAAAATGATTATTTCTTTATCTGAAAATGGTTAAATGTCTACTTTTGGTTATGCATTACATTATAAATGTTAAATCTGCAAATGATTATAGAATCATTTGATTGATTTTCTTTTCAATTTTTTAATTTTGACAATGAGTCTCCAATAATATATGAATTTCTCTGATTATAAAGCTGAGTTTGGATCCTAGTTGTCAATAATATTACAAGGTGTTTAAAGGGAGATTTAAAATTGTGTTCCAGATATCCTTAGATGAATAGTATACACAATTGGTCCATGCTGTGCATCTTCTTCCCAATAAATACATAGTTTGTAGAATTTTCAAGTATTATCTGGATAAGTAACATGTAGAGGATCATGGCAAATGCAGGCTAAAGGGAAGGAAGCTATTGTGACTGGATTCTATCATCACGGTTATGAGGAACCACTTCTAATGCTAATGAGGAGAAGGGGTGTTCATTCCTGCTTAGTCGTGAAGGTTTGAATTTAATTTTATTAGATCATCTAATGAAATGATATGTCCTCGGAGAATGTTTTTAAGCTCACCAGTAGGCTTGAAATAAAACCTTGAATGTTGATCATATTTTGGCATGGTATAGCATTGCAATAATATATATGGTTCCTGAAGTCATAACTTAATTATTCCCAAATGGAGGTTGCTTATTTGAGTGATCTCTGGAACTTGCCTTTTAAACAATTGAAACGTTTCTAGGACTCAGTTTGCTACTTACTTGTGCAATGCCTTGAACATTTCTCTTACTCATGTTATAGGGTGAGGAAGGAGCCCTCTCAATGACGACAAGGTTGCGGTCGGCTGATGCTTCAAAAGGGCTTCCTGTGAACTACTGTTCTGGTTTTCGATCACTGAGCATGCAATCAGCCTGCGAAGTTGATGGTTTTAACTTCAACCCTTTTGTCTTTTTGGCTTTACTAATTCTGAATCAAGATGAAGATCATTTTGACCTTTTGGCCTTCAATGCATCGTAAAAAATGAAATAATTGTATCGCAGGAGTATCACGTCACAGTTTCAGCCTTGAGGTCAATGCCGCAGATTATGGATTTCAACCCACTGATACTCCAAGAACTGACAGATCGGTACTGTCCTACAGTCTTTTTTTTTTATTATTATTATTTCCACTCTTCTTTCCCATACTTTGGATAACTCTTGTTCTAATACAAACAAATTTTGTGGTATAATCCAATATTTAATGGGGAATGGGGAGAAATTAATTATAAATTATAGTGAAGTGTGAGAATTTGAAGATTTGTAGCTAAAAAATGTCATGTTTGTGGCCTTTTCTCTATTTTGTCAAAAAAAAAAAAAAAAAAAAAACGCCCAAAAGATATATCAGCAATATATTCTTTTTGCACCAGTTAGGAGACCTCTTTTGCAACTTTTTTTAGTGTTTGATTGATTAATGATATAATATACATACAGACCTTTTATGAGGAAGAATATTTCCCTAGGTTAGAAAGTGCTTTTGGTTCTTTCTTATCATTTAAATCTTATCTAATCCATTGTCAAAAAAAAAAAAAATCTTATCTAATCCAAATTATCCAATGGCTTTCGTTTCTCTTACATGGTTTGAATCCGCTTTTTATACTAATATCTAAAGCGGCTGTGTTTTCCATTTACCTTTTGATTTTGATTTTTAGTTTTGGTAAATTAAGTCTATACACACATACTTCCACCTATAAGTTTCTTGATTTTAGTATCAATTTTCTACCATGTTTTCAAAAACCAAATCCAATTTTGAAAAAAAAAAAAGTAGTTTCAAAAACTTGTTTTTGTTTTTAAAATTTAGTTAGAAATTCAAATGCAACCTTAACTAAGATGAAAGTCATGGTAGAAAATCTAGAAGAAAACAAGCATAATTTTCAAAAATCATTTTCATTCTGTATAAATGGACTAACTTTATATAATTTCATTATTGCATAGTATTCTCTTTCATTGTTTTGCAACTTGTCTATATCTTCAGGTATCGAAGAACATAGAGTTGGGCCTAGCAGCTCTCAACGGTGAAAAAGGACCAGCGTACGATAGAATTGTTTTGAATGCTGGAATGGTGGATCACTTGTTGGGATGCAATGGCGCCGAAGATGTATCCGTAGCGATGGATCGGGCTAGAGAAGCCATCGACAGTGGCAAAGCTCTTAAACGCCTCTTAAATTATATAAAGATTTCTAACAAGCTGAAGTAGAGAAAAGACAGAGCAGTTCGTTCGTTCTTCCTTTTTACTCCAACAGATAAATTCATTTTGTTTCACTTTTATCTTTTAGGTCAGTGGTTGTGGTTCCAGGAATGCTGCGGGGAACAAGTGGACTGGTTTTTTGTTTTGTATCCTTCCTGCCCATGTTGTACGCTATTTTCTTTTTTTGTGCTTTTGATGTGGTAAACAATTTAGAATTCAAATGCCTTATACCCAACATTCTTTGTAATCTAAATGGCCTACAATAATGGTACACAATTCTCGATAACTAGTTTACTTATATTTACCGATTACTTATTTTTGGCATTCTTTTTCTGGAAGGTTTTGGGTTAAATTTTTGTTTTGAAACTATGTTTACATTTCTTCTAAAAAAAAAAAAACTATGTTTAAATTTTGAAAACAAACAAAACATGTATTTCTGTTTTTGAAGTTTTTTCTTTTTCTTACATCTCCCCCTTCAATTTAGCCTTTTCTCTCTAAAACTAACCACCATCATGTAACCTTTTCCCTAAAAAATCTCTAACTCCTCTCGTTAATTATTGTTCTCAATGAGAATCATTATTAAAAAAAAGAAAAATTATATTTTCTTTTTTTTTTTTTTTTGCCCAAAATGAGCCTAACTTGACGGCGCAATTGTCACCTCAAATTGTCGTTGAACTCAATTTAAAAAAAAAAAAAAAGAAGTTACTTTCTTTTCATAAAAATTAGGTTAAATTATAAAAAATACCCCTAAACTATGGGTTTGTTTAAAAATTGCCCCTGAACTTTGAAAAATGTTTCAAAAATACCCTTGACGTTAATTTTTTATGAAACCGTTATAATTTACGGTGGGAGGAGAAAAAAAGAATAAGCATTTTTCAATAAAGGTATTTTTTAATTTTTTTTTTAAAGTTCAAGAGTATTTTTTAAAACTGAAACTTTAACGGTTTCCATCCAAAAATTAACAGCAAAAATATTTTTGAAATATTTTTCAAAGTTCAGGTGTATTTTTGAAAATTTTCAAAGTTCAGGGGCAATTTTTAAACAAATCCTATAGTTTAAGGATATTTTAGCCTAAAAATTATAAAACAAAAACGTTATAGACGGGTCTTAATCAATCTTTCACTTATATATACTCACCGAGAATAATATGAGACTTGATATGCAGATGTTTCATTCGTAGAACGAGCTGGCAGAGACACTTTCAGTCACGTCGCTGCTCCGTGGCTGTAAAAGACAACAGCAAAGCAAACCCATTTTTGCCGGTGGATAGGTACATCCTCATATGTGCATCGCAAATCAAATTCATACAACAATTATTCGCTAGTTATGGTCTAAAAAAAAAACCAATGGTGATAAAACATAATACACGTCATACATAAAAGCACAAATTTATAGGAAAAGAAAGACTGAAGCAGAGCTCACATGTTGATCATCTTGAGATGGAAAAGGCTTCAAAACAGTCGTTGCTTCTACTATATACGAAGCGCTGCAGTTATAGAACCGGCAAGGCTAAGAACTTCAAAAGGGGCTCTATTCGCGACTTCTTTAACAGTCAATGGGCACGAATCAGTAATCCAGAAGTAGGTAAGCCCGTTCTCAGGAAGCCCTGTAAATGATTGGAGCTTAAGGAGTGATGACAACTGAAGATATATGCAGCATTTAAATAATTATTTCATTTTGTATACAATGACTACTTGATTCTGTATGTTGCATTGCATTCCCATAAGTACCACAGTTATTGAAACATGAAGCGAAGCGCGAGTACCAAAAATGTTGGGGGATAAATCTACTGGTTATTTCGAGGATTCCATGCGAATCAAAATCAAAGCATACGCTAACTTCAAGCTCATTTCCTCACGACTGTCTCTTTGATTACAGATACTCTTAGAACGCTAGAGATGATGCCCTAAGGACTCGTCAACCAGGATATTCTAGTACATAAGAAATTTTAATTCAAAAGTAACCCCGTATTTCATGATGTATTTTGAATTGTTAGAAGTGATTGATGTATATTGTTAAATATTAACCCAATAACAGAAGTTCTAGATGAAAACTGGAGCAGGATGGCCGATAGATTCACTGATGGTTTCAAAATTTTTAAAATCTTTTTGGTCTGGATATGTGGGAAGGGTGGATCAACACAACTTTTTTGTCAATACTCTTCAATTTATTTTCTTAAGTTGATGATTCTGGATGTTGGGTTTCGTGAAGAATATTTATACTCCCTTCCTTCTTAGTGGGGGAGTTATTCCACACGCATATTGTTTTTTTTTTTTTTTTTCCTTTTTCGATAAGCCGATATTATAAAATAACGGTGTATTAATATAAAGCCGATATTATAAAATAACATGCTAGGGAAAACAAATAACAGAGCAATGCAATACCTCCATTATCATGTTGAAACCGTTGCCACGATCTATTTGGAAAAATCCCGTGTGTAACATAAGCACTGATTTTTGCTGCTCCGTGTGCAGCCAGCACTTTCTATAATGTGAAAAGAGTAAGGGCACTTTCCATGATATCCTCAATAAGAGATTCCAAGACAAGAATTTAGTTACCTGGCACTCTATTAGAGTTCCACCCGATTGAACCAAATCATCAACAATCACAACATGCCGTCCTTTTGGTTCTCCCTCCTTTAGGCGCACAATTCTTTGTTCTCCTTCCCGAACTTTGGCACATACAATCTAAAATATCAACAAGATCTTTGATCAATCAGAACAACTTAAAAAAAAGGTTAGGCATAGCAGGATATAGATCGTCGTGCAACATTCCTCGTGGAAAATATGTGTTGGAGGCACGGTTGCAATTATATGTTTGTCTAGACCATGTTTTAATTTCCTTGTGTGTTTGAGTATGTGCTGGAAGGAGAATTGTAATGTAACAGATGGCCAGAAGGGATCAGAAAACTATTAAAGCAGTTATTCAAGACATTGCTTCCCTTTCTTCCTTTCCTTCTTTTAAATAATTGTTTACAAGTGTTATCCCATCATATACCAGAAAAATTAAATGGCTTTATACAGACCTCATGATTGGAAACATACATTTTGTCTGTCACACTATGATAGGGTTGCTAGTTGCTACTGACTATATTAGAAGTCTAATCAATTAAAATTTCATATGCAATGAATGAACAATAAAAATTACACATTAAACACAAAGAAAATGGGTTGAAAAATTATCGTGCTATAAAAAGATTTTAAAAACTTGGGAAGACAGTTTAGAATTCTTATCACAAGATCACCTATTGTCTATTGTGAAGGCAATTGCATAAGGTTTAAAGAAGCTCAGCTGCTATTGAGTATTAAGGTAAACCTTTAACAAATTGCCCAGATAAAAAGGGTATAGAATCCGGAGCAATCAGGGGATTACTCTGTGAACTATTTATTTCAGCAGTTTGTGGACAAATCAGAGACTCTGCTGAGAAACATCCTAAAGGTTATGGAAAGACAAGATGCAAAAGAAAACAAAGTCCTCATGGACATCACTCCTTGGAGTTAATCCATGGGAGATTATTCAAAAAAGATCAGGAAGATGATGTCAAATACCAATTGTTCCCAGCCTTGATGCAAATTCAGTTCTTACTGCTTGAATGTCTGTTCAGGGAGTTTAGAATGAGCTATAAGGCATCTGAATGCCAAAGCCAATACACTACAAATTATGTGTGGGGATAGATTGAGAGAATAAGCAAGAAAATTGTATGGGTGAATAAAGTTGGTACGCATAGGGAGCCGTGGCTTGAGCAAAGTAACAGACCTTTTGTAGGAAAAGGAAGGGAAGGGAGGAGTTATAGGCGTTGATAAAATTCATTGCTACAAAATGGTATTCTCTCTAGCCAAACCTATTTGTTAACTCGCCAAGAGTATTTGGGAGTAGTTTTTTGAGAGGTCATAAGATAGGGATATATTTTGCTTCCCCTATCGTATTTCTATTTTTCATCAAAACCATGAAAATTTTCTTCTCTATAAAATAAAGGTTAAACAGACAAATATGACTGTGGCAATGTCAATACTTCATACAATGCATCTATAGATTAAAGAAATCATGCCAAATCCATTATTTGATTCTCATCAACAAATTTGCTTAGTATTCATGCTCGTGAATCTAAAACTCATACTTGCAAACATATGCCTAAAAATAAAACAATTTTCACTTTCATTCAAATATCTATTCTTACTCATTTTAAGCTATCACAAACCAATTCTTTTAAATGTTTTTTTAAATATGATGATGTTCCTAAAACAACTATTAATTATAAGAACCTTGGGTCCTTCCCCGTGAAATAGCCACCAATCCCTATAAACAGAAGAATAACAAGAGCATAAAGAGTTGAAACTAAATTTGAAATTCCCAGCATGGTCTCATGAACTGACATAGAGATCAAAAGATAAGTTGCATATCTAGATAATTGGAAGTCACGAGTTAAAACTTTGACGACCACCCACTAATAGCCTATGAGTTTCCAAATATCAAATGTTGCAAGTCATATGATTGTCTCGTGAGATTAGTCATGATGCACAAGAACTAATTCAAATGCCTACGTTTAAAGAAATCTTCACGTCTGAGTATGCCTATTTTTTTTTTTTAAACAAGAAACTAAGTGTTCCTAATTTTGACTTCCTCGTATGGTATAATTGAATTTCTTTGCTTATGAGTCCACCTTTTTCTTTCCAAATTTCCACTAATGTTTTGATTATTTTCACTCTTTTGAGAAACATTCCTAGTTAGTTCCTTTAAGTTCACATAAACACTTGTCCGCACTATCCTCACTATACCAAACCTTCTAGCTTGAAGCATATTAAAGTCACTCTTCAGTTTGTTAGGTCCAACTTTGCTGCTAGCAAAATTTATGTCAGAAACTTAGTGAAACTGAGAAATTTATACAATTTTACTGTGGAAATCGTGAAAAACCATATGCATTAAATCCACTACGTGATTATTTAATGGCAGTTCTGTCTTCTAGACAAGGTCTCATTTTATTCACTCTGAGAAAAGAAACATTGTAATTCTCGTGTTTCCTCTCTTAAATTCTGAACTCCATTAACTTGCTTGTGTGAAGATTAACTAAACTGATTGTAAACCAATTGAAAATTTAAGTTTTACCTGCAAACTTAAGTCTTAAAAACTAAAACCAACTTATCCAACTCTCTTGAGTTGTGTAGAGCCTATTACACTTGATCTCCTTGTTTAATGATATTCATTATGGGTCTCACACACGAATATCAAAACAAACAAAAAAAAAAAGAGTAAGGGCCTTACACAGTCAATCATATTCTCTTCACGACAAGGATGATGTTAGAGTCAATATAATTTATTTACCGTAGGAAAATGCTGCAGCTGTTTATGAAATCTTTTCCATGCTCCATCATCAGGAAATGCAATCGCTATCTGGAAAGCAGAAAATTCTAATGAGAGAGACTTCAAACTAAAATCTATTCTTTCTACTTCGAAAGTCTGAATCGATCATATCTCACAATGCAGTTTTGAGATAAATCATGGACGATTAATAATAAGTTTCTTTCACTTTTCAAAAAAAAAAAAAAAAAATAAAAAATAATAAGTTTCTTTCATGAAAACATCCATAATTACATCAGCATAAGTTATAAATGAACATGTAGGAAGAAACAATAATAAATATAAGAGAAGAGCTTACATTGTCAGAATCTGGCAACTGCTGCAGTCTATTTTTTAGCAAAGGAATTCCACTCTCAAAGCAAGGTAAAATGTTGTCACCGAAGTAAAACCTCTCCTAATGAAAAAGTGCAAGAAATACCTTATAAGAAAGCCGTTGAATAGGAGGAAGAACTCAAAAAAAAAAAAAAAAAACAAACAAACAAACAAAAAGAAGAAGGAGAGAGAGAAAGAAAGAGTGACGAAGGATTCTTGTAGGCATAAGCAAGTCATCTTATAAAAAGGAAGTTGTGTTCATTTTATATTTTAAGATCGTAGCTAATGAACCTGCAAGGCATGAATGTCAAAAGTCACTAGACTTGTTGGTCCTCCTCTTGAAATTGGTATATTTGATAGAATCCGAGCAAGAGTAAAAGCTGTTGCAACATCTCCTTCATCCTCCATACGCTCAAAAGTTCCGGTTGGAAAGAAGGGAAGAACAAGCGTAAATGAAGAGATGAACAATTTCGGCAGTGCATAAATAACGGAGAGTTGCTCAAAGATTACAGATGGTGAACTGAAGGATGCCAGAAAAGCCACATGCTGTCCACGAATTCCTTGAGCATTAGGTATGAATATGTTCGGAAATCCATCTTCAAACTTCCTAACATAAGAACGTTGCAAGCATTAATCTAAAGGACTTCTGATTTTGAATAAACTTTAACTAGAACGAATACAAGTAGAAATGAGAAACTTAAGCAGCTTGTGTTGTCATGCTTTAATTAACAGATGTTAGGCACGTTAATAAATTTTCCATCAGCAGAATTCGCAAAGTTGTTTTGAAGTGAAAAATGCTATAAACTCGAAAACATAGGCGAGCTTCCAAAATCTCAACAATTCAACATTGTGATCAGGAGCACAAATAACTTCACAGCGCTGCGCTGCGCAGGAAGACAATCTTAATCGTTTCCTCTGCGGGGACATTTAGAGGTCTGAAATGGAAACCAGAACTTGAAAGCACAACCAAACATTCTGGATCGTCGCATTAATAAACTTCGGAATCGGAATTAAAAATAACCGCAATGAATAGAAACTACTGAATGAAGCTTCTCTTACAGAATTCTTTCCGATATCTAAAATAATCTAACTAACCTCCATGAGATATTACGTAGCTCAATTCCATCAGTCTCAGCAGCGATTTTCTCCGCGAGAATCTTCGTCTCCGCGCAGAAAAAGAGGCAGATCTTCTTGGCGTCGCTTTTAGAACTCAATTCCAGAGCCGTGGCGGCGGCAGCCATTTGTACCGAGGTCGAAGTAGGAGCAGAGTTTTTAATTGAAGAGAAAGGATCAGTACCAGGAACGCTTTCGACGGTCCACTGGTAAGAATTCTCGAAATTCTTGATCTCGCACGCAATGCGGCGCTTGATCTTCGAACATCCGATCGCATATGTTCTAGAAAATGGCACCGACGATGAAAATCGGGAGGAATTGACGGGTGTGTTAGGGTTTTTGAACGGAAAGCGAAGAGCGCGATTTGCCGCCATATGGCGGATGTGACTCTCGTGACTGGCGCCGTTTTTTGCTGCACTTGGATGCCTCTTTAACCGTATAAAGGTTGTTCCGGTTGCCGATGACGGTAGCGGTATGCAGTCAAAAATACCCTCGAGCCTCTAAAATCGCGCGTATTTCTGCGGGGTAAAAATGTAATCATGATTAAACGGTGACGTTTCTACCTTCTTATGTTTGCATTCGCGGAACTTCCGAGGCCGCCTGGTACTTTGCCCTTCTGTGACATTTCGCAGCCCATTCAAAAATTATAAATTTGTTTTTATTCACAACAAAAATGGAAAACATTGGTGGATTTGTTATTAACTTATTGATAAATTGTTCTACTTCCAAAAATTTAGAATAATAATAACAAATTAGTCACTTTTTTTTTTTTAGTTTAACAATTCCTTTGTAATAGTTGTCAAAAAAAAAAAAAAAAAAAACCTTCGCTATCATCATTAGAATTAGAATTTGTACACTGAACTATCTTTAAATTGTTAATTAGTCACTTGTTTTAACAATGTGCACTTCTTTATTTATAGGTTGAAAATCATTTTGGTCCATGAATTTTTATAATAGTATAACAAGTTGGTTCTTTGCTATGATTGGTAACAAATTAGTTCATGTATTTTCAATTTAGTAACAATTTATATAATTATAAACTACAATGAATTGATTAAATGAATATGAATGCTATTTTTGAAGGTGTAATTTTCATATAGACTACCAACGATAAAGTCAACAAGAGCATAACTCAACTAGCATAAATATTAAGAAGTTAGATGTTCAAATCTCTCACTATACATGTTGTTATTTTAAAAATATATATATAGAGATAATTAAAATTTGTTTGATGAAAGTATGGAAAATAAAAGGTGAAAATAGAGTTTAAACCAAAACTTATTTTATGTTCAGTAATTAATTGACTCTTCAAGTTTTGTATTTTAACTCTATATATATTTTTAAAATTTTATGTTTTTATTCTCTTCTTAAAAAATAAAAAAGCTTTATTTAATTTAATTAACTTTACAAGTTTTTTTTTTTTTTTTTTTTTTTTTTTGTTAAAATGGTGCTAGAAGCTGTTGATTTTGAAAATCGAATGGTATGGTGTACATCTCTTTAAAATTTTTGTCATTGAGTTCACAATAATGTATTGATAAAAAATAAATTATAGAAAACAAAATTCATAACAATAGTATGTCAAACAATGTACGACAAAGTGAGCTTAGCTCAACGGTAATTGTCATGTAGTTCTATACTATTTGTGAGTCTGTTTCTGTCCATGTTGAAGATATACCTGCATCAAGTACTAGCTGTACAACATCTACTAGCACCTTTGCCTTGTCTCTGCCTATTATACTAAACATTTTGTTTTCTTGAAAAAACTCTGTAACCACCATCGTCTCTCATTTATTATTTAAAATGATCATTCATGGACCCACGTTCCCATCATTAACTGTCGCATCCACATTCATTTTGAAACGATTGATAGGTGGTGGAATCCATCCATTGGAAAAGAATATTGTCGGCGCTTCTCGAGCTCTCCCGATCAATATGGCATGATATTTGAGCCTCACTATATTCACGTGATGAAATTGGAAGTCCTCAATTGAATCTTCTTCTAACCAATGCTGAATTTTGACTTCCTACATAGCGACTTTGTTGCATTACTCTATGGAATATTTATCATGTCAATTGAATCTTCTTCTAACCATTGCTAAATTTTGACTTCCTAGATAGCCACTCTGTTGAGGATCCCACATTGGAAAGATTGGTAGAGACCTCACAATATATAAGCTTCAAGGGTCACTCCACTCATTGTCAATTGGTTTTGAGATGGAAGTCCATATAATATAATATGATATCATAGCCCATTAAAATGGTGAACCCAAAGAGGCACCATGTTGAGAATCCCACATTGGAAAGATTGGTGGAGACCTCACAAAATATACCCTTCAAGGGTCACTCCACTCATTGTCAAGCCCATCATGCAAGAATCACCATTTTTATTTGTAATTTAACATCAAACGTTTGTTTCAAAAAAAAAAAAAACATCAAATGTCTTTCTTCTCTTTTTCGAGTTCAACAACATTTGGGAATGAAAAGATTTTAACTTCAACCTCTTGATTGAGACTACATGTCAACTACCGTCGAAGTATGTTTACTTTGACACATCAAACACCTTCTAAACAAGGAAGAAAATGATTTCTCATATATAAAATACTATGTATTTTTATATATTTACATATAAATTTATATTCGTTTGAGTTCGTGTATTTATTTTTTTTTTTCATATTAAACCTATAGCTTTAGTTCAATTCTTTTTAAGCACATCACATCACATCACATGTTTCTATAATAATGCATCTGTGAGCCAATTTGCCCACTAAGAATACATCTCATTTTGTCAGGATTCTTTAGGTGATTAATGAATTTCCATAATTCTCTCTTTTTAAAAATAAAAAATAAAAAATACCCGCCACTAATTGAGTTAATCGTCCAAAGTATGACCATGGAGCCAAAGAAACAGAACCGCCAAATTTCTGCAGTTTATCAAGACTAAATCTTCTGCATGAAGCTGCGCCACACTTTAGTTGCATCTTGCATGAACTTTATCTCTTAAATTTTCCAATATGGAAAAATCCACTCTCCAAATTTCAGTGGCTCTGGTGCTTCGCCACGTTCAATTTTGTTGCCACATAATACCCCCATCCCGATATCCAACGTACACTGAGACCCTGGTCCCGATCCTGTGTCAATCGAATATCGCTGCACTCGTCACGAGTTTCCCTCTCTTCTGCAGCTCTTGGCTCGAACGACAGGCCATTTCGACTTCCCTACGCCATACCGTATTGAACCCACCTGCGATTTTTCCAATCATAAATTCCCAAAGGAAGAACAGGTGAAGTTGTTGGTTTAATCCGATTACTCATCAAATTCTTTTTCTTCCCCTTGCGACTGTTCAATCCGCATTTGTTCTGTTTACTGTTGAGTGAGATTTGGGAGTGTTTCTTTTCCTTCTTTTCTTCTGTAAATTATCTTCTTTACATTTCTTTTGCTTAGTGTTAATTATCTTCTTATTGTTGGATGAATCCGTGATGTTATAGTTGAACTCTGCTGGGTTTTGTTCATCATTCAATGGACTCTTCTTTTGTTTGTTCTACTTCAGATTTTCTTAATCTGTAGCTTGCTGGTCTAGTTGTCTAATGTGTTGGATTAGATATTAAAACGAGAACTAATCGAGGAAGAAATGTAGTCATGGAGTTGACCTCTTATTCCAATACCATGTCAAGTTATCACTAAACTCAAATGCTCAAGGAAAAACTTATGCTGATAGTTAATGTTTTGGATATATTCTCAATACTTTCTATCTCTGATAAAATTCAGGTTCAGGGCAGATTTCTTTTGTTGGTAAATTCTAGCTTTTTTTTTGCCTGTATTGGAGTTATAGTTAGAAGAGGTTAACGACATCATCATGTCACGCAAGGCATTAGACTATGAGTCAATTAATGAAAATGTGAAAAAGGCACAGTATGCTGTCAGAGGAGAACTATATCTGCGAGCTTCTGAGCTTCAGAAGGAAGGGAAAAAGGTATAGAGTTAATTTCTCTTCTTTTAAGAAAATTTCCTTTCGTTGTTTAGGAGTTTGGTTATTTGGTTGTTTCAATAGCTCATAACTTCAAATATTTCTGCAGATTATTTTCACAAATGTTGGGAATCCTCATGCTCTTGGACAGAAGCCATTGACTTTTCCACGTCAGGTTTGTTACTATAGCCACTTTCATTTGTTCTGGTTTGATCTTTTTTGCTACCTAAATTACAAGTTTAGTCTATGAACTTCCCATTTGTATCTGATAGGTCCATGAACTTTGAAAATGTCTAATAAGTCTCTGAACTTTGAAGTTATTTAAAAGGTCCCTGAACTTTCAATTTTGTGTCTAATAAGTCTCTACAAGTTTAGGTCCAAACAGACAAAAATCTGAAAATTCAAATAACTATTAGACAATTTTTAAAATTCAGAGACTAAATAGACACAAACTTAGAAGTTCAGAACTAAACTTAACCTTTTTTTTTCTTTTGGAATCAAAGTCAACTACTGTCCCTACGGTCATCATAAATATTACCTGACTCTTACTTATACAGGTTGTTGCTCTTTGCCAAGCTCCCTTTCTGTTAGAAGATCCCAATGTAGGATTAATATTTCCTCCTGATGCTATTGCCAGAGCCAAACATTACCTCTCACTGATTCCAGGAGGCCTAGGTAATTTCTTAATTTGATTTCACGTGATTCGGGATTTAATTGTCGAATGATCTTGCTGGTAGGGAGGGGTGTCATGAAATCAAATGAGCAAGGACAGCTTTAGTTTCAAATTTTCTTTTCCATATTATTTTCAACTTTGGTACATTCAATCTTTTTATGATCACAATCACCTTATATGTAGTAGACATTAGGTTTCAGGACCACATTTATCCTTTCAATAACTCAATTTCCTTTTATTTACTACCTGGATTTTGGAAGTATAACTGATTAAGAAAATTTTAAAATTGATTTCATTGAAGTTCATACAATTGATTGGCATTTGATTCTTCAAAATACTTATAGGTGCTTACAGCGATTCTCGAGGAATTCCTGCAATTAGGAAGGAAGTAGCAGAATTCATAGGAAGGCGAGATGGCTATCCAAGGTGATAATGATGATATTTATATGAATCTTAAGTTAGATTCATGACCTTGAAATGCTTATTGTCCGTTGTTTTGTATGACAGTGATCCAGAGCTCATATACCTCACCGATGGCGCTAGTAAAGGTGTAATGCAGATATTGAACACTATTATCCGTGGTGAAGGGGATGGGGTATTATTTCTTGACTGACCATGAGCACTTGATTCGTTCTTGTAGCAGAATATGTTACTTGAATAACTTTTCTCTGTTCTCTTCACACTCTGTCTCCACGTTAAGTTTAAATTGATCCTTTTTCAGATTCTGGTCCCGGTTCCGCAATACCCTCTTTACTCGGCTACAATTGCACTGTTCGGGGGCTCTCTTGTTCCATACTACCTAGAAGAGACTGCAAATTGGGGTCTTGACATTAATGACCTTCGCCAATCAGTTGCTCAGGCTCGCTCAAAAGGAATTAATGTTAGTGCATTTCCCATATTTGCTGGTGAAAGTGAAATCATGTATGCAGTTTTTCCATATGAAACTTGAAAATAAGAATAGAAGTTTTCGGTTTTCAAATTTCAAAACCGTGGTATCTTAGTCAATCTTGCATCCACATCGAACATTTATATGACGAGTATTGGTATTTCCCACATTAACATATTTGAGTGTGTTTATATCTTGAGGCCGAAGTCATACCACCAACTCATGTCTTATTTGTTGATTTCTGGTTAGGTAAGAGCAATGGTGATCATAAATCCTGGCAACCCCACTGGCCAATGCCTTAGTGAAGCAAATCTGAGAGAGATATTGAACTTTTGTTTCCAAGAAAACTTGGTCTTGCTTGGAGATGAGGTGTATCAGCAAAATGTGTACCAGGACGAACGCCCCTTCATTAGTTCTAGAAAGGTAAATGGTCATATCCGAGATTCGACATTTTCTTTTCAGTTTTTGGTTTTCTACTCAATGATCTGATCTGTTGTATCTCTCAGGTATTACTGGATATGGGCCCACCCATTAGCCAGGAACTGCAGCTTATTTCTTTTCACACCGTGTCGAAAGGATATTGGGGCGAATGTGGACAGCGTGGTGGATACTTTGAGATGACCAACATTCCTCCAAGGGTTTGATTACTTATCAAGATTACTATTCAATTCTTATTCAATAGGTTTCCTTTTAGCATATTTATAATACTCATATAAGATCCGATTTCCAATGCTGCAGACAGTCGATGAAATATATAAGGTTGCTTCTATATCACTCAGCCCGAATGTTCCGGCTCAAATTTTTGTGAGTCAACTCAATGTGTTATATGCTTGTTCTTAACCTTTACATCTGACACAGCTGAACTTTCTCATGTTGGAAGTGGCTTTATTTATTTGCAGATGGGGTTGATGGTCAACCCACCCAAGCCTGGTGACATTTCATATGATCAGTATGTGAGGGAAAGGTATGGATAACAAAAAAAAAAGGTTCCCTCTTCAGTGGCTGTCTGATTGAGGAAGATCACATTTTACATTAATATAATTCCAATAAATATTCCCCAATCATTTTCTTTGGTTTTTGAAAATTAAGCTTATAAACACTACTTTCCCCCAAAACTTTCTTTGTTTTGTTATCTACTTCCTTCCTATGTTTTCAAAAACCAAATCAAATTTTGAAAAAAAAAAAAAAAATTTCAAAAACTCGTTTTTGTTTTTGGAATTTGACTAAGAATTCAAGTGACTACTCAACAAAAATGAAAATCATGGTAAGGAAATTGAGAGAAAACAAGCATAATTTTCAAAAACCAAAAACCAAAAATCAAATGGTTATCAAACGGAAAGTCAGTTTTACTAGTTGTATACATCAACAAATTTGGATTTAGAGTATCGCTAACTTTTCAAGTAAACGAACAGTATTTTTTTTAATCATTTTTTTTGGATTGCAGCAACGGGATCCTTGAATCACTGAGGAGAAGGGCAAGAATAATGACGGATGGATTCAATAGCTGTAGAAATGTAGTCTGCAATTTCACAGAAGGTGAATTGTTTTTTTTGTTACAACCTTTCATCTCTTTTTTTAACTCTTCACTCCTAAAATTTACTGTATATGCGAGTGAATTTGTATCAGGTGCCATGTATTCATTCCCACAAATACGCCTCCCGCCCAGAGCGATTGAGGTTGCCAAAAAGTTAGGAAAAGTGCCTGATGTTCTTTACTGTCTCAAGCTCTTAGAAGCCACTGGAATCTCCACTGTTCCAGGTTCAGGATTTGGGCAGAAAGAAGGGTAATATTATCAATACTTTTAGAATCTCTACTAATTTCTCCATTTACGAGCATTCGTTCTTCCGTAATTTAATCGACTTCATCGTCTTCCCAACTAGTATTAGTTTTAGAACTAGAACACGATCCTCTCGTATCTCGACAATACACTTATTTCCATTAATGCATTTTGATTTGGACAAGATGTTGGCACTGGCTGAGATTCTTTCTTAATAGGGTGTTCCATTTGAGGACAACCATCTTACCTGCTGAGGAAGACATGCCTGAAATCATGGAAAGTTTCAAGAAGTTCAATGATGCATTCATGGAGGAACATGAAAGACCATAGCGGTTATTCGAGAACGCGATCGGCTGCTTCCATGTACCATGTACCGATCCGAATTCACGATATACCCTTCGGTTACTGTAAAGCTTTTGCAAGCATACATATCAAACTTTATTGTGAGAACTTAATTATTCTCTTAGATTGGATGTCATTTCTTACTCTCTCTTTTTATATTGGATTGCACTCTGTAAGTGATGATCAGTAGCTGTACGAGTTTGTTGAAATCTGAAAGGTGAGGAATATGGAATACTGGATAAGGAAGAAAAAGCAGCTTTTGATGAATTACTTTGCCAAGCATTGGGAAGAAACCTACAAATTGCAAGATTCCTTCGGCATACCTTTTGGAATAAGAATAACTAACCTTGAAAATTGGAGCTCTTTAATTTGAATTTTCTGGTTTTTTTTTTTTTTTTTTTTTTTTTTTTTTTTTTTTTTTAATATTTTGTTTATTGTTTGGTAAATAATTTGCTTGCACCGTTTCTGGAAATTTCACAACTTTTCATTTAGCTTTTTAAGTTAATTTTAATTTTAAACTTTCAAATTTTTTTTTTTTAAATTCTTTACTTGAAATGGTGTAATAACCTTAATTAGTTAAACTATTCATTTTTCAAAAAAAAAAAAAAAAAAAAAAAAAAAAAAAAAAACAGAGAGAGAGAACAAATTTTGTTCTTTTAGTTGTGTTTGATATATTTAATTAGTTGAATTTGGACATTCTATTATTAAGTTTGAACCTTTTTATCTAAATGATTTTGGGACTATTTGAGTATTTTCTTGAGGTGGGAGATTGGCGAGTATTTTGTATACTTTATTTTGGCTCATGGACAACATTCTTATTTAGTTGAGAATTTGCACGGTAAATATAACAAAATATATCCGAATATATTACTGATAGACTCTAGTTAATTAGAATTCATCTGATAGACTCTAGTTAATTAGAATTCATCTTATAGACTTTGATTATCAGAGTTTATCAGCGATAGACTCTAATTAATCCTGATAGACTATGATTATTCATAGTCTATTAGTATCTATCGCTGATAGACTCCGATTAATCGAAATCTTTTAGTAATTATCATTGATAAACTTTGATTAATCAAATTCCATTCGTGACTATCACTAATAGATTTTGATTAATCGGAGTCTATTAGCGATAGACACTGATAGACTTTGAATAATCATAGTCTATTAGTGATAGACACAGATAGAATCTGATGACAAGTTTTTTTTGCAATTACAAGCTCCTCTGTGTTATATTTACTATTAATTTGGTCCAATTTGTCATCTATGCAAATATTAATTGTAATACTTATTCTTCAAATAATGAAATTAATAATTTTAAATTAAAATTGACAAATCGAGCTGAGTTCTAATTATAAGGTAAAAAGAAGGAAAAATAAATAAATAAATAAATAAATAATGATTTTGGCGCCAAATTTGAAGTCAACTTAGTCTGCCCGGGTCAGCTCCCCTTCATTTGCCCGGAATCTTTTAAAGCAAGTATCTCAATTTCGCGTTGTCGCTATTCTCTTTACCCCAAATTTCAACCAAGTTTCTTGATTTCCAGAAAGAGTGAAAAAAGAAAAGAGAGAAAAACTCCTCTTTAACTGCAACAACGCAAAGCAAATTAATGGTTCGCCAAAGTCACTTTCCATATTCTCCTTTGCAAATCCTCGGCACAAGCACTTCTCGATCACTTTCCAAATTCCACACCTCCTTCATTCCATTTTATTCCTCTGCTTTTATCCAAATTTCTCTTTATTCCCTTCCTCCCTCCCCTCGTCCCTCTATATTACTTCCTTCATCTTTCCCTCTTTTTCCCACCGCTCTGAAATGGGATTTTCAGAGAATTTCCCAGACGATTTGGGCTTCGAATCCGACCCCCAAAAATGGGTCGTCGCTGGAATTCAGTTACGAGCTCCTCTGTTGCCGATTTCCTCAAATCCCATTCACAAAGAACACGATCACTGCTGCGACGGTGAAGACCAGCCGCCGACGCCGACCGGAGACGACAGTCGGATCCGGTCCGGTTCGAAATGCCCGCCGGCCCCGAAGAAGAGAAAATCTTCACTGAAATTCAACTACGGCAACGCTAGGCAGTTCTTCGAGCCTCCGGATTTAGAGGTTCTCTTTAGTCGACATGTCGAGAGGGCTAACTGATCACTGCTAGCGTTGGTGGAAAATCAAGCTTTCCCTCGCTTCTTAACCTTACCTATTTCTATTTGCTTGCTTTTGAAATTAGTTCTTTTTCCTTTTTCTTTTCCTTTTTTTGAGCTGATGCATTGTACAGAGATTGTAATACCTAAAACGTAACCAATTGTGTTTCAAAAATAGACATTTTAGAGGTGGAAGCAAAATTTTAGATGAAAAAATTTAGCTGCATACCAAATATAGGTATCTTATTGCATACCACCATTAAAATATCGACAATTATGAGAGATAAAAAAAGTTTCTCATTTTCTTCATCTTTCTTAGTTGTCTAAGATTTTAATCGGGTGTGTAGGGAGATCCCTACATATCAACAAGTTTTGTTCAATTTTACCTTAATTTCAAGTTTTTTTTTTGTTGCTAAGTTAATTTCAAGTTTGTTGGTATCCCAAACTATTAAAAGTGTTAATTTTGGTCTTTGAACTTTCCCATAAAAACCATTTTGGTCCTTACTTTTGATCTACTCTTAACAAATTAATGAAGTGACTTTGAATGTGTACTAGTAATTTTTTCTTGACAATATGTGAGATGAAAGATTCGAACCCCTTAATCGAGAGTACATGTTTTATGTTACTTGAGCTATGCTCATGTTGACATATACTAATAAGTTAATCCGCATGATTTTAAATTATATTGAACAAGTGAGTATTAGATAGATAAATAAAATAACAATGATTAAAATTGTTATTTTATAAGTGCTAGAATTACTTAAAATTGACCAATGTGAACAATGTTTTGTTTTAACTTTTCCTTTGCTTCTTTCATAGTAAAACTTCTTTGTTTACAACATATGAGGAAAAAATTTAAACCACGACCTTTTGGTCATTAGTAAAAATTTTATACTAGATGAGTTAACTATATTCATGTTGGCGATTTGCAATAGAACTTGCTAGAATTAGAAACATTCCCAATGTTAAATAGAACTACTAGTTATTATTCTTTCTTCATTGGTCGCCTGTTTCTTTAAGGCCTAAAATTTAGACCGTCAAAATTTGAAGTTGTTTGATTGTTTCACATGGAGTTTTTGTGAATTGTGAAATGGTTGTGTGAGGAGTTGACGATTCATGATTAATAAAAGGATGAAGCACTAATAGACTATTTCGATGTCTATAGCTCTTTCAGAATCTTATTCCCGCTTGAATGGTTTTTATTCGTCTTCTAATTTCGAATATGTCCATCACTAATAGACTATTTCGATGTCTATAGATTACCATTCTTACGGGTCAAAATAAGCTTAGCTTAATGATAATCGACGTGTAGAATTCATTCAGTAGAACAATGCAATAATATATATAACGATAAATAGAAACATTTCTCATTTAATACTTCTGTTTGATAAGAGAATGATTTCACAAATATAAAATGTCATATTTTTATTTTGACAAAATTGCCATATTTTTATATTAAATCTATGGTTAAAAATTCATTAGTTACATGAGGTTAAAATGTCAATGTCGAAGGAAATGTCGGGGTTTCAATTTTATGGAAATGTCGATGGAAATATCGACAAAATGTCGATGTCCATGGATATTTCTGGAAAAATATTGAACATAAAAAATTCAAAAAAATATTTAAATTAACAAATAAATGTTTTATATTTTTAAAACAAGTTAAAATACTTGTTATAAGTATTACATTCACATTAGTTACATTTTGTTATTATTTTTTTTTATATTTTATCAATTTCTTTACGATATAATGGAAATGTCGATTCACCTCGCATGTTGATGTCAAACTTATGAACATGTGGAAATATCGAGATGTAAATTTCATACCTTTGTTACATCACATCTCACGTCCCTATAATGATGTAGTCCACAACTAAACTAAAACGACTCTTAATATGAGTATTTATATGGTTTGTACCTCTTGCCCTTACCATAAGGGTGCATCTCATTTTGTCAGGTTTCTCCAAGGGATTAATCACATTTAATTTTTCTCTCAAGAAAAACACCCACCACTACTTATTGATTTCATTGTCCAAACTATGACCATTGATCCAAAGAAACAGAACCACCAAATTTCTTCAGTCTATCAAAACTAAAATTCTTGTATGAAGCTGCGCCACACTTTAGTTGCATGAACTTTATCTCTTCAAATTTTCAATATGGAAAAAAATCCATTCTCCAAATTTCAGTGGCTCTGGTGCATCGTTACGTTCAATTTTATTACCCCTCTTCCTCAATAGCCAACCAACACTGAGGCCCGGGTCCCAATTCTGTGTCAGTCGAATATCGCTGCACTCGCTCAACTTTCCCTCTCCTGTGCAGCGCTTGGCTCGAACACAGGTGAGTTTGACTTCCTTACGCCATACCGTATCGAACCCACCTGCGATTTTTCTAATCATAAATTCCCAGAAGAAGAAAAAGTGAAGTTGTTGGCTTAATCTGTTTGATCGTCGAGTTTTCTTTTTCTTCCCCTTGCGAACTGTTTAATCAGCATTGGTATGTCCACTGTCGAGTGCGATTTGGGAGTGTTTAGTGAATTATCTTCTTAATTAACCGTTCATTTCTGTGCTTAGTGTTAATTTGTTGGTTTACATTACAAATCCATTGTTGAATGAATTCGTGATGTTGTTGTTGTTTGACTCTGGTGGGTTTGATCATTAGTCAGTGGACTCTCCTTTTGTTTGTTCTGTTTCAATTTTTCTTAATCTGCGGCTTGCTGGAGTCGTCTAGTTGTCTTGTAATAGATTGGCTGGTGGTGAAATCAAAATCATGCTATTTTGTTTTCTCTGTTCGAAGATTTCTTCCTCGTGTATGTCGATGCCCAGTTCTTCGCCAGCAAGACTTCTGAAATCAGAAGAGCTTTAAGTTTTTTTTGTTTGTTCTTTTGCATAGATTCAACTGCTCTGAGCCGATTGAATCCATTTGTGTATTTCTGTCATCGTCCGCTCAAATTTGCACTCTTTGTTGATCTTGCGATATTGGAAGAATGGATGTTCTTTGAGCCCTCGACCGTGCACTTTCTTTTACAGTCGTCGTTCTTGGTAAAAAAAAAAACTAGTAGCATGAAATTTTTTGGGGTCTGTCAATGGAAGTTTACTGCTGTCTTTTGCGGATTCATTTTCATAAATCACCACTAAGCATAAAATTATTCTTGATCCCTTTCATGTGTTGGATTTGATAATAATTTGATTCGCGAGACTCGACATGTGAACTAATATACTAAGTAGAGAAAGAAATGTCATTATAGAAGTTGACCTCTCTGTCCGATACCATGTCAAGCTATCACTAATGCATAAGTTGAAATTTAAGTCGATAAGTTAGGGTATATTTAATTTATTGCGTATATTTTCAACGCTTTTTATATACTCTATTGGTGATAAAGATTTGACTTCCTGTACTTTCATGTTGGTGTTTTCTTACCCTCTCAAAAACTTTGAAAGATCTCCATGATTTGGTTTTTTATTTATAGCACCTGTCTCTCTCTTGTAAATTACAGGTTCAAGGCAGGTTTTTTTTGTTGGTAAATTATAGTTTTTTGGCCTGTATCGGAGTTATAGTTAGAAGAAGTTAACGACATCATCATGTCACGCAAGGCATTAGACTATGAGTCAATTAATGAAAATGTGAAAAAGGCTCAGTATGCTGTCAGAGGAGAACTATATCTGCGAGCTTCTGAGCTTCAGAAGGAAGGGAAAAAGGTATAACGTTTTCATCTAATCATATAGTTCCTCTGCTGTTAAGAAAATTTCCCTTGGTTTTTTTTTTTTTTTTTTTACCTTTGATCAATTGCTAAGTTCTTGGAATAAACATGGCATTTCTCAATCCTTTCTCCAAACTTGGAGAATTTTGATCTTTGATATCTATTTAAGATTCGATGTTTATCCCCTTGTTCCCTTTGTATAATCGAGTTATGACCCTTCAATACACTTGCCTGTTTATCTCCTGTTTCAGTCTCATTCAAAGTAACTTTTCTGCTTGTTCGATTCCATGCTCTAGCCTGTACACTTCTAGTGCTCATAATTTCAAATATTTCTGCAGATTATTTTCACAAATGTTGGGAATCCTCATGCTCTTGGACAGAAGCCATTGACTTTTCCACGTCAGGTTTGTTACTACAGCCACTTATATTTGTTGCTGTCCGATCTCGTTTTGTTTCTTTTTAGACCGAAGTCAACTCCTGTCCCTGTGGTCTACTTAAAAATGACCTCTTTTATTTCTACAGGTTGTCGCTCTTTGCCAAGCTCCCTTCCTGTTAGAAGATCCTAATGTAGGATTAATATTTCCTGCTGATGCTATTGCTAGAGCCAAACATTACCTCTCACTGATTCCAGGAGGCCTAGGTAATTACTTAATTAGCTTTCACAAGTTAGAGTGATTCAGGATTAAGCAAAGACACAGCTTTAGTTTCAAATTTTCTTCTCTATTTTGTTTTCACCTGTGGTATATTCAAATTCCTTATAACCACATAAATCTTGTATATAAACATTGGATTTCACGATAACATTTGTCCATTTCTTATGCTACCTTATTTACTTTGTTTAAATTTTCTAAACTTGACAGCATCAAGTAATCAATTTCCTTTTATTTACTACTTGGAACTTGGAAGTACAACTGATAGAGAGAAATTTCTGAAATTGGTTTCATAGAAGTTAATATCTTCGAGAAGCTACATACAATTTATTGATATCTAATCCTTCCAAAATGCTTCTAGGTGCATACAGCGATTCCCGAGGAATTCCTGCAATTAGGAAGGAAGTAGCAGACTTTATAGGAAGGCGAGATGGCTATCCCAGGTGATTATGAATCTCAATAAACTTATGCACGTGTGACATATATGTGTGAGTTAGATTTGTGACCTTGAAATGATTGTTGTTCATTACTCGCATGACAGCGATCCAGAACTCATATACCTCACAGATGGTGCTAGTAAAGGTGTAATGCAGATATTGAACACTATTATCCGTGGTGAAGGGGATGGGGTATTATTTCTTCACTGACCATGAGCACATGATTACTTTTTGTTGCAGAATATATTACTTGAACAGCATTTCTTCATTCTTTTCACTCACTGTCTGCATGTTAAGTTTAAAATTGATGTCTTATCAGATTCTGGTCCCGGTTCCACAATACCCTCTTTACTCGGCTGCAATCGCACTGTTCGGGGGCTCTCTTGTTCCATACTACCTAGAAGAGACTGCAAATTGGGGTCTTGATGTTAATGATCTTCGCCAGTCAGTTGCTCAGGCTCGCTCCAAAGGAATCAGTGTTAGTGCATTTCCCATATTTATTGGTGAAAGAGAAATCCTGTTTGCAGTGTTTCCATGTGAAATGAAATTAAGAATAGAAGTTTTCGGTTTTCGAACTTTTGTATTGATATTTCCCACATTCACATATTTGAGTGTGTAATCTTTCAGGACGAAGTTGTATCAATAACTCATGTCTGATATGTTGGTTTCTTGTTAGGTAAGAGCAATGGTGATCATAAATCCGGGCAACCCCACTGGCCAATGCCTCAGTGAAGCAAATCTGAGAGAGATACTGAACTTCTGTTTCCAAGAAAACTTAGTCTTGCTCGGAGATGAGGTGTATCAGCAAAACATATACCAGGATGAACGCCCCTTCATTAGTTCTAGAAAGGTAATGTAAATGGCATATTTAAGTCTCAACATCTTCTTTTCTGTTTTCAACTCGATGATCTGATCCATTGCATCTCTCAGGTATTACTGGATATGGGCCCACCCATTAGCAAGGAAATGCAGCTTATTTCTTTCCACACCGTGTCGAAAGGATATTGGGGAGAATGTGGACAGCGTGGTGGATACTTTGAGATGACCAACATTCCTCCAAGGGTTTGATCACTCAATAAGATTACTATTCAATTCAACGAGTTTCCTTTCATCATATTTTATAACACTCATGTAAGATTCAAACCTCGATGCTGCAGACGGTCGATGAAATATATAAGGTCGCTTCTATATCACTCAGCCCAAATGTTCCTGCTCAGATATTTGTGAGTCAACTCAATATGTCATTTGTTTGTTCTTAACCTTTACATCTGGCACACCTGAATTTTTTCAAGTAGAAAGTTGCTTGATTTATTTGCAGATGGGGTTAATGGTCAACCCACCCAAACCTGGTGATATTTCATATGATCAGTATATTAGGGAAAGGTATGGCTAGCATAACATAATTTTTGTTCCCCTCCTCTTTAGTGGCTGTCTGGTTGAGCAAGATCACATTTTACTTTAGTACAATTCCAATAATAGTCAATCATTTTCTTTATGAATCCCTTCATCATTTAATTATTCCAAAGGGCAGTTTTACTAGTCATACACATCAACAAATTTGGATTTTGGGGGATCACTAACTTTTCAAGTAAATAAACAATATTTTGTCATTTTTGGGATTGTAGCAAAGGTATCCTTGAATCACTGAGGAGAAGAGCAAGAATAATGACTGATGGATTCAATAGCTGTAGAAATGTGATCTGCAATTTCACAGAAGGTAATTTTGTTTTTTTGTTACAACATTTCATCCTTTTTTCTCTTCACCCCCGAAATTCGATGTCTATGATATTAGATTAAAAAAAACAAGAGTTTTTTATTAGGTGCTATGTATTCGTTCCCTCAAATACGCCTGCCACCGAGAGCGATCGAGGCTGCCAAAAGTCTAGGAAAAGTGCCTGATGTTTACTACTGCCTGAAGCTCTTGGAAGCCACTGGAATCTCTACCGTTCCAGGTTCAGGATTTGGACAGAAAGAAGGGTAATATCATCAATACTTTTAGAATCTCTACTAATTTCTCCATCTACGAGCATTCGTTCTTCTGAAATATAATCGACTTCATCGTCTTCCCAACTATCGTTACTTTTAGAACCAGAAGACGATCTCTCGTATCTCGACGTTGTACTTTCTATTACTGCATTTTGATGTTTGATTTGGACATGTTGTTGCATAACTTAACAGTCAATTGGCATTGGCTGCTGATTCTTTCTTATAGGGTGTTCCATTTGAGGACAACCATTTTACCTGCTGAGGAAGACATGCCTGGAATCATGGCAAGTTTCAAGAAGTTCAACGATTCATTCATGGAGGAATATGAAGACCATAGAGGTTATTCAAGAATGTGATCGGGCGGCTTCCATGTGCCGATCCGAGTTCACGATATACTCTTCCGTTACTGTAAAGCTTTTGCAAGCATACATATCTAGCCTTATTATAAGAACTTAATTATTCTATTGAATTGGATGTCATCTTTTGCTCTTTCTTTCTTTGATATTGGATTTGCATTTTTTAAGTGATGATCAGGCAGTTAGCTATATGAGTTTGTTGAAAACTGAAAGGTGAGGAATAACCACGGGCCTTAAGGGTCAATAAGGGCAAAGAAAAAAATAAAGGGCCACCTACTTAGAATTTAATATCGTACGAATTTTCTTGGCAACCAAATTTAGTAGGATCAGGTGGTTGTCCTGTGAGATTAGTCGAGATGGGCGTAAGCTGGCCTGGACACTTACGGATATCAAAAAAAAAAAAAAAAAAAAAAAAAAAAAAAAAAAAAAAAAAAAAAAACTGTAAGGTGAGGAATATGGAAATATTGGATAAGGAAGAAAAAGCAGCTTTTGGAAATTAGAACTCCTTTGCCAAGCACTGGTAAGAAACCTACCAATTGCAAGACTCTGGCTGATACTATTTGGAATAAGAATAACTCACCTTGAAAATAAGGAAGAAAAAGCAGCTTCTGGGATTTTCTTCCTTTTTTTCTTTTTTACTATTATTCTTTTTTTCAGTCGTAATTTTGCATTAAAGAGATTCTGTTGGATATAGAATTTGTGTTAAAAGTTTTTAAGTAGGGACTAAAAACGTTTTGAAATAAAATTTGTTAAACTATCAGTTTAGTCTCTAAACTTTAAACGTCGTTCTAATAAATTTTCAAAATTTAAAAAGTGTCTTTCATCAAGATTTTAATCGATAACTATTTGATTTTTTGGTTTTGAAAACAATATTAAAGCCTTGCAATTTTTATAATAAAAAGTTTAAGGGTCTAATTGTTACAACTACCCTACTTTAGAAATGATTTTTGCGTGTGGCTTTCACGTAATTTTCACTGGTCATATATTTCTAAGGGGAAGATAAGAATAAAATCCTAAAATAACAAAAAGGAAAATTACATAAATTTAAATATGATTTTTTTTTCCAAATTTTTCATTATCCGATAAAGTCTTACTTTGCGAAATGACAGGGTGCCTCCTGTCCTGTCGATTATTGAGATTTCGATTTGATATTTTGGGAGATTTTCTAAGATTTGGTCGTCAAAAACTTCCTAGAAAATTAGAATATCAAATGTCGAAAAAAAAATTAAAAATCATTTTTGGTCTGTGGGAAAGTAACCGTTTAATCTCTAAACTTTGAATATAATAATTTAGTTTCTATATTTTTAAATTTATAAAGATTTAGTTTATCTCTTGAAAATTATTGTTTTTTTTTTATAACTCTTGAAAATTATTGTTGAGATTTAATGAGATTTTTTTTTACATAAGTATATCAACAATAAACTAATTAGGAATTCTATATGTTATAAGCTACAAAGTCTATATCGTTAAATAATAAAAATCAACATTTAATTTTGATGAAAATTTTTATAACAAGATTAAATTATTACAAATTTGGAAATATAAAAACTAAATACTTACAAATTTAAAATTTCAGAAATAGATCATTACAAAATAAAGTCAAGAGACAATAACTTGAGTGTTTAAAATTACATCGAAACCATTCAATCGAAACGGACCGAATCGATGTCAGTCAGTCGATTTTCTCTCATATTCAGTCACATTGAAAAAACGGATTGTGGATCAGTCGGTTGACTAAAAATTGGTAAAAACCGACCTACCAACCAAAATTTTATCTCAACCTTAAAAAAGAAAAAATTAAAATAAAAACCTGGTACAAGCTGCATTCCACGTTGCACACAACACATTATGCAGTTTGTTGTCAGTTCCCATTATAAGGTCATCGTGACCTTTTTAAAAAAGTTTTCTTTTTTTTTTTTAACTTTTTCTTTTTCTCTTCTCCTCTCTCTTTCTCTGATCCTTCCTTCTTTTTCACCGCTTTTTTTTTTTCCTTTCTATCTTCTCTGTTCTCTTTCCCTCTCTTTCTATTCTCCTTCCATCATTAACCCATTTTTCTTTCCTTTCTTTTATTTTCCCTTCCTCTTTCGAACAAAATTTGACTGCATATCGGTATGTGATCTTTCTACATATTTCATTAAAATCTTGACAACTAAAAAAGAGGAAGGGAGAAAAAAGAGAAAAAATCTTATCTCTCTTAATTATGTCAACATTTTAATGGTGGTATGCAGGGAGATCCCTACATACCAGTATGCAGCCACGTTTTTTCCTTCCCTCTCCCTCATCAAGGTTCCACTTTTTCTTCTCTTCCTCTATGCCTCTTCTTTCTTCTCTAACTTTTTCATCATTTCTTTCTTTATGTCGAGCCTCATAACCGACAAAATCGATTGATTGATCGTGTATTTGGTCGATCAATTTCATGAAGGTAAAAAAAAGAAAAACATCGACCACCGATTGATCCGACGAACAATCCTACTATAAATTGTTAATTTCAGATGAAATGGTCGACACCAAATAGAAGATAATGAAAAGTGTGGAATTTTCTTATAATTATTGAAATACATGACCAACCTCTAATTGTTTTAAACTAGCAAGTCAGCTCACGTTAACTTTGTAAATATACATTCTGTAGTTTTATTGGTATCTAATTAGATATTTGTCATAAAATAATTAGAATATAGATAATAGCATTTAATTTATAAGTATGAATCTCGAGCTATTGATTTTTCTTTTAAAAAAAGTACGAATCTCGAGTTAGTTTAAATATTCTTTTGACTGTCTAAAAACGAATTAAGGGTGTGTTTGGTTTAACTTTTCAAGTGTTTAATTTTGAAAATAAATCATTTTGAAAAAATTATAATGTTTGGCAACCACTACAAATGACTTATTAGAAAATGAGTTTGACAAACAAACCATTTTGAGATAAACACTTGAAACCAACTTTTTAAAGAAGACTTCTTAGATAAGCAATAACTTATGTATAAAAACATTTGCGAGGAAATGCAACCAAACATATGAGTGTTTAAATTCTAAACAATTTTTATAGAAAATATTTTTTTAAAAATGCACTATTGAAAAACATTTAAATTAAAATGTATTCCAAACGGACTCTAAAATTGTGTTGTTGGTGGTTGATTCTGAAATCTAAAAAAATGATTATAAAAGAATTTTAACTCTTTTCCTAGTTAACTGGTTTATAAATTAATTTTGATAAAAATACCTTTTTCTTTTAACTACCACAATTATTTTACAAACTACGACAATTTGAGATGCCTAACTTTGAGTGAGTAAACCTCTATAACAATTATAATAAACTAAAACAACATAAAATATATGTGTTACAAAATAATATATATATATATATATATATATATATATATATATATATATATGTGGTATTTAACCTAAAATTTATCTCAAATATCGTCCAAAAGTAAGCGATCTCATTTGTAGAGGTTCTTTTGGACTTCTACCACATGTTTCACGTGGAGGAAATGCCAGACTGAAAACGTCTTTCGGGTTTCAGTTTTAAGATTTTTTTTTTTTTTTTTTTTTTTTTTTTTTTTTTTTTTGACAATTCAGTTTTAAGAAATTTTAAAAATATTTATAGTTTTGAAACTAAAATATTAAGTTAAAATATCATTTTGGTCAATATATTATAACGGATTTATTTTAATTAGTTTCTGTATTGAAATGTTTAAATTTAATCTTGTATTTTTAGTTGAATCTTAAAATTAGTTTATACTTTTAGTTTATGGTTAACTTTTCCAAAAAATTGATCTAGGTTAACTTTCGCTCGATTCATATCAACAATTGACAAAAACATCAAAAGAATACTTTCAGTTTTTGTTCATATAGGAGTACAAATTTTAATAAGAGAAAAATCTATATAAAAAAGAAAAATGAAACTTTATTTTCATTTTTCCTCGGTATTTTTCCATATTAAAAATAATAATAAAAAAATTATGCATTCTCAAATTATCACTCGTTGATTGAACAAATTAGGTAACTTTTACCTGGTTGAAAAGCTAGACTTTTCACCCAAAAAAAAAAAAAAAGATTGAAAAGCTAGAGAGAGTGCCTTCAAGAACAGCAAATACAAATTCGATTAATTAACCAATTGGTCTAAAGAAATCCAAGATAAGATAATACAATGGATTAATGAATGAAAATCATTTACTAAGGCCCTGTTTGATAATCATTTGGTTTTTTGTTTTTTGTTTTTGAAAATTATGCTTGTTTTCTCCTACATTCCCTACCATTGCTTTCATCCTAATTAAGGTTGCATTTGAATTCCTAGCGAAAATTTAAAAACAAAAACTATTTTTTTTTCCAAAATTGGACTTGGTTTTTGAAAACAAGGCGGAAGATTGATACTAAAACCAATAAACTTATAGGTGTAACTAAGTATGTGTATATAAGTTTAATTTTTAAAAACCAAATGGTTATCAAACGGGACCTAATTTTATGACTTATGATTTGGAAAAAACTTGTCTGGTAGGGATCTCCCTGCATACCACCAATAAAACGTTAACAACGAAGAGAGATAACAAAAAATTCTCATTTTTTCCCTTTCTCTTTCTTACTTGTCAAGATTTTAATGGAGTATGTAGGAAGATCCCTACATACCGGTATGCATGCAAGTTTTGTTCTCATGATTTTCACTTTTCATATAAGACTTCATTGCACGATCCTATTCACCTCCTAACTTAATTTCAAACTTTCAACATTTTAGTCAATTTTTTACAAACTATTAAATTCATGTACTAACAACATTTAATTTTATAACTTTTAGTCGAGAAGACTTCTAAATATCTCTTTTTTTAAAAAAAAAAAAACAAAAATTAAATTAAACGGTGTTTAATGTAACTTTGAAATTTAAAAAATACAACTAGCATTGCATGTGCAAGCACGTGATTCGCAACTTGTTTTTCTCTTTTTAGAAATAAGAAACTTAACTATAAACTATAATTGGGAAATGGAGCAATTGAGTATTTTTCTTCCAGCTTTGGATCCCTATGAATATTCCATTCCATTCCACTTTTCTTGTTTTTATGACTAAAAATTACTAAACAGAAGTTCGAAAACAATGCTTATACTTTCTTGATTAACTTTTATCAATAAAGTGAAATTCCTTTTTCCTCAATGTTCTCGTTTCTACTATCATTTTTGGATAAAAAACAAATCTATTTATACCCAAAATATTTTATATTTGAATCAATTAAGATTTTCTTTAGACCCTTCGTTAACATTTTATTTTAAAACTATTAATGCGAAATTTTTATACATTTATTCTAAAAAAAAAGGTGATTATATATTTATATATAGTGAAAATTAAAAAAATATTTTCAATGCACCTAAGTGGTTGTAGAAAAATTACTAATTTGTGTTCCCTTAAAAAATACAGATTGAGTTTTCACTTGAAAACATTTTCTTTCTAGAATTGATTCCAAACTCAAAAGTAAAATAGATAAAAATCAACCACCACATTTATTTGTTTATTTACGTTAACCCAACCCACATTTGATCCTTTATTTAATTTCTAATCATTGAATTTATATCCATTATTTTATTTAAAATAATGTGAAAAAAAAATAAAAGAAAGTAGGTCAAAATAGAAAGAAAAGAAAAAGTTTGAATAGTACTTCTTTAGTTCGTTTATTAGATTAATAAAGGAAAAATACTTTTTTGGTTCCTAAGTTTTGAGGGATATGTGTGTTTGGTCCCTGAGTTTTCAAAATGGACCTTTTTAGTTCCCGTGTTTTGAGAAATAGATTTAAATGTCCCTGAGTTTTCAAAATGGACCTTTTTAGTCCCCGTGTTTTGAGAAATAGATTTAAATGTCCTTGAGTTTTCAAAATGGACCTTTTTAGTCCCTATGTTTTGAGAAATAGGTTTAAAAAGTTCCTAATATTTTTTTTCAAAATTTTAAATTAATATTATTTCTCAAAACTTTGGGATCATTTAAACCTATTTCTCAAAACAAATGGACTAAAAATGTCAAATTTGAAAACTTATGGACCAAACGTACATATTTCTCAAAACTTAGGGACCAAAAAGATATTTTTCTCATTAATAAACAAATATTTAAGACCCACCAATGGATTAGATATCTAATTCATAAATTAATTTGTATTAGGATGACCTCAATCACATTCAATCTTTGTTTTTATGACATCAACATTTTGGATTGGAGGATTCGAACCTTCGATCTTTAGGTCAAAGGTATATACCAATTATCGCTGAGCTATACTCGCTTTGACAATCACATTCAATCTTCTATTTTATTATTATTTTTTTGATAAATCAAAAATTGAAAAACAAAAGTTTATAATAATAACGAGAGATACACAATTACTATAAAATGTCTAATATTAAAATAGTATGAATGATTTTTGATATTGCCACAAATTATTGTTTATCAATTAAAAAAAAAAATCTGTTTCAAAATAAAATAATATATCATTTAATAAGATGTGGCATAAAAAAAAAGTATATAGTATCCCAATACTTTCTTTACGATTACTCATCTGACAAATCGGTTATAGCCATATGTTAAAGCTGAATAAAACAAAGAGAGCTTTTTTTTTTTTTTTTTCTTTTTTTTGAATAAAATAAAGAGAGCATTTAATTGGGCGCAGCAGTTCGTTGTTGTCCATACATTTCTCATCGCCCATATGAAGCTGCGTGACAGAAGATTTTCGAACACACAACTGTTCTACAAGCTACCACCAGCGTAAAATTTTATTATTATTATTATTATTATTTTATGGTTGTCGTTATTGATGTCGATAAACTTGAAACTTTTTATGTTGATTTTTATTTTGTGTTGGATACATTTTTCTTATTAAAAAACAAGATTGAAAAATAGACCATTTTAAGATGATCATTAGAAAGCAATTTTTTTTTTAAATGAATTTTTTAAATATATAATAATTGGGTATAAAAACACTTATGAATGAATGTAACTAAATGTATGAAGGTTTAAATTCTAAATGATTTTTGTACAAAATGTTTTAAAACCTAAGGGTTGGAGTAAGAGCTAGGGTCCGATTGAAATACATTTTAATTTAAATGTTTTTCAAGAATGCATTTTTTAAAAAACATTTTGTATAGAAATTGTTTAAAATTCAAACCCTCATATGTTTGGTTGCATTTCCTCGTAGGTGTTTTTATACACAAGTTATTGTGTACTTAAAAACAGCGGCGGAGGTACGTTGGGCCCAGGGGGGGCTCGAGCCCCCCCTCAACTTTTAAAAATAATATATTTATAAGAAAAATCGCAATCTATGAATATGTTACTATTCTGCCTTAATGGTGTAAGCCCCTCCTGGTGTTCTTGACGTCTGCAGTTCAAATCTTGTTGAGCGTGCGTTCATGTCGTTTTTCCGTTTCTTTTCCTTTTTCTATTCTTTTTCCGTTTCTTTTCTTTGTTTTCCTTTTTCTATTTTTTTTTCGTTTTTCTTTTAGTTTTTTTTCCTTCGTTTTTCCGTTTTTTCTTTTAGTTTTTTCCCTTCGTTTTTCCGTTTTTTTTTTCTTTTTTCGCATCTTTTCGTTTTTCTGTGTCTTTTCATAGGTTTAAAATAGTTTTATTTTTTTTTTGTATTTATAATATAAAATAATAACAAACATATCTTAATTTTTCCTAAAAAAAAAACAAACATATCTTAATTTGATTTTTCTTTTTTGAAGTCAAATAATGTGAGTCAATCAAATGTTTTTGAATTTTAATAATAGATTTATGAATTTAAAAAAAATATGAAATTGGTCTTTAAACTTACAATTATGTATCAGGTCGGTTTTCGAATTTGTGATTTAATGCCTAATGGATCTGTACTCTAATAGATTTTTTTTAGTTCAAAGATCTATGAGGTACAAAATTAAAAGTTCAAGGACCTATTAGATAGGAAAATAAAAATTGAGGGACTTACTATAAACTTTTTAAAGTTAGTGACTTAGCATAGAATTTTAATATAACCAATTTAATATTAAAATATACAGAACTAATATCACCATATATCAATATGTTAAATTATTTGGTTAAAATATCACTTTGGTTCTCGTGCTTTGTGTTTTGTGTCATTTTAGTACTTGTACTTTCAAATGTCCAATTTTAATCTATGTACTTTCAATAAAACTTAAAATTAGTCCCCACAGTGAGTTTATTGTTAATTTTTCTTTTAAAAGAACATTGATCTCTATGAATCTCTTTCATAAATTTTAGAAATATGTTCACATTGTGTCCCTTATCATATGGAAATTATTATTTTTATTTAACCAATTTCAATAAAAATTAACTTCAAACCTATGATAATGACCAATTTTAAGCTTTATTAAAAGTATAGAGACTAAAACCGGACATTTAAAAGTACATGGACTAAAATGAAAAAAAAAAAAAGAAAACTCAGTATAGGGACCAAGATGCTATTTTAACCAAATTATTTCTATATAGCCCCCCCTGACATAAAGTTCTGGATCCGCCACTGCTTAAAAAGTCTTTTTAAAAAATTTGGTTTCAAATGTTTCTTTCAAAATGGTTTATTTATGAATTTCATTTTCTAATAAGTCATTTTTAGTAGTCGCCAAACATTAAAATTTTTTTCAAAATTAAACACATGAAAAGTTAAACCAAACACACCCTTAATAAGTTAATGAGACCCATCATAAAATGTTGGAATAAGAGTTAATAAATTCGTGAGGTCCATAATAAAGTGTTGTAACTGATTAATAAATTCATGAATCCCACACAATTAAGTGTTGTATGTGTCATAGCGAGCTTTAGCTCAACGATAATTGGCACGTGTCCTCGACCATGAGATCAGAGGTTCGATTCTCCCCACTCTCAAATGCTGATGTACTAGAAAAAAATAATAATAAATAAAAACATGTGTTGTATGTCATTGGGTCAAACAAGGAGTTGAGTGGAGATAATAACTTCACCAAACTCCTTGGCCAAACACCCAAGTTTAAAATGATCTATTTTGTGTCTAGTAAATAAATAAAATTTCAAATTTTTAAAAACTAGCCAATGTTAAATGGATCAAAGAACTATTAAACATACAATAAAAAATTAAAGTATCTATTAGACACAAACCTAAAATTTATAGATTTATTAGGCAACTTTTGATTGATTAACACATGGCTAAATAAATTTAAGAACTATATTTGTAATTAAAAATCAATGGGTGCCTTTTCAAAAAAAAAAAAAAAAAAGATTGATTAACACGTGGCTAAATAAATTTAAGGACTATATTTGTAATTAAAAATCAATGGTCCCTTTTCAAAAAAAAACAAAACAAAACATGGGTTGGCCACTAACTCGGTCAAATTTAAGCGCTGTTAGGGGTTAGTTGTAACACAAACTCTCAAAGGTCTTCCGCCACGCAGAGAGCCGCCGTAGACTAATCTCTTTGTCTGATGGCGGATCTTTCTCAGCCACTTCTCTCACCGAGAGAGGAGAATGAACGGATCAAATCGCCGGAGTCCGGCCGAAAAGAAACGAAGGCTGTTTTTGCTCCCGACGCCGATGACATCCCTCCGATCAACGGCGCCCGTGATTTCTACAGAGAATTCCGTGTTGAATTAAAGAAGCTGTGGTACCTTGCAGCTCCGGCGGTGTTCACGTCCGTTTGCCAGTACTCTTTCGGCGCCATCACTCAACTCTTCGCCGGCCAAGTCAGCACGATTGCCCTCGCCGCCGTCTCCATCGAGAACTCCGTCATCGCCGGCTTTTCGTTCGGCGTCATGGCACGTACCTTACCCTATCTGCAAACCTAACTCTACTGTGTGAATCTTAAAATTTTATATTTTAATTTTTGATATGCATAATTTTGAATAGTACTCTTCTATCTAAAATTTTTATAGTTAATTGTTTTTTGGAAAAACAAAATCTCTCTTTTTCACTCTTAGATTTGGTAATCTACTCATAGTATATACTCTATTACTTGTGGGTAAAAATCTTCTACGACTACAATTATGTTTATTACAAAAAAAAAATCTCCATTTTTTTTTACTATGGTATTGATATAACATTAAATTGAACAAAACTTGGCTGCATACCTCATTAAAATCTTGACAACTAAAAAAGAGAAATGAAGAAAATGAGATTTTTTTTTTAAATTTTTCTTAGTTTTCAACATTTTAACGGTGATATACAAGGAGATCCCTACATAGCCAAGTTTTTTCCATTAAATTTATCATAACCTATCGACTTAAGCTTTTATATCGAGTGGTGATTTAACATAGTATAAAAGCAGAAGGAAACAACTTCTACATATACCGGTATATATGTAGTGATCTCCCTACATATCACCATCAAAATCTTGACAACTAGAAGAGATAAAAATGTTTTCTCCTTTTCTACCTTTCTCTCTTAGTTGTCAAGATTTTAGTGGGGGTATGTAGAGCGACTACATATCGTATGCAGCTAAGTTTTGTTCAAAGCAGAAGGTCTTGAATTCAAACCTCTCTGATATCATTTCTTTCGTAATTAATATTTTGATTTTCACTTTTTGAAATTTTTACAAAGATCCAAACTCATATCGATACAAGATTAAATTTATCATTACTCATCCGCTTAAGCTTTAGTTGAGTGAGGACTTAATTTAACAAATTGGCAAGTATTATTCCATAATTTTGTTTCAAATTCCCTTTGGTAATTGGCATCTTTCTTTCAGATTTTCGTTTCTTCCTTCTATTTGGTAACTACATTCACGGCGTCTATCTTGTTCTTGTGTAATTATTTCTCAATATGTCAAAGTATCGATATTTGTGAAATAGACAAAAATTAAAAAGCAAAAAACTAAACAAAAATAAAATTTAAGACGAATAAAGTTACAATTATTGCCCACTTTCTTTCTTGGCTCACGAGCTAATTCTTAATATAAAAAGCGTTTGACCGATTTGGAAGAAGCATACAAAAAAAATATAAAAATAATAAAAATATTAACGAAAAAAAAATCTAAAAATGTCGAATTTCAGCTTGGAATGGGGAGCGCACTGGAGACACTGTGCGGGCAGGCGTACGGCGCCGGGCAGCTGGATATGATGGGAGTTTACATGCAAAGATCGTGGGTGATCCTGCTTTCAACGGCTGTGATTCTAACTCCCGTTTACATACTTGCGGCGCCGCTTCTGAAACTGATCGGACAGACGGCGGAGGTGGCGGAGGCGGCCGGAATCATGTCGATATGGATGATTCCTCAGCTGTATGCCTACGCTCTGAATTTTCCGATCTCCAAGTTTCTGCAGGCGCAGAGCAAAATGATGGCCATGTCTGTAATATCCGCGGTGGCTTTGGTAGGTGATTTTTTTTTAAGTTCATGAACGTGGAGTTTATATTTTTACTAGATTAAAATACTGAAAAATGGTTTTACGTTGAGCTAAACTCTTGTTGGCAAAAATAAACATATTTACTTTTGTAGGACGTTTAACTTTTTCTTTTATTAATTCTTATAATACCCTCCCAACTATTCCTTTGCAAGAGTTAAAAAATGACATTCTCTTTCTGATATCATGTTAAATTATTCGAGAATTCAAGGGCTTAGCTGAAGATTTAATTTTTTTTACGACTACTCTGATACCATATATTAAATCGACATTTAATAAAAAAATAGTTGGGAGTGCAACCAAAGTCCCACATTGATTAGATAAGGAGAGGATCATGGGCTTATAAGAGAGGACAAGTATCTCTATTGCTATGAGATCTTTTGAGATAGCAAAGCCATGAGAGCTTTACGATAAGGGTATTTTTGAAACAAACTCCATAGTTCGGGGTATTTATAATTTAGCCTTAATTTTTTTTAGCCATAATTTTTAACCCTCCGCGCAGATATTTCACACGTTTTTTAGTTGGTTGCTGATGCTGAAGCTGGGGTGGGGGCTGGCCGGCGGAGCGGTGGTGTTAAACGTGTCGTGGTGGATAATTGTGGTGGCTCAGATTGTTTATATTTTAAGTGGGAGCTGCGGACGAACTTGGACTGGTTTTTCGTGGAGAGCATTTCAGAGTCTTTGGGGTTTCGTCAAACTCTCTCTCGCATCCGCCGTGATGCTTTGGTCAGTTTTTTACTCCTCTCTCTTTTAATTAATTCAGATTATTATCATTTATAAAAAAGTTTGATGCTTTGGTCAATTTTTTAGTCCTCTCTCTTTTAATTAATATTATTATATATATATATAAAGTTTTGAATTTGATATCTATTATTTATTCAAAACTCACATATAATTGGTTGTTATCCTTGACTATATGTTGATGATATGACATTTTTTAAGGTAGTAATGAGATAATATTTCTTTATTTAGTTTTTTGTGTTAGTTGTTTGTATTAATGTTTAGGAATGAGTAATAAAAAAAAAAAAAGATGGATTTTTCAGGTGAGGAAATGGTTGTTTTGAAGTGTGGGTTTGTTTAATTTTTAGGGATCGTATTTTTGCAAATTTTCAAACCATTGAAACAAAATTTTAAATTAAGTTCAAACTAAAGGGATTAAATTGAAATTTTTAAAATTATAGTGATTGAATTGAAACTATGTTCGGATCATGAGGATCAAATTTGTAATTTAATATATATTTGCTGTAATAACTTGAAACTTGAGTTTAAAAGTGAAATTAATGTGCTTAAATTTTTATTTTAAAAATATTTATTTAATATTTTAATCACTTGAATTATCAAGTTGGTAAGGGATTTGTGAATAGTCACAGAGTATTTTTCTTTTTTATACTTAGATAATATTATTTGTAAGGTATTTCTAGTTTTGTTATTCCTTCAGATTTAAGATGGATTAGATGATTATTGAGAAATGAAAAATGTTCAAATTGAACAAGTAAAGAAATGATTTCAAGAATTTTCACCTGATGAAAGGTTTAATAAAATACTTCAATTATGCAACTAAGTAGGTAGTTCAATTTAATGAGTTAATAATTATGCTTAGTTTATTCTATCAGACATGTTACATGCATTAATTATTCTAAAATAAACGTATGATTTTGAAATTAAATATTTACAATATAAAAATGTAATCCATAGAGTTGACCAATTATATTAATGTAATTGAAAACTTGAAATTACGCTTTCAATATAATGGGCTGATTATTGTGCAGTTTGGAGATATGGTATTATATGGCTCTGGTACTGTTTGCGGGATATCTAAAGAACGCAGAAGTGTCCATTGATGCCCTGTCCATATGGTACGTATTATTGGTTAATTTATTGCTGAATAATGGAGTGAGAGTAATTAATTAATTAATCTGACGACATCGGTAAAAGAGTAATAATATCTATCATTGATCTTTTTTTTTTTTTTTTTTTTTTTTTTTTTTTGTCTTTATATATATATTATATACTAAGTACTTTATATCAATCCATTCTAGAAAAAAACTTTATATTATTGCCCTATCCAACATTAAAACAAACGTTAAAATATTACTTTAGTCTTTATATTTTGTGATTTGTTTTATTTTATAATTTATATTTTTAAATGTTTAAATTTCGTCTACATATTATCATAGATCTTAGAATCAATATGCATAGTTAGTATGAAGTTTTTTCTTTTTCTTTTTAATAAAAGTATCAAGTTTATTCGTATCTAACTTAGTAAAATAATAATAATATAATTTTGAAGAAAGAGGAAAGAAAAAAAAAAAAAGAAAGGTATGACTTAAAGAGACAAATTTTGGCTACGATAGGAATGTTGTTGTACTTGTACAACTATTTTTCTTTTATGAAATATACTTCTTTTTTTTTAGAAGTTCTAAAATAATTCATCGAAGTTTGTTTTTTTCGAGAAAAATGTTGTTTTATGAGTAATAATATTAGCACGGATAATATCATTATTCATTATTATTTTTTAATTATTTTAGAAATATCATTTAGAACGGATAATATTAGCACGGATAATATAATTTAGAGTTATTTTAGAAATATCATTATTCAATATTTTCTTAATATTATATACTATGTAAAATTGTAAATAATCAAACTTATCCAATGTGCTAGCTGCCAGTTCAGTAATAATTAAAGGCATGATACGTAATAGAAATAAATTATTCAGAGATTATTGATTTGTAGATTCAAAACCACAAAAACCCTCCAAATCATTTTTAAAACACAGATATAATTTTATAAAAAGTTAAATTTATTATAAAAAATTATTGTTGAAAATAATTTGTTGACTTGTACAAAAATAAATTCAGTGGGATTGGAATTAAAGCGGTAAAATGACAGGTCCGCAATGTGGACCAGCTACCTTTGATTTTGTTGGCCTTGGTTTTAATCAAAAGCAATTGCTAAATCAGATGAATTTATTTAAAAAATGTAACTTTATTTATTATTGTTACTTTTATTTTTGGGGGGATAAAGCAAAACAGTAAGGGCCCGTTTGGTTTAAGGTTTTATAGATGCCTGGGAATACATGATGTCTGGGAATACTATGCCTGGGAATAAGATTGCTGGGAATCAAAGATAACTGTGTTTGGTTGTGCATGGGAATGTCATCCGGATTTTATGAGAACAAATTATGTCTGTATTTATTTTTTAGAATTAATTTGGTAAACTTTATGTAATTTTAATAAATTAATCAATAAAATAATCAAAATTAGTTCAAACTATTAATAAAAATTAATGAAATAATAATCATGAAATAATTTTAATGGGATAAACTATGTTAATTTAACAACTTAAAATTATTTAATTAATTGTTTAATAAATATTTTTAACTACAATAATTTAATATATTGTATCCATAAAAATTAATTAGATAACTTTTAAAAAAAAATTAATTAGATAAATATTTAATAATAATATAATTATATATTTATTATAAGGAAATCCAAAAAAAGTAATTAATGGATTATAAATAATCGATAAGTAATTAATTATAATTATTTCTCAACAATGACATTTATGCTCTAAGAATGATTTTCATGAATGCTCACTCTTTTCTATTCACGTGAGTGAGATGATTGTAAAGAATGATCGTTCTTTTTGAAATTTAAAGAATGAAATTAGAACACAGTAATTTTGTAATATATAAAGACAATTAAAAAAAAAAAAAAGCAAAAACTAGTTATAATAAATTAATGAAAAAAAATCCCTGAGTTGTGAGGAATACGTACGGTTGGTCCCTAAGTTTTCAAAATAGACGTTTTTAGTCCCTGAGATTTGAGAAATAGGTTTAAAAGGTTCCTAAGTTTTCTAAATGGACATTTTTTAGTTCTTTCAGTTTTGAGAAATAGGCTTAAAAATGTTTCTCATATTATTTTTTCAAATTTTTTAAATATTGAATGGTTTTATAAATTTTTAAAAAATAAACTATTAATTTAAAATAAATTTAATAACAATATGAGTGTCTTTGTTTTTTAGAAGAAAATACTAATTTCATTACACATCACTTAGGCAAATTTTGCACGGTCAAAATCAACCAACGTACTAATTTAAAATGAGATAGGATTCATCCCGATCAAACCTTTTAAACCTATTTTTCAAAACTACTAAAAAGGTTCACTCTAAAAATTTAGGTACGTAAGATATTTTCTAAAAAGGAGGAGGAAAACTCCAATATTATAAATACACTATGGAGATTCTTGCATACATGCATGATTCATATTCACATCTTTCTTTCAAATTCAAGAACATTAATTGAAATCGTTCATTGTCCATCGCTTGTTAAATTCATCTTGTGTTTAAATTTGGTGCAGCTCGAACATCGTGGGATGGACGGTGATGGTTGCTTTTGGAATCAACGCAGCCATAAGGTACAAATTGGAGAAATCACAAATCACAAATCTTTTCTCACAAAAGATTACTAATAACTATTAACTTGAACATATCCATAACAGTTTTTACAGTTGAAGCTTCGATCATTTACATGTTAATACAAAGAAATTAACCGTTTAGAGAAAAAAAAAATGTGCAGCGTTCGAATCTCGAATGAATTGGGAGCAACTCATCCAAGAACAGCGAGATTTTCATTGGTAGTGGCGGTAATGTCGTCGTTTGTGCTGGGTCTCATTCTCGCAGCTATTCTGCTTGTCGCAAAGAATGATTATCCATCGTTGTTTTCAAGCGATTCGGCTGTGAGAGAAATCGTCAAGAAGCTAACTCCTTTGCTTTGTTTCTGCATTGTGATGAACAATGTGCAACCCGTTCTATCTGGTTTTGCTTCTTCTTCGTCGTTGTCGTTGTCGTCGTTCGTCGTCTTTCTATTTATTGTACTTGATTTGAATATCAGTATTTTTTTTTTTCTTTTGGGTTACTGCAGGAGTGGCCGTTGGAGCTGGATGGCAAGCTATTGTGGCTTATGTGAATATTGGTTGTTACTATGTGTTTGGTGTTCCTTTGGGCATCCTAATGGGTTTTGTGCTTGATTGGGGTGTTAAAGTAAGTCCCTCTACTTTATATGTTATTGAAAATTAAGCTTATAGACACTATGTTTACTCAAAGTTTCTTTGTTTTGTTATTGGCCTTCTTTCCTTGGTTTTAAAAAAATACTAAAAGATATAAGCTCCATTTGATAACCATTTGGTTTTGAGTTTTTTTGTGTTTTTGAAAATTATGCTTGTTTTCTCTCAATTTCTTTATTATGGGTTTCATAAGAAGATATTTGAATTCCTAGCAAAATTTCAAAAACAAAAACACGTTTTTAAAAACTAAGGCCCCGTTTGATAACCATTTGGTTTTTGAAAATTATGCTTGTTTTCTCCTAAATTTTCCATCATGACTTTCATTCTAGTTAAGATTGCATTTGAATTTTTAGCCAAATTTCAAAAAAAACAAGATGTTTTTGAAAAATATATTTTTTTTTGTTTCCAAAATTGGACTTGGTTTTTGAAAACAAGGTAGGAGATTGATACTAAAACCAAGAAATTTAGAGATGGAAGTATGTGTGTATAAACTTAATTTTCAAAAACCAAAAACCAAATAGTTATCAAACGGATCCTAATTTTTTTAGTTTTCAAAATTTGATTTAGTTTTTGAAAACAGTGTATATAACAAAACAAGAAGAAACTTAAAGGTTAAAAGCGGTGTTTATAAACTTAAATTTCAAAAACCAAGTGATTATCAAATAGAATCGTACTTTTTGAAAAGTAGAAATTTAAATGTGTTCTTAATGGGATGATTAACTTTTGGAACATGAGAATCTTCTCAAATCCGAAAGAAATTTGGTGTCTAGAGTTGAGGGACTTAAGATAATGATATAATTTGCAGGGAATATGGTCTGGGATGATTTGCGGAACCATAATACAAACTTGCATTTTGACATTCATGGTTTACAGAACCAACTGGAACAAAGAGGTGAGTTTGTTTATATTTGTTTTGTGTATTTGTTCATGTTGTAGAATAATAACCAAAATTTGAACGTTGAAAAATGCAGGCCTCTGTTGCTGAAGATAGAATAAGAAAATGGGGAGGACACTCTGATTCTTGAAAGAAGCAAAAAAACTAAGTAAATGTTCAACATGCAAATAGCCAACCATTGGCAGGTTTTTCTATAGGATTTAGATCCAAATTAGTTAGCTAATTAATTTTGTTTGTTTGTTTTTTTTTTCTTTTTCCATTTTATCTCCATTTACTTAAAGTGAATCGTAATAAAAATTAATCGAGATGGAAATATCATTCCTTTGAAGTTCTTTAACTAGGAGCTATTTGAGATTTTGTGGTTATTAGTACAACTTTATGCCTATATTGAGTTAAACTCATGTTGATAGGACCGATTGAAATTGAAATTAGGAATTCATTGATGTTATTACCTCCAACAGAATCAAAATAAGAAATATGATGATTATTAGAATGTCTTTTTTATATTTCTAATCAATTAGAATACATTAGTTAAAGAACATGCCACAATAATTTTTTAAATAAAATAAAACTAATTACTATAGAAGTTTTGGTTCTACTTTATATTGGTTTTTTTTTTTTTTTTTTGAACAACTTTATATTGGTTTATTTAATAGTTATATTTTATTTGACATTGATGAATAATAATTTTAGGTAAGAAAAAATACAATCTGAACATATTTTTTAAATTTATAGAGAAAAAGCTAATAGGAAATACTTTTTTTTTAGAAAAGTTAACAAAAAAAAACTAATAATAATAAAGATTAATTTTAAACTTTATTGAAAGTATAAAAATTAAATTTAGATATTAAAAATATATGGATTAAAATATAATAAAAGTAATCTTAGAAAACCATATTTTAATGTAATTTATTTCATGGGTCTACTGATTACTCGCCTGACAAGTCAATCGTCGCCATGCGTTAAAGTTAGACAAAACAAAAACAGCATTTAATTGTTTTTTTTTAACAAAAAAGCATTTATTGGGCGCAGCGATACCGACGTAGCCTATTTTTGTCCATACATATTTCAGTGTCCATATGAAGCCGCGCGACTGACGATTTCGGATTTTCTAACAGTTCGTTTACACACCTGTATGTAATTAAGATCAAATACTTTAAAACATATGCCTCCTCATGAAGGGACTGTGAACTAAGTTACTACTAGAATTTTTTTCGAAGATCCTCTTTTATCAATCAAATTTTTTTTCCGGTTGTAAGGGATTATAGGACATCCAACTCCAGGACGACTCATTTTCTCTGGAGTATACCAAAGCTCAACAACGGATTTTCCGGACACTACTCATCCTCGTGAATTTGCTTTTGATTCACTCCAAAAGCCTCATACCAGGGGAGATAATTGTCCTCCCTTATAAACTCATGGTCAACCCCTTATTTAATCAATGTGGGACTTTGGTCGCACTCCCAACAAGGGAAAAAATGAAAAGATCTTTTTATCTCTCAAAATTGTCAAGATTTTAATGATGGTATGTAGGAAAATCCCTAAATATTGACATGCAGCCAAGTTTTTTCATGCCTCCTTTCTGTTTCTACATCTATTGCATCGTTTCATTACACAAACTTTGAAAGGTCGTGGTGTCCTGTCCCCCACGGAGAGAGAGGTTGTAGGCTAATCTCTTTGTTAGATGGCGGATCTTTCTCAGCCACTTCTTTCGCCGAGAGAGAAAAATAAACGGATCGACTCGACGGAATCCAGTCGGAGAGAAACGAAGGCTGTTGTTTTTGCTCCCGACGCCGATGACATCCCTCCGATCAACGGCGCGCGTGATTTCTACAGAGAGTTCTGTGTTGAATTTAAGAAGCTGTGGTACCTTGCAGCTCCGGCGGTGTTCACGTCCGTTTGTCAGTACTCTTTCGGCGCCATCACTCAACTCTTCGCCGGACAAGTCAGCACCATCGCCCTCGCCGCCGTCTCCATCGAGAACTCCGTTATTGCCGGCTTTTCCCTCGGCATTATGGCACGTTCCTTTCCCTATCTATCTGCAATTAATTGCAAAATTATTTTTCATTATTTACAACAAAATTATTTTTCATTATTAATCTTTCAAATCTAACTCCTTCAGTCCTTCTATTTATTTATTTATTTATTAATACCTGAAACAAGATTAAAAGGGGCAACCTTATTCTTGATTAGTACATTGAAAAAGCATTTAAAAGAGGAAAAATATAACTGTTAACGAGAAATCCAAAAATGACAATCTGCAGCTGGGGATGGGAAGCGCGCTGGAGACGCTGTGCGGGCAGGCGTACGGCGCCGGGCAGCTGGACATGATGGGAGTGTACATGCAAAGATCGTGGGTGATCCTCCTTTCAACGGCTGTGATTCTAACTCCCATTTACATATTTGCTGCCCCGCTTCTCAAGCTGATCGGACAGACGGCGGAGGTGTCGGAGGCGGCCGGACTCATGTCGCTATGGATGATCCCTCAGCTGTATGCTTACGCGCTGAACTTTCCGACCGCCAAGTTCTTGCAGGCTCAGAGCAAGATGATGGCCATGTCCCTGATAACCGCAGTGGCTTTGGTACGTTTAAATTATCACTAAACACAAAAAAAATTGTAATTTAGATCAGTTTCCGATTCAGAAATTTTATTTCTTCAATTTCCTAAAAATAATTTACAAGTAAGCAATCCAAAATTTCCACAAATAAAACTGAACTACTAATTTCATTAATTGCAATTGTGTTCTACAAACTTTTATATTATATGGTTTTTTTTTTTTTTAATATAACAAAACAATTTTTTTTAAAAAAAATATATATTTTTACCCATTTTTGTTATCATTTGATATAAAAACGAAATTTAAAGAATAAATTAGGACAAACATGATAATGTTATATATTTGTTAGGTTACTTACAAGTTTAGTCCCTGAACTTTTATGTTTGTGTCTAATAGATCTCTAGACTTTTAATTTTAAGTCAATTGGTCTCCGAATTTTAAAATTGTCAAATAGATTTCTAAATGTTTAATTTTGTGTCTAACACGTCCTGACATTAGTTTTTTTTTTTTTTTTTTTAAAAAAAAAGAAATCTCTAACATATTCAACCGTTTTCATAAAATTGATTTTTGTGTCTAATAAAATATTAAACTTTCAACCTTATGTTCACCAAATTCATGAATTTTTAAAAACGACAATAGATCAAAAACTTATTGAAGTTTAGAAAACCATTTGACACTGACTAGGTTTGGAGATGAAATTTATAATTTAACCTATTAGTTATTATTTTATATATGTAAATAATTTATACATAGAGTTCTTAAAAAGAAAATATGGTCTATAATTTAAATTTATAAAATATAAGAATAGTTTTTATTAATAAAATATAAGAATAGTTCTAAAGGAATAAAATAATAATCACGCCAAAGTGAGCATGACTCGGCAATAATTGACATATGCCCTCGACCAAGAGGTCAGAGGTTCGAGTCCCCCACCTCCAAATGTTTATGTACTAAAAGAAAAAAAAAATAATCACGTCTTAATAGACGACTAAAACCGTCTTACTAATAGAGCAAGTCCCAAACATTGCTATTACAAGGAATTCCTATATCCAGGAATTCCTATATCCATGTAAATATTGTTGCAGTTCAAAGGGTGCTTGAGTCTTTAGATCGGAGGTACATCCGTCGCCGATTGATATATATCATCAACCAAAACGTCAGTACAAAATTGAATGTTTAGAAAAAGTATATATATTTTTTTTGAAGTTATGGACAAGTTTTGGACTACACTCGTAATTTAACCTTATCTTTTTTATCAATACTTCTTTTTACAGGTTTTTCACGTGTTATTTAGTTGGCTGCTGATGTTGAAGCTGGGATGGGGTTTGGCTGGCGGCGCGGTGGTGCTGAATGCGTCGTGGTGCGTAATTGTGGTGGCTCAGATTGTTTATATTTTAAGTGGGAGCTGTGGTCGAGCCTGGACTGGTTTCTCGTGGAGAGCGTTTCAGAGTCTTTGGGGTTTCGTCAAACTCTCTCTAGCATCCGCAGTCATGATGTGGTCAGTACTATTTTTTTTTTTTTTCTTTTGTCCTCTCTCTTCATTAGGTCAGATTTGTTGAACTAATTTTACGATTTATTTCTTTTATTGTGGGTTATTTGCAATTACAAGCTTCGTCTATATATAGATAGATAGATAGAGTATGATCGTAATTTCGAATCTTTATCATCTATAAAATGTTTGAATTTGATCTCCACTATTTAGTCTAATTTCACATTGGTTTCCTTTGTTAACTTTGTAAGATGACATTATTGACATCCTTTGCATAAAACACGAAAAACAAAAATCAATCTGAATCCAACGATAGTGTTGTTTTCTTAAATATAATTTTGTTTCTTCTCTATGGTGTTTAAGGTATCACGAATAATTGTCTCCCAAGATAGGACGGATTACCCACCTATGAATGTAGCACTCCAATTATAGTACTCTCAAACACGGGTATTTAAGTAATCGTACAGAAAAATAGGAGAAGAGTTTTTGAGGGAAGTGTATTCATACGAACCTCAAAATGAATCACATATTTATAGACTATTTGTAACAATTCAAATAGTCACATCTTTTCGTGTAAGGGTTATGTCTTTTGATAAATGGACACATATGGTTATGTCCTTTACAAAAGACACGCCCTTTCACATAGGATTGTAGCCTTTACAAAAGACACACAATTTCACATAAAGTTGTGTCATTTATAAAATACATGTCTTTTCACAAGAAGTTGTGATATATTTTTCATTTTATTAAAATAATTTTATTCATAAATCCAACCAACATTTTCCTTTAGTTAATTATATTAATGTTTAGAAATGAATACAAAAATTAAAGAGAATGAATTTCTAATTCTTGAGTGAGTTGGTAAGAGATTCCCGCTAATTAAAGGAGTATTTTAACAATTAAATATAATTGATTAGATAAAAATGTTGTTTTTTTTTTTAAAAAAAAAAAAAAAAAAAAAAAAAAAAAAAAAAAAAAAAAAAAAAACTATGTTAATGTAATTGAAATTACCCCTTTTAAATAATGGGGTTATTATTATTGTGCAGTTTGGAGGCATGGTATTTTATGGCACTGGTATTATTTGCGGGATATTTGAAGAATGCAGAAGTTTCCATTGATGCCTTGTCCATATGGTACGTATTATTGGTTAATTATTGATTAATAATGGAGTAATTAAATTAACCAATCTAATTGCACGACATAGGTAAAAAAAAAAATGATACCTGTCACTTATCATTTTTTGTCCTTATATTATTGTCATATTGGACATAAAATAAAACAAAATAAACTTACTCAAGCAGCTGCATCAGCCAAGTGTGCAGACTGCATGCAGTGTTTATCCAAAAAAAAAATAATATAGTTTTGAAGAAGAGAGAAAAAGAAGAGGAAGGATTTAAAAGAAAAAAAAAACATTTTAAAAAAATGCCAAATTTTAAAATAATTCATTGAAATTTGTTCACTCCAGAAAAATATTGTTAGGTTAATAATCCTTTGGTTTTTTATTTTTAACATTAATCTTTTTCTTCCCAGAAAAATATTATAATGATTTTGATATTTTTTCATGAAACACTTGAATTTATAACTCAATTCTAAAAACAAAAACGAAGTTTATATCATTATTCCGTGACAATTATTTGGTTTTTGAAAATTAAGTTCATAAATACGAACTCCTATGTATAGTTTTTTTTTTTTTTTTTTTTTTTTTTTTATTTACCTTTTTCAATGTTTTAAAAAATCAAATCAAGTTTAAAAACAAAAAATAAATAAATAAGTAGTTTTCGATTTTTTTTTTTTTTTTTAGAATTTGACTAAAAATTCAAATGCTTCATCAAAAGTTGGAAGAAAACAAGAATAATTCTCAAAATCCAAAAACCAAATTGTTATAAAAAATGACTTAAAAACTTTTTTTTCTTTTCTTTTTTAAACTTGATTTAAAATTTGAAACTATTTTTTATATATATAACAATTTGAAACTATTCATTAAAAGTAGATAATGAAACAAATGGACTTATATATATATATATATATATTTGAGTTAAACAACATTTGGGAGTGGGGATTTGACCTCTTATTGGCATTTTTTTGAGTTAGGTTCTTATTGGCAAAATTTATATAGTGTTTCTAAACTTAATTTTTAAAAATTACACAATTATTAAATGAGTTTTCATTTTTCATTATTTTCTTTATATTATATAATACGTGAATTATCAAACTGGTCCTTTTTTCCCTTTCTTGATGTAGAAAGTACAAGAACATTAATTGAAATCGTTCATTGTCCATCGCTTGTTAAATTCATCTTGTGTTTAAATTTGGTGCAGCTCGAACATCGTGGGATGGACGGTGATGGTTGCTTTTGGAATCAATGCAGCCATAAGGTACAAATAATTGTGGTCACTCTTCTCATTTCTTTTGTTTCTTTCTAACATACTAAATACAAAAGATTAAGAAAAAATAAATAAATAAATGAAGATTAAGAACCAAAACGAGCATAGTTCAACGATGATTGACATGTATTCCTTTCTTTGTGGTTAGAGGTTCAAATTTTCCTACTCCACATTTGTTGTACTTAAAAAACTTTTTCTTCGGACAAGCAATCACTCTTATTTGGTTGAAGGTTAATCATTAAGGGAAATTTTGCAGTGTTCGAGTTTCAAATGAATTGGGTGCAGCTCATCCAAGAACAGCGAGATTTTCATTGGTAGTGGCTGTAATATCGTCGTTTGTACTCGGTCTCATTTTCGCAGCTATTCTACTTGTCACAAAGAATGAATATCCATCCTTATTTTCAAGTGATTCGGCTGTGAGAGAAATCGTCAAGAACATAACTCCTATGCTTTGTTTCTGCATTGTGATCAACAATGTGCAACCCGTTCTATCCGGTTTTGCTTCTTCTTCTTCTTCTTCTCCGTCTTTCATTTTTTAGTACTTGATTTGAATCAGTATGTCATTGTGATGGAAATTAACTTAGTTTTTCTTTTCTTGTGTTTAAACTGCAGGAGTGGCCGTTGGAGCTGGATGGCAAGCTATTGTGGCTTATGTGAATATTGGTTGTTACTATGTGTTTGGTGTTCCTTTGGGCCTCCTAATGGGTTTCATGCTTCATTGGGGTATTACAGTAAGTCCCCTACTTTATACTTCTTAAATTGAAGAATGAAATTTTGTTTTAGCTTAAAAACATTTTCAATCCCAAATTCACAATCTGTCCTTAAAATCTCTCACTATTTTATCCGTACCTAGTCTCAAGATTATGGAATAGATAGCATAAGTAGCCTTTCAAATATGATGATCATGGCAATTGAAGTGTTTCAAGAAAGTATTACTCTAGAAAATAAGTTGGCTACAAGAACAATTAACTTTTGAAATACGAGAATATTCTCGAATCCATGAGAAATACAATCTCCCATTTTCTCAAAAGTTGAAGGATGTTTAGGAATTTGATGCGAGGATAATGATGTTTGCAGGGAATATGGTCTGGAATGATATGCGGAACCATAATACAAACTTGCATTTTGACATTCATTGTTTACAGAACCAATTGGAACAAAGAGGTCAGTTTCAGTTTGTTTGTGTATTTGTTTATGTTTGTAGAATAATAACCTAAATTGGAATGATGAAAAATGCAGGCCTCTGTTGCTGAAGATAGAATAAGGAAATGGGGAGGACACTGACTCCTGCCCAAAACGAAGTAAATATGCCCCAAACAAATAAGCAAGGATTGGCATTGTTTCCCATAGGATTCAGATCCAAATTAGTTGGCTAATTTTGTTGCATTTTGTTTGTGTAATCTTTGAGTTTAGGCATCAAGACGATAGTCATTTGGAGATAAAACCATTCAAATGTTTGAGAAAATAACAGAGGATTTCTAAATTTTTTTCCCTTCCAATAAATGGATATAGGACTCCATTTGCACAATTTATTATCCGTAGTACCCACCCTATTAGAATTAAGAATGAAGATTTTAATCTCAACCGAAACTCAAACTTCTAACATTTTGGTCTAGGTTTTCATGCCTCAACATGAACTAGTTGTACCATATACCGTTATTAAATAAGACATCCTAGATTAGAGGTTCAAAAGGTTCAAATCTCCACTTTTAACTTATAGTGGTTGAACTCAACAAAAAAAAAAAACAAATTGAATTTACAAATCATACCTTTATACTAATTAAACTCAACAAAGAAACAAATTGAATTTACAAATCATACCTTTATACTAATTAATATTAATATTAAAATAATAAATACACATAACATGTACGATAGAATAACTTAAGCAAATTAAATCATTTAAGTTGAATGACTATGTTCATACTTCATAATCAAAGTATCCCAAACATAGCTTAACTCATTTGAACATAATATACCTCTTTTTCTTTCTTTTACATGATGCAATTAAGAAATCCAATTTTTTTAAATGCTTTGTGACCTTTTACTTTACCTACTCTGTTTCAAATCTAAAGATCGACCTTCGAACTCTGACTAAACGGGAGGCAAATTGAAACAGAGATACTAAATTATAAAGTTCGAAACCTGCAAAATTATAAAAATTGAAAGTTGAAACTAATAAAATTACTAACTTTGAAACTATTAAGAGAAAACAGAAAAGCAGCACAAACTACAATAACCAAAATGCATTTTACCCAAGTATTTTACTTTAAGTAAGGTTACTATAACCTTCCAAGCATCCTAGCAACAAGAACATCAGCGTATGATATAGTTCACATTATATGGTGAAACACCTTCAAAAGAAAATATATCAACCAAGTCCCAATTTGGTAGCAAAGATCATAAAACAGTTCCTCCTCTTTATGTGTTTTATAAAATGCAAGTTCATATCAATACATACACACACTTGACCAGACAAATAAGTAGAATCCATGAAATTCACATTCAAGGAAACACTCATATTGTCATAATCAAATTCTGATCGACCAGAGGTTATAAGCATTCTTAATATAATGTGCTCAATAGTTCAGTCAACCATATATTCCTCTCGCATAACCTAAGGATCAAACACTAACGGAGATAAAAAGAAAAAACATAAACATTGCATCAGATAAGAGTGTATGAACCCATAAAAGCTTAAATTATATCAAAAAGATCTCCAACAACTTCAGACAGACAAAAATGAAAATTCACCAACAACAAAAATCCCTATAACAAAGAGTAACTCGAACCTAAGCTGTGAGAACCACCGCGCCACCAGCCTCCTTGATCTTCTTCTCGGCGATCTTCGACACGAGCTTGGCCTTCACCACAATAGGCTGATTCTCCGGCAAGACACCCTTGCCCAAAACCTTGAAGTACCCGAACTGCGTGACATCAACCAAAGGAACGTTGTCTTTGGAGGCCTTATCCTTCACTTCTTGAGGGATCAACGACCAGATCTTGTCAATGTTGACAATCGGGCAATAGAACTTGTTGCGAAGCTTGTGGAAGTAACGCATACCGACTTTACCGAAATAACCAGGGTGATATTTGTCAAAGAGAATCCGGTGGTGGTGCATACCTCCGGCGTTACCCCGACCACCTGGATGCTTGCGGTGTTTGCCGATTCGACCATGACCGGCGCTCACATGTCCTCTCTTCTTCCTGTTCTTCTTGAAACGAGTCGTCATGGCGGATCTCTCTCTCTCTCTCTAGGGTTTCGGCGGCTCGGAGGAGATGGAATTACGGTAGGGTTTGGGGGATTATATCAGTTGGAGAAGAGAGTGAACTTCTGAATTGGACTTGGGCCTCTATATATTACGAAGGGATGGGCTTCAGGACGTCATCGTTGGTCTGAAGCCCAATATGTTCTGATGGCCCAGTTATTTCGACCCAAGCCCAAACGTTGTGTATTTTTCCCCTTTTTATTTATTATTTTAAAATTGAATGTGGAGTTTTCATTTTCTAAATGTATTATTTTTTTTCTAGTTCAATAACTCAAGAAGTGATTTTTTTTATACAAAAAAAAAAAAAAAAAAAAAAACCGAATACTTTATTGGAAACGAGAAAGTTAGTTACACCATCATCTTCCTCAATTAAGGAGGGCAGCCACGACAGGTGATTAACCTCCCTACAAAAAAAACTCATTTTCCAGCATGGAAGAATGACCAAAATCTGGTGATCCAAGAACATGAGGGTTGTTGTTGACTTCAACGACGACAGAGGAGGCACTAGCGAGAATCCAGCCGCTGCTCGTGTGAGGGTGTGTGCAATTCGTTTGCCCACCCTTGGGCATTTACCGAAGGGAATTACCCTTGCTTCAGATGCAAGGGCTTCCACCTCATTCACTTTCGATTTCGTGTTCGAAATGTATGAGATTTCATGGTTCAACAATCTAACTACCTCGAGCGCATCTAACTCAATAAGTGGGAATTTAACCACCGATATCTTAAATGGAAATAAATATCTTATGATGTATAAAATATAGGTGCTTTATTCACTTACCTATGCTTGTATTGCCATAAAACATAGTATTTTAAAAAAAGTATTCACTTATCGGCTTTTCTCAATAATCAAAATAGGTTTATATTTCACGTAATAATGATTGATTTATATAGTGTATGATTAATCTTGATGTTGATTAATCATAATTATAACATAGTCGATTAACTTATATTTTTATTATTTGTAATCACAATAATAATACTATTTACTACTTTGTCAAAATGAGCATAACTCCATAGTAATCAACATGTACCATTAACCAAGAGGTAAAGATGTTTGAATCCAATTTGTTGTCACCTATGATCCGGTTAGCTAATTGTGGGATGAAACAACAAATCAAATTGTAGCCTCGTTTTCACATCCTATGCTTGTAATTGTTTAAACTCTAGTTCATCCCAAAGATGTCGACAATTCAATAACAAAACTAAAAAGTCTTGGCCAACAAGAGCATAACTCGATTGACATTAAGTCTATACTAATGATCGAAAGGCCTGTGGTTCGAATCTCTACACCCCACATGTATAATAACTAGAAAATATCAACGTGCGTTGCACGTGTGAATTTAAATTTACTTTTTAACGGTTGAAATCAATAATAATCTTAAATTAATAAGGTTAAATTACAAATTTGATTTTTATGGTTTGGAGAAAATTAGAATTCAATTTGTATGGTTTTTAAAGATGAAATTATCATTTGATAAAACTTTATAAACAATTCCTGCTACTATTAGGAGACATTAATAGATTGAGTTTCCTACTACTCAAAACCACCTTATTAACACATGGATTGCTAATTGTCATGGTACTATGTACAATAGGAAGTATTTTTTAGTTTTTATCAAATCATGTGAATGAAATTCTAACTTTTTAAAACTATAGAGACCAACTTCTAACTTTTTCCAAACCATAAAGAACAAAATTTGTAATTTAACCAATCAATAAACAACTATATTAAAGATAATAAAATTGAATGGTCAAATAAAATGTTATTATAATAAATGAGTATGTCTTCATTCATGCCCGTGTGTTTTAATACCTAAGTTCTCTATCCTTTCATAGCTCAACTGAAATAAAGCTCGTTCTAATGACTAAGATGTTTATGGTTGAATTGCATTTCTTATCATCTCCAAAAACACAACTTTCATGAATTCACTTAAAAAAAAAAAAAAAAAGATTAGGCCCCTATAAGCGAGTAGGGAGTGTAGAAATTATTGATTATTAATTAATGTAAATAAGATATATCTTAAAATTAAAGAAAAAAAAACGTTTTAGTGGCTGGGTGAAAATAGTGTAATAATGGTTGAATTTTTTTTTTTTAAAAGACATTTTTGTGGTTTTAAATTAAAGAAAAAATTGTTTTAGTGGCTTGACAAAAATAGAATAATAACCGTAGAGAAATGAGTATTAGCTAAGTTAATTGATTATTAATGTAAATGTATATTAAAATGGAAAATGAAAAATATTAAAGAATACGTATTCTCTAGCTTTAAATTAAAGAATAAACCAATTACAAAAAATAATAAAGAGTAAAATCATTTCAATGACTTGAGAAAATGATGTAACAATTGTAGAATGGTTGATCAATTAATTTAAGTCATTAACTATTATTATTATTATTATTATTTTAGAAATAACTTGAGTTAATTGATTATTGATGTAAATAGCACATATATAAATTGAAAAGAAAGGGAAAAAAAATAAAAACTTCTAACCATTATCCACAATCTAAACAACATCACTCAACACCCTCAAAATATTGAAATGTTATAGTTTTATCACACAATTTATAAATCTTAAAAATAATGAATTGAGGAAGACAAAAATAAAGACAACTAAAGTATTGGAGATGCGTGTCATTCGTGAAGGTTTGACGATGATCTATTCAAATAATCAACATCTAATTTTGGTTGAATTTGATAGTTTCTCTTTTGTTTCTCTACTATGATAAGATAATAAATTTTATCGAAATCCTTCTCAAAAAAAAAAAAATTATCGAAATCCAAACTAAAGTGCATGAAATCAAAAACTATCACAATACATAATAATTCCAAATTTTTCACATATGAAGAGAGATGATAATAAAATTGCACACCAAGACTCAAGGTGCAAGAGGATGACAACTTTGACATGTGAAGGTGTGAACTTCCTTATTAGGCGAACTTCTTTGCTTCAATAGCTCCTCTTCGTAGATTCTATTTATACAATTCTTTTATTCTAAAAAGAGTATGCATATAGTACATAGTACAATATGTAAATATGTAAAAGAGATCATAAGACTCAATTTGGTGTAGGGAGTGAATCAAAGAAAACCATTTTATAGTTGTATGAATTAGAGAAGTTGCAAAACTTTTGAAATTCCAATGCTTTTCATATTACACCATTAGATTAAACCTAATTAAATGTTTTTTAAAAAAAAACCTAATTAAATGTAAGAACTTTAATTTTAGAATTAATTCATATAATTAAGAAGCAAAACTTTTCATATTTCTTAGTGGCTTTTCATATTTCATCCACTTCACGTGGGAGAAGGGAAAATGAATGAGAAGAGAAAGAAACTTAATGAGGGGTGGTAGGAAGAGGAAGAGATTGAGAGGGGTAAATATGGAATTATCTTATAAGAGTTTGGACAAAATTGTCCAAAAATGATTCTTTTTCTAAGCCACTTTTAAGATAGTAAGATAATAATAAAAATAAAAACTCAAAAGCTTTGTGCTTATCTCATTGAAATTCCTAATGTAATCCATCATTCTCCACCTTTAGGTAACACAAGAAATGCAAGTTCTCCAAATTCTAGCACCACCTCTGACATTTTCAACAATAGGCAAACTCAAGATAACCAGATATTCTGAACAAGGGAATAAAGACAAAATGTAAGTAGCTTATCGTTAGCACTAAACAAATTCGTTTATAACGGTTTAGGAACCCATATCATATGAAGAGATCGTCAAAATATAGCAAAACCCACCGGCACACTCGAATGATTAATACATGAGGTATTAACAGTAATATTTACATTTTGAAGAGTCGTCACTTTTGAAGTAAAAGGGCAGCACCAACCAAGCCCAGCCACAAGGTCAGCCCCACCCAGAAGGCTTGGCTTTTTCCCAACCCAATTGGAGGCCGCCAAACAAGGAAGTCCCCCAAATAGTCCCTAGACGACGGCAGCTGATTCGTAGTCGACCAGCTTCCTTTCTGGTCTCTGTCTTTGTTCTTGTCACTCCACGTTGCTGCGTAGCTGCATCAGTCACGACTCTTGTTAGAACTAGAAACCACGTGACAGCCATGGTTTTGAATAGGGACATTCAAGTTAAGTGCATTTTCAACATTTCTCTATTCAGAAAGCAAGTTGAGTACGCAATTTTTGCACCATGTGATGAACAAAGACTAGTCTCAATTTAACATATTACGTATAGAACAAGATTTTGCTTGAAATGGTTAAAACAATAAATCATAAAGAGAGAAAAGGTTAAAAAAACTTGTTTGGTCGTTTTGGACTTCATACTTCTTAACAGTTTAAAAATCACGTTGTATTTGTACCTGAGCTATATGCATATATAGACAATTGACCATTAGATCATCTGGGTCTGTCCATTTCCTTCACTTATCCATGCTATGTTGCTTGATCAAAAACTTTAACGAAACATTTGATTTATTCATTGCCACATTAATAAAGGTATAAAGGTATAATGACTAAATTGTTACAAGTAATGTTACGATAGTTAAAAAGTACAGGGGATGCATTTTAACCAAATTAAAGACAGGTGGCAAACCAAAACAAGAAACTTCCCCCCCCCCCCCCCCCCCCCAACTACACTACATGTTCTTTCAAAGGAGAAGGCTTGATGAATCTGATGATAACAAACATTATGCAAAATGAAAGCTAATAGGATGTGATGAATCTGATGATAACAGACATTATGCACAAAGAGTTAATTCTAAGTCATGCTAATGCTGTAATTATAGAACAACGAGGCTTCACGCTACTCAAAATTAGGCTAAACAATGATCAGAAAAATATTAATCGAATACAAAAGAGAGAGTTGATCACCTGTCGTAATCAGAACCGATTAGAGGTATTGTTACCATTTCCTCCTGTGATATCTTGATTTTTGGTGCTTGCAAAATATAGCGAAGATCCGCTGCCTGTCGCCTGATGCTGACACTGGGATGCGTCTTCTCTAATTGCTGGTACAAAGCAATGCAATCTCCATGGCGGTTATTTGCTTCATAAGCCATGGCAAGCCATATTTGAATCTGAAAACCAGAAGGAAAATTTTTTATTCAACCAATAATAATGCAACTGAACTGTAAGGGTCATAGCTCGAAAGGAAAGTGTAAATGGAAACTCCATTGGAGCAGTAAACTGACCTCACCACCGAATAAAGTAGGCCTGGGAATAATTGTAAGCGCTCCTTCTAAGAACTCAATGGCTCGACTGTACATGCCTCTGCCGTAAGCCTTCTGACCTAATTCAAACATCAACTGTGCCGTCGCTCTTCGTTCCGCCTGTTCCTTAGCTACCTATTCAGCCGCAAGCAGAAGAAAATGCATCTAATCGCCATCAATTTTTGCATCTCTCAAAAACACTAACGTTTATCAAGCAAACAATATAGATTTCCAGCATGGAAGCCAGAGAGAAGTTATATATGATTGAATAAAGAATGCAATGAAATGGAAGAATTGTAAATTAACGTCTTATTGATAGTTAACAACCGACTGAAACTGCAAACGAATAACCAGAGAACCGACCTTTTCAAGCTCCTTTCTCACTCTCATCCTCTTCTCTTCCTCGGTTTCCTCTCTGCCCTCACTCCCTTCTTCCTCTACTTTACTCTGTAATTCTTCCGCTTTCTTCTCCAATTCCCTCCTTTCCTCTATCTCCTTCACTCGCTTCCGCATTTCTTTCTCCCAATCAAACTTCTCCTCCTCGTCGAATCCATTCCCGTCCCAATTTTCCTCTTCATCGCTCTCGAACTCGACGCCACCGTTCTTCTTCGAATTCGACTTTCCACGAGCCACGATTCTTTGGCTCCTAGGCTCACCATCCGGTTCAAAGCTCTTGCCGACAATCGCAGCATAGTAGGCGTTAAGGTCTCTCTTGTGTAAGCTCAAAACAACGTCAAGCGCCAATGGACGAGCCTTTCGATCTGCCAAAACAATCCGAGGCGACGTTACATCCAGCAACAAAGCCCAATTTCCAAGAACCACAGCCATAGTCGAAGAAGGAACACGCCGTGAAGAAGAACAACTCCAAGAACAAGTGAGATATCGGATTCCTGCAGACGATTCAGGGCAAGATATTTTCCATTCCTGACAGATCCCAAAAGACTTAAATACCCACCCACAAGTCCGCCACGATCCCAAAGGCATTTGAATTCCATCAGGGTATTTTCGTCTTTTGGTACGGAATTTGGCGCCACGCGGAAGTCATCAGTATCACAACAATACAAGATGGAGAAAGATTGATGATTGTAGACGACACGTCGTCTCAGATATTGAATATCGTTTTTTTTTTTTTTCAAATATAAAATTTCTTCGCTCGACAATAATTCTACTGGCTCGGCGAGGAATGAGCCTTTTGGTCTTTGTGCTGTTACAGGGCAGCGGCTTTTTCTAGTTCTTCATGCATCTTCAGATAACAAATCTGAGCTCCTGATTGATTTAATCCAAAGCCATTGATTTTTCCATTCATGTCTTCGTTCATTTGCAACATTCAAGTTCCTCGTCCCCATCTTTTGCTCTATCGCAAGCAACATGTCGCTAAAATTCACTCGCGAGGACTTCGTTTCACCAGCAATTCGGTTCTCCGGTGGAACCATTTCTCAATCAATTGTCGCTTCCTCTTACCTCCTCCGAAGTCGGCGATCAACGGATATGAAATTTCAGTTCCGAGTTCACCGGAGGAGCGAGAAGATGGCCATGGCCATGGCGAAGAAGCTGAGATTGATATTCTAGATAAGCTTCGGGGATTGATTGGCCATGTACGTTCGATTTTGCCTGGTGGGAGCTGGTGGAGCTTATCCGATGAAGCTGAAGTCAGAGTTTCCGTTGAGCCAGTGACTGTGCCGCGGGCTCTTGGCAGGATGTGGGACCTGGTTGCTAGAGACCGTTGGATCATCTTTACTGCATTTTCTGTTTTGGTTTTTGCAGCGGTCTCTCTCTTTCTCTCTATCTCTCCCTCTCTCTTTTGATATTTTGTTTCATGGCATTAGCAGCATCTGATTATGAGTCCTGAAATGGGTTGAACTGCCGATACATTACTTTATAGTTGAAATTTTGAAGCGAGTATAATCATAGATGTGGAGGGTACTTTAATGGAATTGCAGACTTGTATGATAATGTTTTTCTGCACAGAATCGACATTTATGCTAGAAATTTTTGGCCAAGTCACTTGATAATGGTTGGCATCCGGTGGTGTTCACCATTTCAATTCAATTGATCAAATTATATGTTGTCAACATGTCATCTTCATTCTTTACAGAGCATGATTAAGTCTCTAGCTGTTTTCTGACTCTTGAACATTTATCTATCAGCTCTCAGAGATCTCCATACCACATTTCTTAACAGCGACGATTTTCTCTGCTGAGAGCGGCAAAATCTCAGTATTTCGCAGGAATGTGCAAGTCTTGATGCTCCTGTGTATCACGTCAGGAATATGCAGGTCAAAATCTTGTATGGCCAAAGATCCCTTCTCTAGCATTTGAAGCTCTATGCTATTGATTTTGAAACTAAACTTGCCAAATATGTAATTTTGTTCACATCATTGGCCTTTGGCAAATTAAAATTTTCAACCTAAGCTACAAGTTTTCCTCCATTTGTTGCAAAGTGACAATTTTTATGGAATACTGCAACAGAAATGCTGATGCATTGACCTGATTCTTTGTTCTTTTGAACTTTAGTGGTGTTCGAGGTTACTGTTTTGGAGTTGCCAACATGATCCTGGTGAGTTTCACGAACTCTTAATTTTTCGAGGAACTATGTTTAAGCCTGTTAATGTCTCTATAGCATAGAACATTGCTTAATGGATGAGGGTTCCATTTTATATGTTATCCAGATATCCTCTTATACCTTCTAAGGATTTCTTCCATAGGTTGACATGCTATAAAACAGACCTCATGATATCTGAATTACTTATATTATTTGTTTTTGAACCAAAGTACACATTCAGATATTATGCGGGGTAAAAAATTATTATTTTCTTTACCTCTCTTCGAACATGGTATGGTGTGACTTTCTCAATGACTGGAGGTCTCTCATAAACTGCAGGTCAAGAGAACAAGAGAAACACTTTATTCTGCACTTCTTCTACAGGTTCTGAATAATAAGAAGCCAACTTCTATAACTTTATTTTCCTACTGGACTGGTGCAATTCATCAAGTTGCTTCAAATCTCTCTCTTTCAATATAATTTATTTGGGAATACTTTTGCTTGTAGGATATATCATTTTTTGACAGTGAAACTGTTGGTGACCTTACAAGTAGGCTTGGAGCTGATTGCCAGCAAGTGTCGAGAGTCATTGGAAATGATCTTAATTTGATATTACGCAACATTCTCCAGGTTTTCTTTTGTGAACCAATAACTGATGCCTTGCAAAGTTACTAATTCTTAATCTTAAACTTCTCCCTTTTTCCCAGGGGGGTGGTGCTTTGATCTATTTGCTTCTTTTGTCAAAGCCTCTTGGGTTATGCACACTGATCATATGCTTCACTTTAGGAGCTATTATGCTATTGTATGGCCGGTAAGATTGGTGTCTAGACACCTTAATATTTTTTCCTTCTCAGTCTTTTAACTGACAGTATATTGTCTGTGTTCCTCAAAGAATTCCTTTTGTTCTAAATTTTATGCATGGGAAAGGGAAAACAGATGATAATTTACGGAAAATGTTTAAGGGGCTTAACTATGTCAATTAGTTTTACTCGAAGCTGGACTGTTTTTTCAGGCAATATCATAGAATTTGGAGTTTTGGCTTGCCTCATGATCTTATTTTTGTTGAGGATCCCACATCGGAAAGATTGGTGGAGACCTCACAACCTATAAGCTTCAAGGGTCACTCCACTCACAGCCAATTGGTTTTGAGATGGAAGCCCATGTAATCTAATATGGTATCAGAGCCCATTAAACCCAAACGGGTATTCGGTCCAATAAAAAGAAATTGGGATCCGATCCAAGAATGGTGAACCCAAAGAGGCACCATCTTGAGGGGGCATGTTGAGGATCCCACATCGGAAAGATTGGTGGAGACCTCACAACCTACAAGCTTCAAGGGTCACTCCACTCACAGCCAATTGGTTTTGAGATGGAAGCCCATGTAATCTAATAATTTTTACATCCTTTTTTTAGCATAGAGAACCCTGTTAATTAATCGAGTAATAGGTAAACTGGTGAAATAACCAAAAAAGTGCTTGTTTACGCCAGTACACTTTTTTTTGTGTTGAATATATTATAGATCAACATGTATGTTTGTTAATATCTTCTTGCCTTCATGCAGTTATCTCTGTATTTGTGTGATTTTGTTAGCAATTGCTATAAGTAATATCCTAATGCATGTCCTTCAACATAGATATCAGAAGAAGGCAGCAAAGATTGTCCAAGATGTCACTGCTTCTTCCAATGACGTACGGAAAAACTTTTCTATACATATTTGATGATCTTTTGTTCCAAATTTTGAGTAAAGAAAATCTAATTTTCACAATAGGTTGCACAAGAAACATTGTCTTTGATCAGAACTGTTCGTGTTTATGGGACCGAGAAGGAGGAACTTGGAAGGTAGAATAGTGTTACAAGCACTATCTACTTTTATATATCAATAGTATCTCAGTAAATATAGATTTTTTAAATATGTATCGATCATAATAAATCAACAGTTTTTCAGTCTGATAAATGTTCATTGGTTAATGCTAGGTATGAGATGTGGTTGGGAAGATTAGCTGATGTGAGCTTAAGACAGAGTGCAGGATATGGCCTTTGGAATTTTAGCTTCAATTTTCTTTATCATGCGACTCAGGTTTAGCTCTTTTGTTGTTTTTACTCTGTAGAATTGCAAAATGAATATTCCCTTTTTTTTTCATTCAATTTATAACTTTGTTGTAAGTCTTTTCAGTTAGCTACATGACAATTCGCTCATGTTTTATCTCTTTTCTGCTAAACATTGGACTATATATATATGTATGTATGTATATGTATATGTATATGTATGTATATGTATCTGTATATGTATGTATGTATGAAGGAAAAGTTTTCTATTTGTTATGATGTATTTGAAAAAGGACTTGCTAAGTAGAGTCTGTAAAAAGAAATCTATCAGTAGGTACTATTTGATGGGAATCTTGTCTGCCTGCTCAAACTTAGTTATTACCCATATTCCAACTGCAGATGGAGTAGGCTAATTTCAGTTTGATGTCTGAGTTTTTCATTCAGCTATCTATTATACGTTAAAGGCTTAATTAGTATAAGGTTGGGTTAGTTAGTACGGGTGGTAGAGTTTGTTAGGGGGAAGTATAGTATAGTTTGCAGGGTAAGGTTTTAGTGTAAATTAGGAGATATGTGTAACTTGGAAGATAGAGAAGTGTCGGGTAAAGATTTCAAATAACTTGGAATTGGGAGATTGAGAGAGAGCTTTCAAAATTTCCCACTTGGTAATCTTTTTCTTATTGCAATATAAATATTCATTTGGTTCCTTTAAATATGGGCGCGGTTTTTTTTTTTTTGGGGGGGGGGGGTGTCCCATGTTGTTTGTTGGTGTTTTCGTATCCATGAATTCAGTAAAAATAAAGGCTACAACGTTTAATTGAAAAGCCATAAAATAGGCTGAAACAACCAAAAATAAAAAACTGCCTGCCTGCAACCTTGGAACAGGAGCAAGCATTGGAGGTGAAGTATGGGGTAGTTTCACCATGAGTTGGTGGTGTCAAATTGAAGCTGGTTGAGGGAAGTTATGTAAGACCGAATGTTGAAAACCCCGAGTTGGAAGGGCTGGGTTGAAAGTGGCTAAACCCATATGATATGTACGAAAAGGTATGAATTGGGCTGAATGGTCCGGTCATTATTGATGGACCTGAAAAGCACTGGTGGAAGGGATGGGAACATATCTGGTGGATGGTTCTCTTTCTCTACATGACATCCGAGAACAATTGAGAATGGATACTGGGATTACAGGAAAGGGGAATGTGGATCTTGGGATTACACAAGCGGGAGGTGCAGTTAGTATTAGGCTTAGGCTTGGTGAATTGTGATTTTGCAATTTTGGAGTGATTCATGTGGTTTTGCAATTGTGGAGTGATTCATGTAGTTTTGCAACTTTGGAGTGATTCATGTGAAATCTGATGGTAATAAGGCTGTATTGTGTAATTTCCATGAGATAAGAATTACACAATCTAGCCTCAACCTCAAGTGATTTGGGTGAAATGTTTCCTTTGAGTTTGTTGGAGGAAAGTATAGTTTATTCAATTAAGGCGACTGGGAGATTTGGGAAGGTGGAAACTGGAAAGCATTAGGTAAATATTCCAAATACATGGAACTAGGAGAGTAGGTGACGGCTCTTGGATTTCTTTTTCATTTTGCAGTTTCTTACTTATCTCAATATAGTTATCGTTTTGGTTCTGTTCTTATCAGAACCTTTTACTATGAAATAGTCATACGTTAAAATGAAGATTTAAACAAGATTTAAAAATGATAACAAACTGACAAGACTTACAGCCACTACCTATACCTTTATATGAACTTCAATGCTTTTTTTTTTTTTTTTTTTTTTTTTTTTTCATTTTTGAAAATCTGATGCTATTTGAAGGATCTTTGTATTCCCAAAGTTTACCTTTTAATGTATCCAAACTTTCTTAAATAATAATAATTTTTTTTTAAACCATATTTGAACTATCAACACTTATACTAAACCTAAAGTGTACATATATTTTTGCCAATTATTGCTTAATAGGATATAATGTCTCGCCCCCCTCCCCCTCCTTCAGTTGCTTTCTAACTCTTGTTATTATTTGTTTGCTTGTTTGTTTTTAACATTGCATCTTTATGTGTTTCTAGGTCATTGCTGTGCTATTAGGAGGAACATTTATTCTATCTGGTCGTATAACAGCTGAACAACTTACAAAGTTTATATTGTATAGTGAATGGTTAATTTATTCAACATGGTGGGTAGGGGACAATTTGTCCTCATTGATGCAATCTGTTGGGGCAAGTGAAAAGGTCTTCCAATTGATGGATCTCTTGCCAAGCGACCAATTTGCATCACAAGGCAAGCTACTAACTGAATTGTGATGGAGATGTTAGGTCATCAATATTCATTTGAGGAAGTTAATCTGTTTCATCGTTGTCTCATTGGTTTGAAGTATGCATCAGATAGGTTTGGCACTTGCAATAACCACTAACACAAGCGAAATCATAATGTTGTTATGACTTTTAAATTGTTAGATGTGTTCTCTTTACCAACTTATATATACCTAGGCACATGTTGTTAACTTGAATTAGTTATCTTCATTTTGTAAATCGCTGAAGGGTTTTTAGCTGTTCATTTATCATATGGTGTAGAAGCAAGAAAATGAAAGCACATAGAACTCAGATACTAGAAATCTATGTTGAATTTTATTGACATGATTAACACTTACAGGAATAAAGTTGCAGAAACCAACAGGACACATCGAGTTTTTGGATGTTTCTTTCAGTTATCCCTCAAGGCCAACGGTAAATTTCCTTTTAGTTGTAATGTCATCCACCATATCTTTCAACACTCTGGTTTTTGGTAGTAGTGCCTACAGTGATCTACAGCAGAATTTGCAATATTTTTGCTCATTTCTTGAAGTCGTAAAATTAGGATGACTGGGTAGTGGGTAGTATTGTTTGTTTTTTTTTTTAAAAAAAAAACAGAAACGGAACTTTTCATTGACTAGATGAAAAGAGACTAATGCTCAAAAAATAACAACCCCACAAGAGGGTGGGGAAAAACAAAAAAGAAAAACAAATACAAAGGAAATATAAAAGCATCCCAAATTAAACATATATCTTGCAAAGAAAAATCAACAAAATGTTCGGAGAGAGAACACCAGGGGGAACCTTTAATTTGGTGGATTCAAAGCAATATAATCAAGGAAAATGTTAGAACATGAAGATTATTTGAAATCTTTCCATCCAAAATTCCCAAGTAAGAGCTTTAAACGCATTAAAGAATAATATCACCTTATATTGCCTGAAAAATCTGGTGATAACTTTTAATTCCACGTGTGAAAGAATAATATCACCATATACCTTTATCAACCTTTTGGCTAAGATTAAGTTAAGGGTAATATCAACATAATTCATAGTGTCATCTAGTTGCTCATGAAGATTCTTCTTTTAAGAGTGTTTGACCTTTATGTGTTAAGGCTAATTTTATAATGCTTAAAGCTATAAGGTACAGCGTTAGCTTAATATATATTATACCTGGACTTGGCTAGATTTCCCAGTTTACCAAGTTCATGTTTCGAATAGCGTGAGGAGCACGGCAGTATAGGTGTTGCGTAGTCAATACTGGAAGATATTACTTGATTAAGTAGGCCTATGAGCAGCATCATATCAACTACTTTACTTTCTTCCTCCTTCCCGCAACAGACTTGTTGTGAGTTACTCTGCATTCCAACATCGAGCTGCATGCTTAAAAATTTCTGCTAGGTAAAATTCAGACGATAAGCTTACACATCTCATGATGATGATTTCTTTAATTTATTTTGCTGAAGCTGGCTGTATCACATTATTATCATGATTATTATTATTGTTGTTGTTATGATTGTTGTTATTAGTAATACTATTATTACAATTATTGTGTTGTTATCATTCGACTTTTGGATGCTTTTCTTGCCTACTCTCGAGACAATTGTTGATGGAAACACTTCAATAGGTCCCTGTACTTCAACATGTAAGCCTTTCCGTGCATCCCAATGAAGTCGTAGCAATAGTAAGTATTTTCCCTCTTTTTACTTGACTGATAATGGGCTCTGCGGTACCAATAAGTTGATGCTATTTGTTACTCTTTTTTTGTAAGGTCGGTCTTAGTGGCAGTGGCAAAAGCACGATGGTAAATCTTTTACTCCGACTTTACGAACCAACAAATGGGCAGGTAATGTGTTTAGCTTGTTGTACCCCCTTTTAGTGAATACAAAATGCAACCGTAATTTGTTTTTTCTTGAAGCAATTTGTGTTGATTTAAGTATAAACGATTTTAGTTAATGGATCAAAGAAAGAATTTGTTATCCAAATGGCTAAAATGTACAGCACCCACAAGAGTAATTGCTATTTGTTGTCCGAATGATGATAAACATTGGGTTCCATGATCCTCCTCCTCTCCCCTCTCCCTATTTGTTATACTACTCTTGATGTGTGCATTCATAAATTAGAATCCACAAAACTTATCTGTGTGTGTGAAAATAGTGTAAAGAATCTTTTGCATGCCCTTATGTCTTCTCTCATTTTGGATATTTTTTTTCTATTTGCAGATTTTAATTGACGGTTACCCTCTTAAAGAGTTGGACATCGTATGGTGGAGAGAAAGAATCGGATATGTAGGGCAGGTCCGTTAATTACTTCCAAAGTAATTTAAACTTCAGTGTTGTTTAACATTTCCCTTCTGATGTGATAGTTTTGAACAGGAACCTAAACTTTTCCGCATGGATGTCAGTTCAAACATTAAATATGGATGTACCAGAGAAGTAGGACAGGAGGATGTTGAATGGGCAGCCAAGCAGGCTTATGCTCATGACTTCATCCTATCGCTTCCCAATGGTTATCAAACACTTGTTGATGATGATTTGCTTAGTGGGGGACAAAAGCAGAGGATAGCCATTGCACGAGCTATTCTTAGGGATCCAACTCTTTTGATTCTTGATGAGGCCACTAGTGCACTCGATGCTGAGAGTGAACACAATGTTAAGGTAACTACTTTGACAAAGCCCTTAAAAGGGAATAAAAATGAAGGCGATGATGCATGTGAGAGAGGGAAATAAACTGAAAAGACTTAAAAGGCCTCATTTGATAACCATTTGATTTTTTCATTTTTCGTTTTTTAGAATTAGGCTAGTTATCTGGAAGGGTTTTTCTTCTTTTTTAAAAATAAATTTTGTTATCTACTTTTGAAAATTTGTTTTCAAAATCCAAGCCAAATTTTGAAAACTAAAAAAAAAATTGTTATCAAAAACTTTTTTTTTGGAATTTAGCTATTCAAGTGTCTCTGGGAAGGTGATATCCTCGTAAAGAAATTTCAAGGAAATGAACACAATTTCCAAAAACTAAAAACTAAAAACAAAATCATTGTGAAACGGGTCTGGATAATTAAATTGAGGTTTAAAGCCTTTACATATAGGCTAGAGCACTGGCTATATTACTGTACCCATGGAATTCACACAAATAAAAGGAAGAATCGTGAAACCGTACATGTAAATAAACGATGATAATGTGTGCTTAAGCAAACACACTCAGGGGACACGAGCAGGAAAATATAACAGGATTCTAGTGCGGGGGAAAAACAGATATCTACAACTCCGTTTGATAACCATTTGGTATTTGGTTTTTAGTTTTGAAAATTATGTTTGTTTCATCTCAAATTCCTTACCATGGTTTTCATCTTTGTTAAGGATACATTTGAATTCCTAGCCAAATTCTAAAAACAAAAACAATTTTTTGGAAACTACTTTTTTTAGTTTTTAAAACTTGACTTGGTTTTTGAAAATAAGGGAATGATGTAGATAACAAAACAAAAAAAACTTGTAGGTAAAAGTAGAGTTTATAGGCTTAATTTTCAAAAACCAAAAACAAAAAATGAAATGGTTATCGAACGGGGCCTACACAGAATACATGGTTGTATGACTGTATTATTTCCCTTCAGTCTATTAATTACTCTTTTCCTTTCATTTGGCTACATGTGCCTTTGTTCCTTTTGTTGCTTACTTAATCCACTGCTACTGTCATCTGATAGTTATGTGGAGTTTATTACCTGCCCCTTCTCTCGAGAATGTTATCTGCAACTTTTCTCCCTTCTCTTATAACTTTTAGACACGTTTCTACGGAAAAAGAGAAACAAGAGGGATTGCTTACATGTTGCTTATGACATTATTCAGGGTGTTCTTCGTGCTGTGAGAAATGACTTGAAGATGAAGAGAACTGTCTTAATTATTGCACACAGGTAAGCTCTCTAATGTGGCCTCGATTGCATATGTTTCTTGCAGGTTGAGAATTGGAACTTTGCACTTGTTTTACAGGCTTTCAACTATTCAAGCTGCTGACCGGATAGTGGTTATGGATGGCGGTCGGATAGTTGAGGTTATTCTGCTCTCTATATAGTTTAAACTTCTGACAACATTCATCAAATATCTTTTGGAAATTTTAGCTGGCATGTTTTTCAATCATCTTCGATTTTAGTTTTCTGGTTCGCTTGTTTCCTCTCAATTTCTTTACTATGATTTTCACATCTCTTAAAAAAACATTTGAATTCTTAGGCAAACTTCAAAAACAAAAACAAGTTTTAAATACTACGGCCTCGTTTGAGAACCATTTGGCCTTCAATTTTTGAAAATCAAGCTTATAAACACTACTTCCACCTATAAGTTTCTTTGTATGGTTATCTGTTTTCTTTTCATGTGGTAAAAGGACAAGTCAAGTTTTGAAAACTAAAAAGAAAGTAGTTTTCAAAAACTTGTTTTTGTTTATGGAATTTGGCTAAGAATTCAAATGTGTCCTTAACAAATATGAAAACCATTGCAGGAAAATTATTTTCAAAAAGCAATGACCAAAAACCAAATAGTTATCAAATGGGACCTACTTTTTTTTTAGTTTGCAAAGCTTGGCTTGATGTTGACAATAAAACAAAGAAACTCGTAGATGGAAGTAGTGTTTATGGGTAGAAATAATGTTTATGAACTTAGTTTTAAAAAACTAAAAACTAAATGGTTAACAAACGGGTCCAAACTATCAACCGGAATTGTCTGATTGATTGGATTATTATATCACAGATGGGCACTCACAAGGAGCTTCTCATAAAGGATGGCTTGTATGCAAGATTGACTAGAAGACAGGCTGATGCAGTGGCATGAGGCTGCCTATTTATATCCAATTTAGCAATGGTCAGTAAAGTGCATGGGTGAAGCAAATTTTCAACTGCTAACCCACTCAGCATTCTGAGACACATGGTTTGGAAAAGGGAGAGAAGTGTATACCTATCTCAAAAGCAATTTTAGCAATTCAAGAGCCCATGTAACATTCAATTTGTATGAAATATTCAATTTTTTAAGCCAGAATCCCAATATTTGTATGCCTGTATCAATTTTTTTTTTGTACAGTGTTTTTAGTGCTTATTGTCATCCAATTGATCTCTGCTGATAAATGCAATATCTTCTTACTTTCATGTTTATTAGTCTTTTTATGATCTAAATTTAAAAAAAAAGTTTTGATGACCCTAATGGTTAGGTGGTGTGTTATTGGGTTGAATGCTTCAATCAAATCAATTCTCAAAAAAAAAAAAAAAAAAAAAGCCAAATCAAGTCTATGGCCAAAAGCTTTAAAGTCAATATGAGTATATCAATTAGAATATCCACTCTTTTATTTGAGATTTAGAGTTATTTTCAACCTCCAAATTGTCCAAATTGTATTGGGAAAAAACGGTTAAAGGTATCAACAACCTTTTTGATTTGAAAATGTTCAAATATCTAATCTCACGGTTTCATAGTAGTGAAACATGGGGGAAAAAATTAGAATTGAGATATAGTAAAAATTAGGTTAAAATACGATTTTTTTTTTATTTGTGTATTTTATGTTAAAATAGATACAATGCTTTAAATTAGTAGTTTCTTTTCGTGTTCAACAATTGTTATGATGGAAACCCAATAATTATATTTTCGATAATAAATGATGTCTTGGGGGTGCATTTGAGGTTGTTTTTGAAAGGGTTAAAAGCAATACTAAGTAAATATCAACCGTTTTACTTGTGTTTGAAACTAATTATTCAATAATTCATCTAAAATCACTTCTCACGTGCAAGATCACCTATCTGGCAATTTTGGAAAACAACTTTCCTAAAAATCTACCTTATTCTCTGACTACAATTTAAAATTACAATCATACCCCTTTATGTATATATATGTACGTACGTATGTATATATGTATGTATATAAAAATAATTGAAATAATATGTTCACTTTAAACATTATAATTCAATTGCAACAATTTTATATTATTTTACTAATCTTTATAATCTGTTTTTTCATATTTAAAATTAAAATTTACCAAACACTAACTTACTTCTCGTTACAGTCAATTTTGGTGTCAATTATTTTAAAAGTTATGACAATATCAAAGTAAACATTACCATAAACTTGGAGATTGACCATAGTACATTCTCTTTTCACAATACTCTGGAGTCTGGATTACGACGAGATAAAACGCTCGTGCGTGAATTATTGTGGGCTTTTGAAGCCTAGGCCCAGTTAGTCGAAGTCGTCGTTGTACCGACGGCAGGGAATCCATTTCTAACGGCGACGTAACGGTGACAACCCGTTGCATTTTCTTTCACACTGGACTTCTCTGGCTGTCCCTTCCTTCAGAAAATTCCCCTTTCTCCGCACCCGCAGGGCTCAGTAATAATGTTGGTATTCGGAGCTTGAACCCTGACCCCCCTCCTCCCTATTCTTCCACTGACCGCCATATCTGAAGAACAACCCGCCAACGATTCAGCGGCATGGATTCTTACCATCAGACTCACCATTTCCCGCGCCCTCCGCCACCTCCGCCACCTCCCCCTTCCTCCGCCGCCGATCCCTACCTCCACCACCAGCAATCGTCGTTGAGGCCTCCAGTTCCACCTCAGGGTCCATGGTTCCCCAACCAATTTCAATACCACCCTTCCCACTCTGCGTCGCCTCCTCCTCCTCCGCAGTGGGGTCCGCCGGCGCCTCACTCTGACCATGCTCCCCCTCCTCCGCCTCCTCCCGGTGCTTATCCTCCACCTCCTCATCCTTATCCTTCGCAATCTATGCACCACAACCAGTTTCCTCCTCCTCCTCGCCCTCTTATGTTTCAGCACCCTCCTCCTCATTCTCAGGTTCCACAGTCTTATTCTCAGGTGATTCAGGCGAATTTCGTTATTTCTCGGTTAAATGTTTGCTAACTATGGAACTTCCCTGACTACTTTCTTGACCTGTGGGAATTTAGTGGCATCAACTTGTTTAGGATTTGAGTAATTGTTTAGATGACTCTTGGAGTGGGGGTGAATTCGTTTAGGTTTCTTTATCTATCTTCTAATGTTTTCGTGACTTGTGAGGCGCATCAATGTACTTTCTGTATGTTATATTTGACCATATAAGTCATATCTTTACAATATATTGGTCGTTGTAGGAATGGAACAATCCGAATTGGACTCCGCACCAAGGCTGGGAATATCGAGGTTTGTTACTTAATATCTTCTTTAATTTTTCTTGTTAGATTCTACCTGAACTTTCTTCAGTTTGCTAGAATTTACCTGTCATCTAACGAAGTATAGATGCTATTCTTGCGGTTCTTTTCTGTATGAAATGCTTATAATAATGAACTGCTTATCATCGATGGTCTGCTTGGTTTATCCGTATGGCACGAAGGATTGTCAAGACTCATAACTTATGCTATCTGCTTCATTATGAGAAACAATGTCTCCACTTACACTCATGAGTTGTGTTATTGTGTTGTCGAGTCTCATTCTTGTATGATTTTTTTTTTTTTGTTTTATTATGTTGAAAATTTCAGGATTTCTTTTTGTTCCTTTGAAATCTTAGTGTCCCTTCAGTTTACTGGCTTCTGTGCACTGTCTTTCAAATATTTTTATAACAGCCCAAGGCAATGAAGAAGATTGGGCCGCCAGAGCTAGGGCGTGGGCAGATGCGAAGACTGCTCTGGAGAGTCAGCAGTCTCAGTTTGCACCTACAGGAAGACTTGAAGAACAGAACTATTATCATGATCAGTATTCACAACCAATCAATTCAAATCATCCAGATATGTCTCATCAACCTCCTCCTGCAACCTACGAACAGTTTCCAGCTTCAGTCACATCTGTTGGCCGGCCACCAGCAGCCCATCACTTGGAGTCCACACCTGTTACTGTTAGCAGCGAACAATCTTCTTATCTTTCAGATGGGCGTCCAACTTACTCTGTCAGTGAGGGTAGTTATGGAGGCAACGTGAACTCTGTTTTACATCACCAAGGAAAATTGTCTTCAAGTCCATCGGTTCATCAGCAGGAGGTACCTTGTAGTAATTATTCTGTTACAGGTAATGATTCACTTGTGTATGAGTGTGGTGTGGTTATTGCTGAAGAATCCTGCTTTCAAACTCATTTAGTAATTAAATTGAAATTCTTTATTTATCAATTCAACATCTATATCCTTCTTGTTACTGAACTACAGCTCCTTTCCCTCAATATTGTGTGCCCCCCACCCCCACCCACCCACTGAAACTCTCTTTCCTTTTAGAGAAAGGGAAAAGAAGAAACTCTTTGGTGGGTGACTATTCTCGCAGAAGGGAGATTCTTTTGGGTGCTTTTAATAACAATAATTTGTTATCATTGGTTCTCTGCGGGCATCTATCATTATGAATTTATTATCACTGTATTGTTGTTGTTATTGTTTCTATCATTATCATTATAATAAATAACTGCATACTGGCTTGTCAATGTTTTTTTTTAATATATATATATATAATTGGTTGGGGAGCTCTTTGGGTGCTTATGGGAAACTGGATAGCTGTTGTTATGTTGTGCTGCATTGCTCTAAAGCAGCCTCTCTTATAGTTTAATCTCTTTTTTCTAGAGTAATTGAGGTTATCATCACTAGGGGTAAACAAGTACCTGCTTGGGAATGTAGGATGAAAGAACCTTCACGCCCCCTCCCCCTTTCCCCACCCTACACATGCGCTCACAAAAAGGGAAAAAAAATTGTAGAATGATCCCTCTTTGTTAATACTTCATTCTGGTTTTTTCAGTGTTCAGTCTAGATTAGAACAGCCAGTTTTTGAATGAAGCACCAAGGTGTGTTAATAGTTGTTTGACAAACAATCTTAGCCGAAAATTTTGTTTCATATTCAGCTTTTACCACAATCAAGAATGTGATTGACTTCTTCAGGATCATAACATAATCATGTTGAGAGTTAAGACGCCAATTGTACACTTACACGAACATTTGAATCCTCCAGAGCAAAAGCTTGTTTGAAGAAGAGATTTGTTCCTACATTTTAAATACTAGGAGTCCTATTCATTTAGACTTACCTCTCCTTATTTCTCGGTGCTACTGTTGTTTCCTCTTAATAGTTCAATTTTATCTCAAACACCTAATGGCAGGTAAAGAAGATACTGTAGATCAAAATGTACAGTCTTTCAAATCACTACCAATGCAAAATTCATCGGTTCATGATGGACATCAGCATTTCCAACCATCTATTCCTCCACCCTATGCATATGGCAATGAGCCAGGGCCAGTTGGTCCCATGACCAATCTTGCAGATCAGCCTTTAGATTTTGCTCCTAGGTTCAGTCACGATCATGGTCTAAGAACGCATTCTGGCTTTGCTCGCAATGATTCAGCTGCATCGACTAGAGGGATTGATTCTGGTGTCCCTATGCCTTCCTTAAATTCATGGTCTTCTATTGCTCCTGGCATGGTTTATCCACCAATTCCTCCCGTTTTGGCTTCTGGAACACAGGTTCTGGATTTGTTTTATGATTCTTTTTGTTCTAAGTCAGCAAGACAAAGTCCTGAAAATTGTTTTGATTTTTCAGCTTGATCCTCCAGTAGCTGTACCTTCTTCTGTACCTGGACACACACCACCCCCATTTGGAAGATTTGCTGGTTCTGGTATCAACCCTGCAATTCCTGCTGCCGCTGCTCCATTTCCTGGAGCTACACTTCCTCCCACAGTCTTATCTGGTGACGCATATGGCATGTCAAATATGTCTGAACGTCCAAAAAAGGTAAACAGCCACATGACCTGATATTGGAAATATGATAAACTGCTAGTTAACTGATCCTGTAACTTTAGGCTTCTGTGCCAAATTGGCTTAGAGAGGAAATCAAGAAAGCAGTGATCACAAGTTCTTCTGCTGACCATCCTAAGGAGAATGCTGAACTCATGGAGGATCAAGGAGTTGACAAGTCTTTCGCAAAGGGTGATCAAACTGATAGTAAAAGTGTCGATTCTTCTAGGTCAACTGAAGAAGAAGATGATGAGGTTCTTATATAATATATTGTTTTCAGAATGATATTAATGCTCTTCCATGCACTATTTTGTGGATGAGGGCTTTGAACGAATACTTTTCTGGTTTATTCAGATGAGGTTTTGTCTATGTTCTCTTTAGATTGTGTGGTTTATCTTTTCTGCTGTGCAGGATTTTGTAGAAGGAGCCAGAACTGCAGCAATAAATCAAGAAATCAAGCGTGTGCTGACTGAAGTACTTTTAAAGGTTTTGTTGCTAAATCTGACATACATGTTTTCAAAAAAAAATCAATAACCATTTCTTGAATTTTGTTCCATTACATATTCCACTTTCATGTAATCACATAGTCTGAATAAGTAATTTGTTTCCTCATTCTTTTGTTTGAAGTAGAAGGAACTTTGTGACATAAAAATCTCTTCTAGAAATCAATTATTTCTTTGGAATTTGGTTTTGGGTTATGACGTTTGTCGTTTGCAATTGGGATTGGAGTATCCACACATATATTCATTTCTATCTAGATGTTCTCTTTGTTGTACAGATTTTGAATTCATATGTTTCTATTTGGTGGATTTGCAAGGACGCCAAAATTACTCTTTGAAGTTGATGTTCGTTGGACATTTCATTCAATTGTCATCTCGAAGTTAAGTTGGAATTTTTTGGTGGGAAATGTGCCAAACAAGGGATGACTTTTTGATCCTGTGCAGTGGCTAAGTAATAAGTTTGGTTGGGAAGAAACAAAAGAAGTTTGGATTCTCCTTGGGCTAGATTCAGAAATGTCCTATTATATGCTTGGTTTAAGCATAGGAAATTTAGGGGCGATTTGGAATGACTTTTCAATGGCTTAAAAACACATTTTTTATACTTAAAAACACTTTATTGAACACTTGAAAAGCCATTCCAAACAGCCCTTTAGACTTTTGACATCTCATTTGCTTTAGTCATGACTTGCTTCTAGTTACTATTTAGAATAAATTGCTCCAACCAAACCTGGGTATGAGAACATGTTTATATGCAGACAGATGTGTCGGTGTTAAGACTTATTCTGCAGCATAGATTACTTAAGAAATTACTATGAAACATTTCTCGTACGTGTCATGTTTATATGATTTCTATACAGGTTACTGATGAACTGTTTGATGAAATTGCTACGAAAGTCCTAGATGAAGACGATCTTGCTGTTGAAGGTATGCATGCTCTTATCTATGCTCTAACTAACTTCTGTGCATTTGCTGGTAGCAGTGCCTTAGAAGTTTAGCAAGCATTAATCTGTCGACCTAGATTTTCTTCTCTCTCTCTCTCTTTCTCACTACGCTGTTTTTCTTTTTCCATTCAGCCAAGCTCAATATAGTCACTTCAAATCAGAATGTCTCTTCATCTCCTATGCCAGTCTCAACTCCCAAAGCTTCTGCCAAGGTTTTGATACCAGTCAAAGTTCAGGAACCCGATAATGATGATACTAGTGAAAAGTCAAGTTCTAGCTCACCTGGAGATGTACTCGGTCTTGGAAATTATGCTTCTGATGATGAGAAAAATGATGATAGAGATGGTGAAATTCAGAGTTCAAATGTGCAAGGTTCCAAAACTAAGTTCAATATCGAGCCATCAAGTACAAAAAGAAATTTAAGAGATATGCAGGATGCAGTTGGAAATGCTAGCACTCAAGGAAATGTTTTAGAGCACAGTGGAAATCATGCAATAAGTGACATCAATGATGGTTCGACCAGTTCAGTTAATGAAATGTGTAAAAGCACAGGCTTCAAGAATGGTGATTGGGTGGATGGAGAAATGGGTCAAGAACATTCATTGAAACCAAGCTCTAAAGGTAAAGATAATGAAACAAAACTTCGTGATGGAACTGCATCTGAGACAAAGATTATAGGCATGGTATCTGAGCAACATGGAAAGAATGTGAATGGTAAAAAAGGATCTAAAGATTCTCAAGATGGGGAAACTAAAATAAAACCACATAATAGTGGCAAGCAGGAGAGTATGAGGGGTTCTTCGTTGAAAGATCGTGTCAAGGAAGAAGGGGAGTTAAAAACTAGGACAAATGAAAAAGCAGATGAGAATCGTCGGAAGCAAGATCCCAGGCACCCAAGGAAGGAAGAGACAGATGATCAGAATGTCCAAAAGGAAAAATTAAAGGACCAAGTTGTTAAGTCTAGCGAGAAAGGTAAGGATTCTGACTCAAGACACAGGTCTACGCATCACAATTCAAAGGACGAAAGGAGGGAAGACAAGCTGCTCAGGGCTAGCACGAAAGATGGTACTGACAGAAAAAGGGAGTACACAAAAGATGAGGAAGGTAGAACGAGACAGAAAATCTCAAGTGAATCAAGTAGGCATAAGAGCAGTAGAGACAGAAATAAAGAAAAGGCAGTTGATCATTCAACCAATTCAAGTGATGACTCGGATGATTCCAAAAGGTATTTCTTATAGATGTTCCTATTCTTTTCCCCTTTTGAAAAAGTTGTATGGGACTTCATTCTTAGTCGTTTCTGCAGGAAGGTGAATTCCAGAAAACGCGACAAATCCCCATCTCCAATCAGGTCTAAGAGAAGGTACTGTAATCCTATTCCTAAATCTCTAATTCACTTTTGCATCTTTGATATTCCAGGGAGGTTTGACTCTGTAATCCCCATCTCCAATCACCGTTAGGCTGTCTCTTTTTCTTTTGTTCAATGCATATGTCTCTTATCCAAAAAAAAAAAAATATTATTCCCATAATTTTTTCATGATTATGTTGGTGATTTGATCATTATGATCAAAAGTGAAGATGTTAACGGTCCTATAAGCAGTTAATAGAATACATCTCTTGGAAATTTGAAGATATGCAGCATCACTGTCCTGTTTTCAAGTTTATCATTTACTGCAGGAGTTGAAAAGAATCCTGTGAATTATTACTCTATTTCTTTTCTTGTGGATTGTCCAATCTACGCTCTTCTCCACATAAAGATCGAGGTTGTCTTTTATGGTGTATGCTAACTAAATAGTTTCTTGTTGAGTTTTACACTGCACGAGGCTGAGCATCTTTCTTCTAAGCTCTGCATGTTTAACTCACCAAATCAGTATAATGGATGCTTTCATTTCTAGACAAGTATCGCGGTCACCACATAGCAAGCACTCTCAGCGCAGGCATTCTCCCTTCTCTTCTCTTGAAACCACCAGGTATGCCGCAATGTCTCATAAATTAAGTTTGTGTATGTGTTCTCAGGACATATGCACACTCATCCTCATAACAGTAAGCTGCTCCAATAGATGCTTCAGATTCTTTCTTACTAATTGTTCTTTAGGACTAACTATACATATCATGCAGGGCAAGAAGGTCAAGATCAAGGTCTCCTATAAGACGGCGCAGATGACTGTCAAATGATTATGAGAATCCTAACTAATTGTATTGGTTGAAGACTCAGAATCTTGATTTCAATTCTTGAATCCGAGCCACTCGGAAAAGATTCATTAGCTGCAGATCTTACCGAATTTGAAGAGGTGGCAATGCAATGAAAAGTCTGTTTGAATGGCTTCACTAGGTGGTTATGATACTCTGAAGGCCATGCTCGTGAGGAATTGATGCAGTCCGTTTAAACTGGTGTGATACCGCATACTGGTCTAGGAGCTGCTGCTGCTTTAAATATAGAGATATTGGTAACTTCTAGCTAAGTTTCCTTCGATGTATGACGATGGTGGATGGGAAAACCTCAGAAGGTGTTTTGATTTTCTAATGATTGGTTGCCCGAGTTAGGAATGAGGAGCAAAAAATGTATGATGGGAAAAGAAATTTAACTCAAAGGTTTGAATTCATTTTTGTATGTATTCGAGTTTTTGTATTGGAGGAATGTTCTTAAATCTTAATAGCTCCTCCGATTGCATCCTCTCAGATGGCTTACTGAGCTGCTAAAAGGATGGATCATGGCGATGGACAGGTTCGTACGCCAAATCAAATGTTTCAATGGGCTGGATTTCAGTGGATAGCGTGCCGCGTTTTCTCTCGGTGTCGAATTTGAGTGGCATTAGCATTTAGCACAAGTCTTAAAGAAGTGAACCCGTTTTAGTGTGAGTTTGGTTACTATGATATATCAAAATTTAAAGATTGTTCAAACAATGAAATTTATTTCAATATAATTAATATATTATAAAATCAAATTAGACCGTCAAATCTCAGATGGTTTTATTTGTACAATTTTTTTAAAAAGTGCAACTATTATTTGAACGACAATGTAAAAAAAAGTGGTTATTTGGGATATTTTCTCAAGGTTTTTTACTTGACCTTAACAGGATAAATTCCAAGTTGAATTATAGGGTAATTTTAGGGGTTTGGATTTTTTTAATACTTCTACCTAAAATAATCTCTATTTTAACATTTAATTTTTTTTTTTTTTTTTTGACAATATGTAGGGTGGGTTGGTGGGAGATTCAAATTCTGACCTCTTGGTTAATGTACCAACTTTATGTTGGTTAGTATGCTTATGTTGGCTCAAATTTGATGTTTGTTATTTGTTAGTTCATTGCTTCAACTACTTTTTAAAAGTTTTGAAATCTTTTTAAGGATTAGGCTATTTTAAAAAGAAAACCTAAGATAATAGGGGTATACCAAATATCTACTGGATTTTTTTTTTTTTTTTTTTTTATAAAATATCTAGTACATCAACATTTGGGAGCGGTGGAATTCGAACCTCTGATTACGTTGAGCTATGCTCGCTTTGGCAATGAGGAAATTAATTGAAAAAGAAACATTTCGACTTTAAAACGAATATTATAATTTGAATAAAATAAAAGCCAATATGAGCCTAGCTAAAAAGATGAAAAAAAAGAAAGAAAATTGAATAAAAATATTGGACTTAAAAATGAATGAAGCTAGCATGATTCTCTCTCTCCTTCTCTTTCTTTCTGTCAGTCGTAAATGGCTCATAAGTTCATAACTTCATGAATTGTGGGAGTCAAAAACGCAGAATGCAGAAAATGGTGCTATCGAACTTCGAGATGATATTCATAGGTAAAATAGAAGGAAAAACGAAGCATTCTCAGTGGACATTAAAGTATTATTGCGTTCAGAAAACGACAGACCTCACATGGCCGGTGGCGTGCTCCGTTTCTGTTGGCGCTAATGGAAGTGGTGCGTTTGTTACTTTTGCATTGCATTTCTTTCAGTTAAAGTCTCACAAAAACTTCCTCTCATAAATTCAATCTTTTCTCTCTCTGTATGTATACATGCCGATCTTCATTGACGATCACAGCACATCATGAAGAAGGTCCTTGGCCTTTCCGATTCCACCCATTTTCTCTGTTAATCTGTTCCTTAAACTCGTTTTGATCTTGTTTTCTTTCTCTTTTGATGTTTTGTTTGTATTTCTGAACAGGCAATTGAGGCCGGAATTTGGTCAGTCTGGCTCTCCGGATTGGTGTTGATTGCTCTCTCGTTCTATGCCACTCAAAGTTTGCCTTCCTTCAAGGATCGTTTCGTGAAGCCCAAGCTTCGGTTCGGAGCCTTCGGCGATCGACTCAATGTCAATCCTACTGTTTCCATATTCTCCGCGCCTCGCCCTTTCACTGGTAATATTGGAGTTCGACAGAGCTTAGCCATTCGGTCATGGCTTGCTCTGTCCCCACAAGTTACAGTTATTCTGTTTAGCCAAGACCCTTCCGTTGTCTCATTTGCAAGTTCTCTCAGTTCGCGGGTTTATATCGATAGCGACATTGATTTTACGTGAGTGAAATTCATAGCTGTGTTGTAAGAAGTTATCGAATCATGAAAAATTCAGATGTAGTTGGCAGATTGCTTGTGTTTATTTCTGTATTCGTTGGTGTTTGTTTAGGCATGTTGGTGTCATCAAAACCTGCTGATTTGGGATAGTTCTGTCTAATACACGGGGCATTGATTCCTCAACTTTATATGGGACGAAGCTGAGTTAGCCATGTCGTCAATGTTTACGGATTTCTTTTTCTAGTACTTAGCAAGTATTTTGTTAATGTGTAGTGTAAAAGCATCAACTAGATTAGGACTCGAAAACTTGGGGTGATCTGCTCTTTCTTTTGCTAATTCTATATGAGAATGCTTTTCATAGATTAAAATGTTGATCAACAAGAAAAAAAAAAAAAATCTATCTCTGTTTGATACTGATCATTTTTCTTATTGTCTTATTTGTCTAGATTCCTTGGAACCCCATATTTCCATTCGATGATGGCAAGATCGCAATCATTTGCACCAGACATCTTTGCCTTTGTTGATCCTGAAACTATTCTTCTTCCTGATTTTATTTCCACACTGAATTACGCTTACAAACTTGACCGTGATTGGCTACTGGTTGCTTCATCGCGTAACATTTCATACATACCATTCTACTTTAATGAGTCCAAGAGGCATTTCCCAATGGAGGATAAAAAGTTGACAAGAATCCAGAAGGTGCTAAGTAGAATCTTCCTGACCTTTTTCCGGAATTGAGACGATAATACATTAAAAGTCAAGAAAATACTGAGCAACCGCTTACATTCTGGTTTTCTTTTGGTTTCAGGAGTTGCTTAATGAGCATTGGCGATGGAGTCACTGTGGAGGGAAAGAACTATTGGCTTGGAACAACTGGGACGTTCCGTTGCACAGTGGAGTTCTTCCACCCTTCTTGTATGGAAGAGGTATTCATAACAATTGGGTCATCACTGAAGCTATGGCATCTGAATTCAGGTTTGTGTTTGATGCTAGTTGGACCATCAGTAGTTTCTATCTCCAAGATCCTGAGCAGCCATCCAATGGAGGAGATGGACATCCAAATTCTTCTGATATTGGAACAAGTAGCTGGGAATATTCTGGCAACTACCTTCTTGGTTCACTGTATGGATCTTCATTTCATCCTGAAGCTAAAAATTCTAGTCTGGTGAAACTTCTCAAGTGTAATGGGCAATATATTCTGATCTCAACAGAAGACACGACATATCAACCAAAGAACCGGAGAACGCTTGGTTTATGGAACGCCCCACTGTTGTATTTTGGGAGGAAGAAACCTATGACTTGTGACCATCGTTTTCTGTCACTGGAAAGACAACATGATTGCTCATTGGAAAATGGGATATCATCTTCGGAAACTTTAGAGCTTCCATTTTCCTTAGAGTTCCTCCTTCCCTTAATTGCAGACAAGAATAAGACAATAGTTCTGGCAGTTGCGGGATATAGTTACAAGGACATGTTAATGAGCTGGGCTTGCAGATTGCGCCACCTACAGATACCGAATTATTTAGTTTGCGCTCTTGACTCAGACACCTATCAGTTCTCAGTCTTGCAGGTTCTTCTGCCTCTCTGATCTGTGTGTGCTTTAGGCTTCTCTGCTATGGTTTTTATTAGATTTATTTTTACTTTTGGGCATTCAACAGTTCAATGTTTCTGCTAGGGCCTGCCTGTCTACAGAGATCCATTGGCTCCGACCAATATCAGTTTCAATGACTGTCACTTCGGAACAGAGTGCTTTCAGAGGGTGACAAAAGTGAAGTCCAGAATGGTTTTAAGGATATTGAAGTTGGGTTACAACGTACTTCTTAGTGACGTTGATGTATATTGGTTTAAAAATCCTCTTCCTTTTCTTTACACTTTTGGTTCTGGTGTTCTTGCAGCACAATCTGATGAATACAAGAAGACAGGTTTTCATTCCTACCCTAGCATGTTATTATTTAGTGGAAGTTTCTCTTTTCAAATGTTATTGAAGCACATGAGGAATATTGAAAACGGTTCAAATTTAACAAGAGAACAGGAAACTCCGAATGGACAGAGATATTATAAACAAAAACTATTATTTGGGGTTTATGTAAAATATTTATATTCAAAGTTATCCAATTATTTTCCTCACTTTCTGGTTTGATTGTATATGCAGGACCGATTAACTTACCTAGACGCTTGAACTCTGGTTTTTATTTTGCTCGTTCTGATGAATCAACAATCGCTGCCATTGAGAAGGTGGTGAAGCATGCAGCAACTTCAGGACAATCGGAGCAGCCAAGCTTCTATGATATCCTTTGCGGGGAGGGAGGTACTAATCGTGTGGGTAGTATTAAATGCTTGGAACCTGAAACAAATTTAACTGTTCATTTTTTGGATAGAAACCTCTTCCCTAATGGTGCATACCAAGGACTTTGGAAAAAGAAAAATATCAAAACAGCCTGCAGGAAGAAGGGCTGTTTTGTTCTCCACAACAACTGGATTAGTGGAAGACTAAAGAAACTGGAACGTCAGATATTTTCAGGCCTTTGGGAGTATGACATGAGCACAAGGATGTGCAAGCATAACTTGCAAGGTAAAATTTGGTGAGTTCCTTCAGTAGGGCGGAGGACTTGAAGAAACTACTCTTGGATAGCCTTTTGCCCTCCCCAGCTGCTATAAACCTGTCCGGTTGCACAAATCTACGGATTGTGAAAATTTGGAAGGATGAGCTCCCACGGGCATGAATTTGGAAGAGAGATACGATTGGAAGGTAAACTTGAGCTTATGGCCTGATCATACTCACTGGAACATGAAACATGTTCTTCAGATGCATTTTAAGAGTTCGATCAAATGTTGTTTCCGTTTGTTTACTGATGAAGGTTAAGCATTCCAAGTGACTATGAATATTGGTGTGCTACCACTTGAGGAAATCTATATCCCTGTCGCTCTGTCAGCCACATAGCTTGTTATTCCTTCTACTAACACTGAGAAACTGAAGGTAAGCAACTCAGAGAACTTTAGAAGGCAAAGATTCTCTCAAGGAAACAAACATTATGTTGGATGAGAAGGTCATTCAATGCCCTTTTGCACCAACACTTCTCAGGGCAACTGTTAAAACAGGCAACAAAATTGTCGAATAATGGTGTGGAAACTTGCTTTGCTTTTATAACATTCTGATGTTTACCTCTAGCATTCACTCGGGTGTTTGATTATCCAAGCTGTCGATTTTGTTATTTTGGATTGGCTGCAGAAAACTACTTTCATGTGTTTGGAATGAGATGCCTATTTGATATGTTGAAAGAATGATTACACTGCCAGAATAACACAAAATTCATTTCTCTTAGTTCAATCTGCAGAAGTACAGAAATCTTCTGCAAAGATCCAAATAGCTATAAGGGAAAAGAGGCTGAAGACAAGCAACACACCAGTTACTCGCTTGCTTGATGATTTATAAACAGCGATTCCCACTTGGAAAAGGAAGAGGATATCTTGAATGAACCAAGTACACAAATTGTTCCAAGAGACGTATCTGGAATTCTCCACATACATGCCTCATAAAATATATGACAAAACCTTGGTCAAGATCCATGTATAGAAAACTGAAAGGAAAGCACCAACAGGAATTGTCACAGCCCAAGAAAGAACTATCTCTCTCACAGTTTCTGCTCTTACGCTGTTGAGTCCCCTTGCAAAGCCTACACCCATGACTGCACCAACCAATGTATGGGTTGCTGAGATTGGCAAACCCAGTTTTGATGCAATTAGAACCACAGAAGCAGCAGCAAATTCCGCTGCAAATCCTCTTGTTGGTGTGAGTTCCGTAATCTTCTTCCCAATGGTTGCTATCACTCTATAGCCCCATATCATCAACCCGGCTACAATTCCAAATCCTCCCCAAGCAAGGACATCAAGTGGAATGACAATCTCAGCTCCACCGACGCTGCCATGAAGTATCGATAATGCAGCAGCCAGGGGACCAATTGCGTTGGATACATCATTTCCACCATGGGCAAAGGACATGAAGCAAGCAGAAAGGACCTGCATATATCCAAATACCCCATAAACTATCTCCAACTGAGTTCCCTTTGGACCTGCAATATCATCTAGAAACCCAATGTTTTTACCCTCAATCGTACTCTCATCTTTCTTTTTCGATGACGAAGCGGCTTTATTGAGTAGATGGCCAAGTTGTCCCTGAATTATTTTGTAGACAAGGAATGCACCTACTGTTCCACAGGCAACTGCCTGTGCTACAGCCCATTTAAGATTCTTACTCAACGGAAATGATAAGTAGGATATTCCAGTTACGCCAAGGAATACGAGTAGCGGTGCAGCTGCAGCAGCAGCCTGTCCTGGATTCTTTGCACTGTACACAAACTGAAACGAACATACAGTTAATTATGCTTTTCAGAGTTCGGATTTCTATGAAAGCTATGGTTTAATCAAGGCAAGAAGCTTGCCTGACTCAAATGCCAATGAGCAGGAACATACCCTACGAATGCACTTGTAGACAAGGAATGAGACCAGAGCTCCAATTATTGGAGAAATCACCCATGAAGAAGCAACTCTCGCCAGTGAGCCCCAGAAGACAGCACCAGCTCCTCCATAGACAAGACCAAATCCAACCATTGATCCCACTATACAATGCGTGGTCGAGACGGGCCATCCGTAGTATGATGCAATCTTGGCAACAACGTTGAAGATGAACAGGTAAACAGGTAAAGTTAGAAACTTTTTGTTAATTTTATTGTTCTTCTGTACAACATCAACAATTCTCTCCTACTGCCCATTAGTTGTTAAGATAGTCAAGTTCTCTCTCGTGTAAGATAGAAGAGTAAGTTTGAGATAACTCATAAGAGTATTACTAATGGAGGTTAAAGCTCTTAAAAAGTAACATCAATGGAAATCTTAGTTGAATTTGATTTTCAAATGTGTTTATATAATGCCAAAAAGCCTCTATTTATAGAGAAATAGTTCGACCGACTAAGAACTATTTGCTAATAAAGTTGGGACGAAAAAGAATTATAAAACTATCCTATAATTTCCTACATCAAGTACTTTTGTGTGGAACTTTTTTTGTTTTTTTAACTAGTTTTGGTGAATTTGACATCATTTTAGAATATTGAAGAGTATTAAAAGCAATTTTCAACCCATACATTGCGTTTGGTTATATAATCAAGAATGCTTCTAAATTTCTAAAAATACTTCGAAATATTTTTTTAATGTGTTTCGAGTCTTTGACATGATGCACTCAATTAGTTTGTATGTTTAACAGTGATTCTTATTTAAAAAAAAAAAAAAAAAAAAAAAAAAAAAAAAAAAAAAAAAACCTAATTTTGTAAGTTGCTTTCTAGAAAAATGCTTTTTATAGTATTCTAGAATTTTCCAAATTACTTTTCAACAAATACAACTTAACATCATAAAATTTGCAACGTGCTAAAAATACTTTTCACCATTTCAAAATCATGTCAAACTCACAACAACTTTATGTTCGATAACATATCCTTTTCTTTTTAGTCTATGTTTGTTTCCTAAAAATTTTTACTATTATTTTCACATTTTTTAAAGACATGTTTGAATTTTAGTCAAATTCGAAAAATACAAAACAAGATTTGCGTGTTTGATAACTATTTGGTTTTTGGTATTTAAAAATTAAACTTATAAACATTACTTCCACCTATGAGTTTTTTTTGTTTTGTTATCTACTTTTTTACAAATGTTTTCATAATTTAAGCCAAGTTTTTAGAATTTGACTAAAAAATTCAAATGTTTTCTTAAGAAAGATAGTAAATTTCAAAACTTAGCTTGGATTGTTCTTTACTTGAATTTTGAAAACATTTATAAAAGTAGATAACAAAACTAAAAAACTCATAAATCAAAGTAATGTTTATAAGCTTAATTTTCAAAAATCAAAGAGTATCAAACACATCTATATTATTTGGATTTGTTAAGATAGATTTAGGATGGGTTAAAATAGATAGACTAAAAGTGCTTCAATTTGACAGGCACTCTTTTCTACTAATTTAAGTGCTTTTAAAATTTTCAATTACTGAAAGTGGTTGGAGAAATTCTGTAAACTTATAAAAAAATACTTAAAAGTGCTAACATGTAATTGATTTTATTCCTACGATTTCTTATAATAATAAATGCTTCATTTTAAAATACACACCTTAATGTTATTATATCAATTTTCAATCACCTCTCACTTTGCAGTATGAAATCTTTTATAATAGCATGAAGGCCATAGAGAATCATACTTCATTCTCCTCTCTTAATCCTTCATCTCTCTCAATATTAAAAAGAAAAAAAAATGTATTTCACCAAATGAATGGTCTGTTTGAAATATATTTTTTAAAGTGCATTTTTTTTTTGTATAAAAATTGTTTAGAATTTAAATACTCATATGTTTTGGTTGCATTTCCTTGTGTTTCTCTCAAAATTGTTTATTTATCAATCTCATTTTTTAACCGGTCATTTTTAGTTGTTGCTAAACACTCCAATTTTTTTTCAAAATTAAACACTTGAAAAGTTAAACTAAACACTGGAAAACAGCAGAGTAGAAGTTACTACCTGCAACCAAGAACCAGCTGCAGCCAAAGACGAAAGCAGCCCAACAAAGTGCAGCATATCCTTTCCCTGAAACGTTCCAGCCACAAGAATTCCGTTTTGCATCGTGCTGGTCACGTGCGTTCCCATAAGCAACGCCCCAGAGAATTCCAGAATCGCCGCCATGACCACCGCCTGCCGGAGCGTCAATGCGCCGGAGCCGACGGAGGTCCCCATGGCATTAGCCACATCATTGGCTCCAATATTCCACGCCATATAGAATCCAAACAACAGAGTGGCGTACGACAGAATCTTCGTCTTCAAGGCCATCCCCTGCCCCAAAGACTTCATGAAAAGAGGAAAACTCAGAGCCGAAAACGCAATACACACTATAATCGCCGTCGCCGTTCTTGAAGAAATATGAAACGCCTGCGCCATCCCCGGCAGATCCTCCTCCCCGCCGGCTTTCTCATGCTCGCGATTTTCGCCGAATTGAATGATTTCCTGCTTTCCTTCGCCCCCTGCTTCAGCAAACGAGGAGATTCCAGCGAACGGATGCTTGAATTTCGAGACGGAAGAGAACTGGTAAGGCTTGTGAGAGAGGAAGTAATGTCTATTGAGAATCTGATTATGGAGGAAGAACGAAGAAGGGCGAATTCTGGGAATGGGAGCGTGGGGATTAGAGGGAGAAGAGGCTTCGGATTTGGTAAGATTTCTGGAAGTTGAAAAGAGGCAATGAGCGAGCGACATGGCTGGCGAGGGAGAATTTGATTGGGAGGAAGGAGATGTACAGAGACTTAAGCGGAGGAATTATCCAGATGGAATCTTGACCATGGATTTTAGTGGAGGAGAAAAGCAAAGAAAGAGCAGGGTCCCATGGCGATTGAGAGCTTGATTATGAATCTTTGATCTTGTTCGAGTTAAAATGAGCAATTGGTTGTTGAGTGAGGTCAGTTGGGTTATGTCCACGATTTCAAACGAGTGGTTCTTGTGGCTTTTGTGTTTCTGCCGTTTCTTCAAGGCCTTTTGTTAAACTCAAGCGTGTGAAGCACTGGAAATAGAGTAGAGAACAATATTTGTGCTGCCCGTTGGGTTCATTTTTTGGTTAATTTGGGCTGAAATTGAATATTTCCTTTTTTACATTTGATTTTGTAAAAAATGCACTAAAAATTTGTTAAAACACCTAACCCAGTCCAAATATATATCATCGACTAAAAGTACTAAGTACTTATTGTTAACTTTGAACTTAGTAAGGATGTATCAATTTTTATTCTAAAGTTTCAATTTCTTCAAGTTACACCGTTAACTCGGATAAGTGTTACAATTTTCACTTTAAATTAAAAAAAGTATTGTGGTTTATTCTTTATGAGAAATCACTAAGAAAGGGTATTTTCATGTACTATCTAATGAATTATAAATCATATATTTGGCATTAAGTTATAGGATCTAGCGTTTGAGTTCTTTTTTCTTTTAAGGGAAATTTGTAAGTTTTTATGAAGTTATCTAATAATCAATTTTCTATTTGTTAAATTTAATGGTTGAATAAGCCATATTTGAGTAAAAGATACGAGTGGCAACACTTATCTAAATTTATGGTCTAAATTTGATGAAATCAAAAGTTTAGGATGGAAATTGATTATTTTTCCCTAATAACATTTATATTCCTCATCTTCGAAAAAATATTTGAAGAGACAGTCACAATGAGACCAACAGTTTTACATCGTTGGATGTATGAGAGAGAAACTGTAAAATTACATCAATTTTGTATCAAATGGTAATTAAGGACAGACAAATTTTAAGAACGTCATCGGACAATTTAAAAAAGATCGGTCTCGTTGAAGAATTTGACCTCCTCTCCCCATCATCCATCCTCCCTTCCTTCCGTACTAAATGAGTAAAAAACGTGCTCTCTTCGTTCAAATAAAACAGGAAAAATTAACTGGGCTTGCGGGCTTTCCACTACGGAGCTGGACAGCCTTCGACTTGAAAGCCCAATTGTCGTGATTATTCGCAAGCCCAGCCCAACATATAATGGGCTTCTACGTTGAGGTCGGCCCATATCCAGGGATTTTCAGTAGTTAAGGCCTTAATCTTCCATAATTTCGTGGCGGTTGAGATTTGATTTGACAACTCTGTTTCGTTAAAAGCTGAAACGTATGTAGGCCAGCAGTGAAAACAATTGTGTGAGTTTTTTTTTTTTTTTTAAAAGAACAATTGTGTGAGTTTGTGATGGAGAATTTTTAAGGCGTGAAACACGTGCGCAGCACATGTCATCTCCTCGCTCAAGCATAACAGAAAAAATAAACTGGGCTTTTGGATTTTCAATTATAGACAGCAGCTAAGAAGCACACGTGTGATGCGGATTTTCAGAGCGAGAAAAACGTGTGAAAATTGTCGTGGTTTCCACCCTGAAACGGAAAAAACGACTTTTATCCCATAAAAGAAAAAAGAAACTGAAATTTGACAAAAGCTTTCAACGTTTCTTAGGAGAGCGTGGCAAATTGGTTTTTAAGGTCTCGTTTGATAATTATTTGAATTTTTTTTTTTTTTTTGTCTTTGAAATTATTCTGGTTTTCTTTCAACTTCTTTATAATTATTTTCATATTTGTTGACATTTGAATTCTTAACAAAATTTTAAAAACAAACCAAATGAAATGAAAATCATTTCGTTTTTTTTTTTTAAAAAAAAATCATTATGTCGTGTCCTTTTTTTCTCTATAGGCTTCAATTCCTAGTCTATGGTTAAACCAAAATGATCCAATCCGACCCAACACAATATTATTGGGTTGGGTTGCCTACTAAATTAAGATTGGGTCACAGGTTGAAGAGTGAGCCAACTTGAATTTTTGGATTGATCCATAGCCTCTAACTAAAAAAATACCATTAGCCCTACGATAGCATAATGTATATCCTCTTCTCTCATACGACTCCAATATTCTTTACAAATTTGCATCTATAGACTTTAGTGATTTGGGTTCTATCAATATCTTTAAAGTTATCATTCCAACTCGGATCTAGATAGGTGTAGTATTTTAAGTAAAGTATTTCATTTAGTTTTTTTTTTTTTTTTTTTTTTGTAAGTTATTTTTATTTATCATATTCTCAAATAGAAAAAAATGTTTTTCAAAATATATAAATGAAACTTTTAGAATGAAGGAAAGACATCTCATTATAAATCACACATTCTCATTAAAGGGGGAAAAAATCACAAAGTTCTCATTCACTTGACTTGAAAAATTACCAATTAACTTTAACATTAAAACATTTGTTCAACAAATCAATTAAAGCATAACTTAATTGGTTATTCAAATTTCTACTACATGTGTGCTGGAATAGAATAAGAAGAGGATTTAAAAAATATATATAATAATTGTTGATGCCAAAATTTGGCCAAGGGACTCACCTGACTTTCACATGACATCAACGGTGAATTTGTAGAAACTGGGGACGACATGACCTGCAAGACCAGCAAAAACCGTTGCACACCGGCGTGGTGTAGGCCACACCGCCTCCGATGCTTAAGTCAGAAACCAGGAGGAGAGCAGGAAAGTAAGAGAAGCGAGTCGATCATTTAGTTCGGGGTCCCCTTCTTCAGTGACGAAGAGGGGTATAAATACCTGCTCATGCTCTAGGGTTTTTTAGGAGTTCGGGGGCGTTTCGGGACAAACCAGGCGGATCTGGGGCGACTAGAGGCAACAGGGACCAAACGGGGCCCGACGGGCTTGGCCTTGGCCTTGGGCCGAGGCCGGCCCGACCCCTTGGGTCTTGGCCCGTCCTGCGCACCGGTTTCGCCTCTTGGGTCCATCTTCCGGTCTGATTTCTGCTCGGTTGTCCTTGTCAGCTCCTTGTGCATCGGGGTGGTCCAAAATTACCTATAACATTAAGCCCTCACTCTTGAATTAGGATTCATGTGCGACTTAATGCTGTAGGTTGAGCTCCTTGAGCCTGATTTAAGAGTACAACTCTTGTCTCGTACTGACTTATGTATGACTTCTTCATTATCCTGCAAGTTAGGACAAACTAGACAAAGTAGAGACTCCCTCAATAGGGGTTAGGTGAAATGGAAATGAGAGAAGAGGGAAGTTACAAAAGTGGCTGGTGGGCCTCTCTGCTCGGCCTCGGCCTCGGAAAGAGGCCGAGCACAACACTTTGGTCATTCGGAGTGCTTTATTCCAGATCTAGGGCTTATCCACCATTAAAAATGGGAGAAACAGAAAACTTCACAATCCTGCAAAAGAAGAATAAGGGAGGTAGCTAGGGTCAGCCTCAGCCTCAGGCCCCTATTAGCTCAACACTTAGCCCCCTGCATTTATTCGTTAGTTCTTGCTGGAAAATGATGAGTGAATAAGCTAAAACATGTATTCATTGGTTAGACATGTTAAACTAACTTGCCTTTTGTTTAATAGGGAATGCATATCCCTGTTACTTGCTTTTTGCTTAATGGGGAGTGCATATCCCCTTTGCAGCCCCCAATTTCAGGTAAAGCTTCATTTAAACACAAAGTGTAGTTGGGTAAAGAGAAGAATACCTTTAGGGTTTGTGCTCGGACTCGACAAAATGTGCCCAACCAGATGAGTTGAGATAACCTGTGGCTCTGAGGAGGTTGTGGAGATGCGTCAACCTCTCTGGCAAGAATTAGTCTCTTCCCAATGGTGTGTACACTCTGCTGGGGACCTGGGGAGGTTGAGGACATGCGTCAACCCCTCTGCAGGAATTAGTCTCTACCCAACCGGGAAAGTACAGAAGTTTGGCCTCCGCAAGAATCATTCTCGTCTGGCCACATACGCCATATCCTATGGAAAAATGCTTTGCACAGACACAGTATAAAGAACTTTATTAAATTTGCAAGTACCTGGGCTTTTGTGGCTGAATTTCGGACTTGGCCTCTAGGTGGTTGGCCTCGGTCTTGGCATGAGGTCGACCAATTTCCTTATGCTATTTGCTTGCTCCGTAGTTGGGCTTGTGTGCGGATTCACCTTCTGTTTGAACATTTTTTTGTTGCTTTGGATATTTCGGTTGTGCAAGCCCCCACAGTCGTCCTTAGGGCTAGAATGCTCGGCCTCGGCCTTGGCGTGAGGCCAAGCATTTTTCCTGCATTGCTTGTTATTTGCTCCTCAAGCTGTTGTTTTCATCCCAAAGGTGCGTTCTCCTGGGGAAAAACTTGGGGAGGCCAAGGAAATTCCCGAGGCTCTCTTCAAGCGTGGTGCTCATCCCAGGGGTGCGTACACTCTTCTGGGGAAAAGCTTGGGGGAGGCCTGGGAAGTTCCTGAGCCTCTCTTCAAGCTGCTCTGTTCATCCCAGGGGTGCGTACACTCTTCTGGAGAAAAGCTTGGGGAGGCCTAGGAATTTCCCGAGCCTCTCTTCAAGCTGCTCTGTTCATCCCAGTGGTGCGTACACTCTTCTGGGGAAAAGGCTTGGGGAGGCCTAGGGAGTCCTCGGACCTCTCTTCAAGCTGTTGTGTTCATCCCAAGGGTGCGTACACTCTTATGGGGAAAAGCTTGGGGAGGCATGGGAATTTCCCAAGCCTCTCTTCAAGCTGCTCTGTTCATCTCAGGGGTGCGTACACTCTTCTGGGGAAAAGCTTGGGGAGGCCTAGGAATTTCCCGAGCCTCTCTTCAAGCTGCTCTGTTCATCCCAGGGGTGCGTACACTCTTCTGGGGAAAAGGCTTGGGGAGGCCTAGGGAGTCCCCGGACCTCTCTTCAAGGTGTTGTGTTCATCCCAAGGGTGCGTACACTCTTCTGGGGAAAAGCTTGGGGAGGCCTGGGAATTTCCCAAGCCTCTCTTCAAGCTGCTCTGTTCATCCCAGGGGTGCGTACACTCTTCTGGGGAAAAGCTTGGGGAGGCCTAGAAATTTCCCGAGCCTCTCTTCAATGCTTCTCTGTTCATCCCATGGGTGCGTACACTCTTCTGGGGAAAAGGCTTAGGGAGGCCTAGGGAGTCCCCGGACCTTTCTTCAAGCGGTTGTGTTCATCCCAAGGGTGCGTACACTCTTCTGGGGAAAAGCTTGGGGAGGCCTGAGAATTTCTCAAGCCTCTCTTCAAGCATCGTGGTCATCCTAGGGGTGTGTACACTCTTCTGGGGAAAAGCTTGGGGAGGCCTAGGAATTTCCCGAGCCTCTCTTCAAGCTGCTCTGTTCATCCCAGGGGTGCGTACACTCTTCTGGGGAAAAGGCTTGGGGAGGCCTAGGGAGTCCCCAGACCTCTCTTCAAGCTGTTGTGTTCATCCCAGGGGTGCGTACACTCTTCTGGGGAAAAGCTTGGGGAGGCTTGGGAATTTCTCAAGCCTCTCTTCAAGCATCGTGGTTATCCCAGGGGCGCGTACACTCTTCTGGGGAAAAGTTTGGGGAGGCCTAGGAATTTCCCAAGCCTCTCTTCAAGCTGCTTTGTTCATCCCAGGGGTGCGTACACTCTTCTGGGGAAAAGGATTGGGGAGGCCTAGGGAGTCCCCGGACCTCTCTTCAAGCTGTTGTGTTCATCTTAGGGGTGCGTACATTCTTTTGGGGAAAAGGCTTGGGGAGGCCTAGGGAGTCCCCGGGCCTCTCTTCAAGCTGTTGTGTTCATCCCAGGGGTGCGTACACTCTTCTGGGGAAAAGCTTGGGGAGGCCTGGGAATTTCCCAAGCCTTTCTTCAAGCATCATGGTCATCCCAGGGGTACGTACACTCTTCTGGGGCAAAAGCTTGGGGAGGCCTGGGAATTGCCCAAGCCTCTCTTCAAATGTTGTATTCTTCCCGAGGGTGCGTACACTCAATCGAGGAACAAAGTATGCCTAAACTGCCTTCTATCATATTTTCACACAATTTTGATGGCACATGAAGCAACAAAGTATTTTAAAGGGACAAACTGTACTCAAAAGCTTGAAGCTTGAAAATAGTCAGGCAACAACCATTGCAATATAACTCATGATTACTCCCAGTCCCCCACTAAAAAACATGTATTCAATACATAAAACATGCATTTTTTTAGTAAGGAAAGACTTACCTCGTGATTGGGCTCTTGAAGGTGGTGATCGACCTTAGCCTCTAGGTGGTTGGCCTCGGCCTTGGCATGAGGCCGACCAACTCCCCTGTGTCATCTGTGTGCTCAATCCGTGACTCGACTTACGTATAGAGCACCTCCCTTTCGGCTCGAATCACTTCAGCTTCGATAAAAGGTCAAGTGTTGTGGTCTTCCCAGGGGTGCGTACACTCTTCTGGGGAAAAGCTTGGGGAGGCTTGGGATTTTCCCGGGCCCCTCTTCAAGCTGTTGTGTTCATCCTAGGGGTGCGTACACTCTCCTAAGGAAAGCCTGGGGAGACTTAGGAAGTTCTCTGGCCTGTCTTCAAGCAGCTGTAAACTTCTTGCCCTTCGGGCTCTCGCTGTGCCTTTCGAATCGCGACCTTTCGCTTTCTGCCCGACTCTCCATCGGATGGTCCTCCTAAAATTGTTCGTATCTCGAGCGGTGGGTTGACACTGCCTTTACCTTAATCTGCTGGTAATTGCCTCTAGCTTCTGTCATTCCCCACAAACTCCTTGAGTAACCTTCTCGGATTAGGGCTTCTATCTCGTCCCTCAACTGTATGCATTCCCAGGTTGTGTGACCGTGGTCTCCATGGAACATGCAGTACTTATTCTGGTTCCTCCTGTCTCGGTCCGGCCTCAATTTTTCTGAGCACCCCATTAGGTTTGTATCGTGTATTGTGCCCAGGGCCTGTTCATGTGGAGTTGTTAGTGGTGTACACTTGTCAAACCTGACTTTTGGTTCCGCACGACCCCGAGGCTCCCTGGTCTCTGGTCGGGCTCGGCCATTGGCCGAGGACTGCTCTTGCCGACTTTGGCCTCTCTCTCTTCTTGTTTGGACCTCAGCAGTTCCTCGGCACTTATGTACCTTTGTGCTTGGGTTATGAATTCTGCGTATGTCCGTGGCTGGCTCTCGCCGATCGAGTTGAGCAGTCTTTCACCCTGCAGACCTAAAATCACAGCAGTCAAGGCAAATCCATCGTCATAGCCTTCTACCTGCAAAACTTCGTTATTAAATCTGTTAATATAATCCTTCAGGCTTTCACGGGGCCCCTGTTTTACTGTTAGCAAATTGATCTGAGGCCTCTGTCGGCTCCGGACCCCGAGGAATTGCGTAACGAACTGATTGACTTCTGTGGGATCTTACTAAACCATTGCCTTACCAAACCTGTGAGTGTTAGCGTGAAGGCTCGGCACCTTGTCACATCGTCTTTTAGTCATTTGGATAGCTCTCGCCCCTTTTGGCCCTGCTCGGCCTCGGACTTTGCCCGAGCCTCTGACTTTTTCCTGTCATTATTCCCTGTGTATGTACCTGACGCTGTCTTTAGCGGCGAACTTCTGCGGGCCTTTTTGCGTTGGGCTTCTTCTCGGCCTCGGCAATCGACAGTGCTCACGTCGGATCTGGCCTCCATCTTCTACCCGGCGTCCTTTTCCTCTGTCTTCTCGATGCTGGTCGGATACATAAACTTCTTGACTCTCTCTCTGCTTCTGTTGGTTGTCCTCTTGGGTCAGGTCCACAACATTGTGGGCACACGGAACCTTACAACAGTCTCCGAAGTTAGGGTCGGCCTTTTCCATACTGGGGTTGACCCCAGTCTGGTTCGGCACTTTCTGCTCATACCTGAGGTTTCTTTCTGGTTTCTGAACCCGATCCATCCTGCAGACCACCACCGGTGCGCGGTCTGAACTGGCAAGCACTCTTTCCCACAGATAACACCAACTGTTGATGCCAAAATTTGGCCAAGGGACTCACCTGACCTTCACGTGACATCAACGGTGAATTTGTAGAAACTGGAGAAGACATGACCTGCAAGACCAGCAAAAACCGTTGCACACCGGCGTGGTGTAGGCCACACCGCCTTCGATGCTTAAGTCAGAAAACGGGAGGAGAGCAGGAAAGTAAGAGAAGAGAGTCGATCATTTAGTTCGGGGTCCCCTTCTTCGGTGACGAAGAAGGGTATAAATACCTGCTCATGCTCCTAGGGTTTTTTAGGAGTTCGGGGGCATTTCGGGACAAACCAGGCGGATCTGGAGCGGCTAGAGGCAACAGGGACCAAACGGGGCCCGACGGGCTCGGCCCGCACAAGCGGGCCGAGGGTCTGGCCGAGGCCGAGCAAGGGGTCGGGCTTTGGCCCGTCCTGCGCACCGGTTTCGCCTCTTGGGTCCATCTTCAGGTCTGATTTATGCTCGGTTGTCCTTGTCAGCTCCAAAATTACCCATAACAATAATAATAATAATAATAATAAAATAAAAATAGAAGAAGAAGATGAAAAAAATATATATTGTATGAACAAATTGGAGGCAACGAAGATAGAATCGGCTTCTTAGTCTCCATCTTAGAGTTGATATACACGCCAATGAGTGAGTGACTTGTTGAAGTTGCGCTTTCTTTCGGTTTGTAATTGTAAAGATTGAGAGCAAGGTTGAACTCAGCAATCAGTAGATGGCCCACTTGGCTGGAAATTTTGGCTTTGATCTTGACCTACTGGTTGTGGGAGCAACATCCTGCTTGACATTAGTGGCTTTGTTGCTCACGTATCATTGTTGTCCGAGAAATTCGAGGAATGGTCCGGTTTCAGCGCACTGCAAAATCGTAAGAGAATTGCTTGTGGAACACTCTGAATGGGGACGCCTATAAGGTTCGTAAAATTTCCTCCATATTCTCTACAATAATTGAGGGTTTCGGTGAATCATAATAGGAATTCGTTAGGATTTGTAAGTTTTCGGACTTCGAAGGGTTTACGATCATTGAGAACTCGGTAACCTTTCGTAATCTTGCCTGTTGTATT